>SJYO01052617.1:51008154-51332449 GCA_006410555.1 Capra ibex | reverse complement strand
GGGGGCCGCGCCGGGGGGGGACGCGGGCGGCCTCGGGCCCTCCCCGCGCGACCACTCCACCCACCGGGCGCTCCCGGACCGAGCCCCAGCCGGGCAGCTGGGGGTCGCGACACCCGAACAGAGGAGCAAAGTTGGGGAGCTCCGCTGACCAAACACCTGTTCTTCCCGCTTTTGGGCGGGTTTTTCCTGCGCTCGATCCCGAGCAGCACGACACAGCCTGGCCGGCGCGCACATTTTGCGGAGTTCATTGTCTGTGCGCGCGCGTCCACAGCCCCCTTCCGGGGCGGCCGCGGGGCCTTCGGGGGGATGGGGCCGCGCCCGGCCCGCGAGTCTTGGCTCGGGGGCAGGCCTTCACCCGGACCCCCCCTCTGGGCAAGTCTCGGGCCGAAGAAGGAGGAGGCCCATCGCCGCCCGGCGGACGTGGCGACTGGCGGGCCCGACTCACGGGAGTCGACACTCCTCGCACCCTCACCGGTAGGACCGGACGACACACGTCGGAGGAGGAGGTCACATATCAGGACCGGAGGACACTCTAGACGGGACGCACACTGGGACCGGAGGACATACCCTGGGACAGGATGACACACACTGGGACAGGAGGACACTCTAGACGGGACGCACACTGGGACCGGAGGACATACCCTGGGACAGGAGGACACTCTGGGACAGGACGCACACTGGGACCGGAGGACATACCCTGGGACAGGATGACACACACTGGGACAGGATGACACTCTGGGACAGGACGCACACTGGGACCGGAGGACATACCCTGGGACCGGATGACACACACTGGGACAGGATGACCCTGTGGAACAGGATCACCTCTGGGACAGGAGGACACACTGGGACAGGACACACACTGGGACCGGAGGACATACCCTGGGACAGGATGACACACACTGGGACGGGATGACACACTGGGACAGGACGTACACTGGGACCGGAGGACATACCCTGGCACAGGATGACACACACTGGGACAGGATGACCTCTGGGACAGGAGGACACTCTGGGACAGGACGCACACTGGGACCGGAGGACATACCCTGGGACAGGAGGACACTCTGGGACAGGACGCACACTGGGACCGGAGGACATACCCTGGGACAGGATGACACTCTGGGACAGGATGACACTCTGGAACGGGATGCCACAGTAGGACCGGATATACCCTGGGACAGGACATACCCTGGGACAGGATGACACACACTGGGACGGGATGACACACTGGGACAGGAGGACCTCTGGGACAGGACACACACTGGGACAGGAGACACTCTGGGACAGGAGGACAGTAGGACCGGAGGACATACCCTGGGACAGGATGACACACTGGGACAGGACACACACTGGGACAGGAGGACACACACTGGGACAGGACACACACTGGGACAGGAGGACACACTGGGACGGGATGACTCTCTGGAACGGGATGACACAGTAGGACCGGAGACACCCTGGGACAGGAGGACACACTGGGACAGGACACACACTGGGACAGGAGGACACACACTGGGACAGGACGCAGACTGGGACAGGAGGACACACTGGGACAGGAGAACACTCTGGAACGGGATGACACAGTAGGACCGGAGACACCCTGGGACAGGAGGACAGTAGGACCGGAGGACATACCCTGGGACAGGATGACACACACTGGGACAGGACACACTGGGACAGGACACACACTGGGACAGGAGGACACACTGGGACAGGACACACACTGGGACAGGAGGACACACTGGGACAGGACACACACTGGGACAGGAGGACACACACTGGGACAAGAGGACACACTCTGGAACGGGATGACACAGTAGGACCGGAGGAGAGACCCTGGGACGGCACGACGCACACTGAGGACACCGTACGTAAGAAGTCACTTGGTCGAAACGGAAGAGACTGTGGCATTCTGACGTAACCCCTTATAAAGTGTATTTCTTCGAAAGTGCGCCACACAAGGACTCCCCTGTTATTTTCTGCCTGTTCATCCAAACCCTTGGCTCGAGGTCAGAGAACGGTGTCAATGACTTTCTTATAATTTGACAAGACTCTTCGAGACGTCATTACCTCGAGTCGACTGAAACAAATCGGCCCACCAAAAGTTCGTCAACTGGAGTCTCTGAACACCCATTGTGGGACAATTATCGGTGGGGAGAGGGGTGGTGGTTGGCACCCAAAAAAGGGTCTTGTGTGAAAACCCCCTGCGACTGTGTTTAGTAAGTGGACTCGTGTCTGGACACGTTCTCAGTGAGAGTGAAGAGTTTGCTGTAAAACCTCGGGGACAAGACTTTTAGTAGACTGACCTAAAGGCATTCCTACCAAAGTCAAAATGTCTACTAACTCTTTAGTCAGGTATTTATTACTTCATGATGTTCGGTAATTGTAAACCTTTTCCTTCACTTGGGAACGGGAAGGAGGATGTATATAGTACTTATCTATGGCAGAGTTATAGTAACTCGGTGACAATAGTTACATAATAAATATTTTGTATCTTTGTTAATGTACCTTTTTTATGTTTAACAAGGTTCACCTTTAAGTTGTTAAGTCCCGACGAATTACTGTTTGGATCCTTTAAACAAGTTCCTGGATGAAATCATTTTGCACTAATTGTAAAGGAGGCTATTTATCCTCCAACTCTTTGTGAGTTCTTACAACATACACACGTACTTCATTGTCAGTGACCTTTGAACGGGATTGTAATATCTTATTTTAAGCCATGTTCCTTGTAGAAGTCGAAATAAGTACTACTACATCAATGACTTCATTGTTGTCTTAGAGAATTACTCCGTCAAAACCGGGTTTGGAGATAGTTCCCCTCGAAACTTCACTGCGTGATAATTATCATACAATGATTTGAACGTTAAAGTTCGTTCTGGACAGTTTCCTGCTGTCATTGTTCTGTACCGTCACAGGAACAAGGTCACAGACGAGGAGGTAGGACATCCCGGTCTTTGGATGTGTCAAGGGTGTCTCTATTGGTCCGAGGTCTCCTGCGTGGTTACGGTTGGTTTGAGATTTCCTTGGTGACTTTACTAAGGGAAATTTTTCAAGATCAGTCACTGAAGGGTCCACCAGGTCACCGAATTCCGAGACGTAAGGGTTATGTCCCCGGACCCAAGGTAAGGACCAGTCCCTCGATCTAGGGTGTACGGAGGTGATTTCTCAAGGATACGTGTCGATCTTCTAAGACGTACGGTGTTGATTCTGGACCTTTATTTATATTTATTCACTAGTTAGGCTTCACGTTTTTTTCTAATGTATATATATATATACTGACTGCGGATCCTAGAGTCTCACAAGAACTAGAGGAAAAGAATTCGTCTTTGACAGGTGGTTGTCTTTTGGATGGATCCGAAATTTCGAGAGGTGTCTCCGACAACGACACCGGAAGGAGGCCCGGGGGTAGTAGAGGCACGGGACGCACGTGGGGAGGACTTCTGGGGAAGGCGTTGTGTGTCTGTGCGTCTGTGTGTCTCTACTGGTCTGGTGTCGAAGGGTCGACATTGTTCTCCAGTGGTAACCGGACAGACTGGGGAGTCCGTCCGGACCGTGGTGGTGAGAGTCTAAGGCCGAGTAACTCGACACTGGCGTTTACAAAGGTCCTTAGGTCTGTCAGTGGTTTTCATAGTCTTCCCTACCAAAGCTGTAGGGAGGGTGGGGCGTGACGAGTGTCACGAAGAGCGTACTCCACCGACCGTGAGAGGTGCCTCTAGAGTCGGTCCCCCTCGAGGGTGGTTGGCCTCTCCCGAGGGACGTCTGTTCCACGTAGGGACGTAGAAGTAAGACGGAGAGGACCCGGGTCGTCTCGGGCTACGTCGCCGGAAGCCACATTGTAAGTTCCGCGGGAAGAGGCGCCAGGAGGGGTGGAGGACCTCGTCTTAGACTTCGGGGAGGGGTGGTCGGTGACGTAGTGCGAGGGTGGCAACACTCCTCCGACAACGTAGCGGCTGTCAAGAGGGTCACAACCAGGAGTGAGCGGAGTGAGAGGAGCGGACATTTTACCCCTGTCGTCAGTTCGGATAGAAAGGTCACAGGCCACCCGTCAGATTACGCGGCTTCACCGGCATCCCCGACCCCCGGGCTAGGTCCCTTTCTTCCGCGCTACGGTCCACGCAAGGACACGTCCCAGGGGGGCACCCAGTGACCCCAGTGACCTTCGAAGAGCCTGTTCACACCTCACATCTGTGGGAGTCCTGTCAGCCCGGGTGCATCAGGTTATACCTGGTACTCCCCCGCACCTTCGACTCTATGACGCCAATGATTCTGGTGTTCCCTGCGGGGGGTGGGGTGCTCCGGGCGGGGGTCGGGACGGGTGCAGGGGCGGCCGTGCAGGGGCTCCACCAGGGGCGCGAGGAGGGCCCGGGCCGACTACCGTTGGCGCGAGTGGAAGGCGTCTTTGCGGTAGGAGCCGGACGTGACGACCGGAACCATAGCCTACCAGTAGGACCGGGGACCCTGAGTCTTGGCCCTGCATGCCCTGCCTTCCCCTTCGGGGGTCTCTCGCACGGGCGCCGGCGCTCGGGTCCGCCTCGCCCCGACGGGCGGCTCGAGGCTGGGCGCGGGGGCCCTTGGGCTTAGGCGCGGCCGGCTAGTCGCTCGACGTGGGCGGGCCGGTCGCGACGCGACCGCCGGTGGACCGCGGTCCCCCGCCACAGCCCGGCCGCCCGGTCCCCGCGGCGTCTACTCCACGCGGGCCCCGCGGTCCTACGAGGCACCAGGGCCCGCGGGCGTACGTGACACCAGGTCCCGCTCGAACCTGGGTCGTGGTTCCGGGCTCCCGTACTTGTCGCGCGGGGCCGTGAACGTAGGGATCGACCCGACGGTGGTCGAGGGACGTACCCGGAATCGTTCGACGAACTTGAAAGACTCGCAGACAGAGGAGTAGAGCGACCTTTTTTCACTCACCTACCTTTCACTGCGGACAGACACACAGCCCGCGACGCTCCTGTCTTACCTATTGGGCCACTTGGCCGTCACCTCACGCCAATCGCCCCTCCTTACGTCGAGGGGACGGTCCACCTGACCGAGACTTGAGGGTCACACGAGTTCGGCCAATACATTGGAAAGAGACGAAGCAAGAGGGGTAGAGTCGCCACTGTAACGACGAGGGAGGAACACTCAAAAAGAACCCCTCCCCCTCAAAACAAAAACCAAAATCCTATGGACTCGATTACGTGCACTTTTCGTAAATCGTTTATAGTATACACCTTAGATTTTCTCACTATGATTACTTGACTACATGATTTGTCTCTGGCTGAGTGTCTGTGTCTTTTGTTTCTACCAATAGTTTTCCCTTTCCCTCCCCCTCCCTATTTTAATCCTTACACCTTAATTGTGCGTGCGTGTGTGCGTGTGTATACGATACAGACTGAGAAACGCTGGGGTATTTGACAGCGGGAGGTGTCCGAGGAAACAGGCACCCTGAGAAGTCCGTTCTTATGACTTGACCCAACGGTAAAAGAGGAGGTCCCCTAGAAGGGTTGAGTCCCTGGTTTGGGAGTAGAGGACGTAACGACCACCTAAGAAATGATGACTCGGTGGTCTTTCGGGTGTGAGTAACAAGTGAGTGATTCAGTTCAGGTCGAGAAACACTGGGGTACATGGTGTCGTGTGGTCCGAGGAGACAGGAGACGACAGAGGCCCTCAAACGAGTCTAAGTGCAGGAAACTCAGTCACTACGGTAGGTTGGTAGAGTAGAAGACGGCGGGGAAGAGGACGGGAGTTAGAAAGGGTCATAGTTCCAGACAAGGTTTCTCAGTCGAGAAGTGTAGTCCACTGATTTCATAACCTCGGAGTCGAAGTCGTAGTCAGGAAGGTTACGTATAAGTCCCAACTAAAGGAAATCCTAACTGACCAAACTAGAGAAACGTCGGGTTCCCTGAGAGTTCTCAGAAGAGGTTGTGGTGTCAAGTTTCCGTAGTCAAGAAGCCGTGAGTTGGAAAAGATACCAAGTTGAGAGTGTAGGTACGTACTGATGACCTTTTTGGTATCGGAACTGATATACTTGGAAACAACCGTTTCATTACTGAGACGAAGAATTATGTGACAGAACCAACCAGTATCGAAAAGAAGGTTCCTCGTTCACAGAAAATTAAAGTACCGACGTCAGTGGTAGGTGTCACTGAAACCTCGGGTTCTTTTAATTTAGACTGTGACAAGGGTAATAAACGGTACCCTGTTTATTACCCTGTACTGTAATAAACAGATAAACGGTACTTCACTACCCTGGTCTACGGTACTAGAAGTAAAAACTTACAACTCAAAATTCGGTCTAAAAAGTGAGAGGAGAAAGTGGATGAAGTTCTCCGAGAAATCAAGGAGAAGTGAAAGACGGTATTGCCACCACAGTAGACGTACAGACTCCGACAACTATAAAGAGGGCCGTTAGAACTAAGGTCGAAGACGAAGTAGGTCGGGTCGTAAAGTGCACTACATGAGACTCATCTTCAACTTATTCGTCTCACTGTTGTATGTCGGAACTGCATGAGGAAAGGGTAAAACTTGGTCGGGTAGCAAGGTACAGGCCAAGAGCGACAACGAAGGTCTGGACGTTTGACCAAAGAGTCCTCCGTCCAGTCCACCAGACCGTGAGGGTAGAGAAATTCTTACAGGGTGTCAAACAACACCAGGTGTGTTTCCGAAATCGCATCAGTTACTTCGTCTTTATCTACAAAACGACCTTAAGGGAACGACAAAGATACTAGGTCAACTACAACCGTTAAACTAGAGACCAAGGAGACGGAAAAGATTTAGGTCCAACATATAGACCTTCAAGAGTCAAGTACATGACAACTTCGGATCGAACTTCTTCAAAACTCGTAATGGAACGATCCTACACTTTACTCGTGTTAACTAACATGTCATCAAACTTAAGAAACCGTAACGGAAAGAAACCCTAACCTTACTTTTGACTAGAAAAAGTCAGGACACCGGTGACGACTCAAAAGATTTAAACCACCGCATAACTCACGTTATGAAATTGTTGTGGTAGAAAATCCTAGACTTTGTCGAGTCGACCCTAAGGTAGTGGAGGTGATCAAAACAAACATCACTACGAAGGATTCCGGGTGGACTGAAGTGTGAGGTCCTACAGACCGAGATCCACTCACTGGTGTGGTAGCACCAATAGGGTCCAGTGTGATGATATATATTTATTTTATCTACTAGTTGTTCCTGGATGACATATGTCGTCTCTCACAATTACTCCCGAAGGATCCGCCGCGTTCTCGTTTATTAGACGGCCGGTTACGTTCTCTGCGTTCTCTGAGTTCAAGCTAGGGACCCAGTCCTTCTAGGGGACCTCGTCGTTACCGTTGGGTGAGGTCATAAGCACGGACCTTTTGAGGAACTGTCTCCTCGGACCGACCGATGCCAAGGACCC
Source organism: Capra ibex (assembly GCA_006410555.1). Classification (NCBI taxonomy): domain Eukaryota; kingdom Metazoa; phylum Chordata; class Mammalia; order Artiodactyla; family Bovidae; genus Capra; species Capra ibex. The sequence continues at coordinate 51,325,062 of SJYO01052617.1, read as the reverse complement.
CAGCGTTTCTCTCCGATATGAGTCATTAGATATTATTGGGTTTACCCTTTATTAGACTTTTTCTTACTGTATAGATAAATATGCATATTGACCTAGTGAAACGACATATGGACTTTGATTGTGTTATGACATTTAGTTGATATGAGGTTATATTTTAAATTGTTACAAAAATTTTGTGAATCTTGGCCTTGACTGTTCACCACTTACAGTCTATTTGGTGTCAAACCCCCCTGACAATTTTCAATGGTAGAGATCACCGGGGTAACGTGGGTACCAGACTCAGGACATAGAAAGGTCTTATTACACTCCTGAGAACCTCGTCAGTTACCTCCACTCTCTTACCCTAGACTTCAGTCTAATACACCCGAGTGTAACGGTGTGACGATGAATGATTGGTTGGCACACTCAGGCTCTTTCAAGGAATTGGGGAGACACTTTACCCTTACCGTGTTACTGACGGATGCACTATCTGTCCTGCGGTTAGCCGTCCACGGTCAACACCGACAATGATTATAATCACAGTAACCACTACCTGTCCCTCCGGACAGCACGACGCTAAGTACCCCAGCGTTTCTCAGCCTGTGCTGACTCGCTGACTTGACTTGACTTTCTACCATATTGTCTTTCTCGTGTTTTACTTAATTTCGTCACAGTGGACTGTCGGTGAAGGGAGGGGGGCCGGAGTTAAAGAAGTAGACATTTCCCCGCTGAGCTCGGGGGTCAAAGGCTGTCCCACTCGGGAGGGTGCAGGTCGTCGTCGCAAGGCACTTTTTGCCCCGGAACGGATCTCGACCCGTCGACGGCAGTCTCCGCGTCAGTTGTTTGGTCCGAGATCTATTGGCCCAAGGGTAGGGTCGCCTTCTCGCCTCAAGGACGGTTCGACGAGACTGTAGAGTCGAGGTCCGACTTCACGATCTTATCCCGACCAACTGAGTAGGCCTCTACTGAACCGACTTTCGGTCGTCTACACTGCAGTCGGGCCGGTCCGTCGGCGGTCCCTCGTATTGCTCCCGCCCTTTCGGGGCGAAGTCGGTCCGAGGGTCTGAGGGCCCCCACCCCTCTCGTCTGGCTAACGTCTTAGAGTATTGACCGCTTGGACAAAGGGATGAGAAAGTAAAAAACGGAATCCGAAAGACAAAAGAGTTAATCCACTCTACCACTGAACAGATAATCCTCTAACACACATCAAAGGAACTCTTAGTCTAAAATAACTTTTCTATCTTGCAATGCTAGTAGACCAGTGACCTATAAAGACGACAAATTGAATGAATTGTCGACACTCGCCCGAGACAGCTGACCCTCTCTTCGAATCCACCCGTCTCACCGGTGGACTCCGTGACACACAGCGGACGGTCGGACGTCTGCAAGTGCCAGGAGACCGTGAGAGATTCCGCTGGAACGAGCCCACTGTTTGGCGTGTCAAATGATGAGGTTGTTCCTAGAGCGGTTCGTCGGAGTAAAGGGTCCACTTCCCCTGTTCCATCCCACCCTTCTTCCTTGTATTAATCCTGAGTCCCGTGGACCTACGACTAAGGTTTGGATGGCAACTGGGTGACCCCTGCAGTCCGTTCTGAGCAGTGGAGTCCTTTAGGGTCGGGGACCAGTCTCAACAAGTCGCGAGGGGTCTCAGGCGAGAAGTTGGAAGAGTTTGAAATTACGTGTATCGTCAGAGGGTCCCTAGAACATTTTTGCGTCTAAGACTGAGTTGTCGAACCCCACTCTGACACGATTGGTGATCTGGTGGTCCCTTGGGGAAGGAACAGAACTCAAGATTAAATGTCGAATGGTAAAATGTAATTCCGAAGGGACCACCGAGCCTACGACTTTTTAGGCGGACGTTACGCTCTCAATACAACATACTCTGTCCGTTTGGACTTCCAGAAATCCACTGTCAAACAACCTCAAAGACGATGAATGTCCTTCGATGTAAAGTTTGACTGTATTACGAGATCGAGTGTTAGAAAAGGACAAAACGGTCCCTACAAACGATTTTGAAGTGGTAAGCGGGTCTACCTCCCCTACAACCAAACCTTCAGGAGGTCATACAAGACTAGTCCAGGAAAATGTAGGTGGATCAGTGACCGAGTTGTTTTCAATAGATTTGTGAATACTTTCAGTTCCACAATCAGCGAGTCAGTGCGGGCTGGGAGACGCCGGGGCACCTGACATGAGGTCGTCCGAGGAGACAGGTACCTTACGAGGTCCGCTCTTATGACCTCACCCAGTGGCAAGGGAAGAGGTCCCTTAGAAGGGCTGGGTCCCTATCTTGGACCGAGAGGACGTACTGTCCGTCTGAGAAATGGTAGACTCGGTGACCCCTTCGGGAACTGATGAGTGACCATGATGATTTGCGTCGTCACTCTGATGTCGTCGCTTGCGTTATCACCTTTTCTATGTAGTGTGGACGGGAGGCTCTCGGACGTCAGGTCGTCCTCGCTGTGATTTAATACTTTGCTAGTCTCCTGATCGGTCTGCCGGAGGACGTCGTCACTTCGGACCCGTGCCGTGTGCCATCCACCTTGGGAAGAGGATGTTGTGCCACAACCCACACAAGGGATTTCGACACGCTGCACCTCAGGACCGTTGCTCTGAACTTTCCACCTGCACCTCCTTCGACATGGTCAGGAGTTCACGGGTCAGCGAGGCAGCGCAGACTGAGAAACGTTGGGGCACCTGACATGGACGGTCCGAGGAGACAGGTGTCCTGAAGGGTCCGTTCTTATGACCTCACCCAACGGTACGGGAGGAGACTTTCTAGCAGAGTTGGCTCCCTACCTTGGGCTCAGAGGACGAAGAGGGCGTACCCATCCGCCTAAGAAATGGTGACTCCGTGGACCCTTCGGGACTTCCCATAACTCTCCGGGACATTACACTTGTCCCCAAGTCAGTACCCGACACGTCTCATTCGTGAGTCTTTGTGAACAACTGTACTTGACTTGAGTCATCTCAGTATAAGGTTCGGCCTGGATTTCATTGGGAATCTCTGTAAGGCAAAGATTAGTGTCTCGCTGGGGACGTCCCACCAAATTCTGTGTCTTCCTGTCCCATCTTCTATCTTAGTTTCTAGGTTCTCTAATAGACCTGAGAAAGAGGGGTTCACCCGAAGGGACCACCAGTCCGCCGTTTCTTAGACGGACGTTACGTGCTCTGGACCCAAGCTGGGGACCCAACCCTTCTAGGGGCCCTTTTCCTTTACCGATGGGTGAGGTCATAAGAATGGACCTCTTAAGGTACCTGTCTCCTTGGACAGCCCGATGTCAGGTGCCTAGTGTTTTTCAACATGTGCTGACTCGGTGAAAGTGAAGAGGAGTTCGCCTCACTTAAATTTTACAAATAAATCAGACTCAAAAGTGGTTAATCTTTAGAAGACATCCTCCGTTTAGAGACTCACAGTCAGTTTTCTCACTACGTTCGGCGATATTGTCGGTGTTTTCACTTTCAGCGAGTCAGTACAGGCTGAAAAACGCTGGGGTACCTGATATCTCATAGAAATAGGTAGTCTCCCGTCTGTCTTACTTTTGGTGTGAGTGTCTTTTGATTGGTTTAGCTAGTGTACCTAGTGTCGGAACAGATTGAGTTACTTTGGTACTCGGTACGGTACACCCCGGTGGGTTCTACGTGCCCAGTACCACCTTTCAAGACTGTTGTGCACCAGGTGACCTCTTCCCTTACCGTTTGGTGAAGTCACAAGAACGGAACTCTTGGGGTACCTGTCATACTTTTCTGTTTTCTATCCTGGGACTTTCTCCTTGAAGGGTCCAGTCATCCACGGGTTACTCTACCAACCTACCGTAGTGACTGAGTTACCTGTACTTAAACTCGTTCGAGCTCCTCAACCACTACCTGTCCCTTCGGACCGTAAGACGTCGGGTACTCCAACGTTTCTCAACCTGTGTTGACTCGCTGACTTGACTTGACCTGATATGTTAGGTACCTTAAGAGGTCCGGTCCTATGACCTCACCCATCGGTAAGGGAAGAGGTCCCGTAGAAGGGTTGGGTCCCTAGCTCGGGTCCAGAGGGTGTAACGTCCGTCTAAGAAAATGGTCGACTCGGTGGTCCCTTCGGGTTCTTATGACCTCACCCATCGGATAGGGAAAAGGTCGCCTAGAAGGGCTGGGTGCTTATCTTGGCCCTAGAGAAAGTAACGTTCGTCTAGGAAAAGGTCGACTCGATGGTTGGTGTTAGTGTTGTCATTTGACACACCGCACCGGTACCCCCGGTCTAATTCTACCATAGACAGCGTCGGTGTGCGACAGGGGGGAGGGACGGGGGTGGGGTACTTAGAGATTCCCTACGAAAAGGGTCACCTCTGACGGGTAGCTCTACCGTTGGGGAACCCTCGGGAATTATAGCGAAGGACTGTCACCCAGAGTCGGCTCTGGTAGGCTCCAGATTGTCGTAGTCCCTTCCCCGACGGAGAGGTGTAGAAAGGGGTCCTCAGAACAATTAGGTGTGTAAACGGGTTGAAGGAAGGTCCTTCGAGACGTATGGTTTCCTGCATCCCTTTCCGTTAGAGACGTTCTGTCTATACAAAGATTAAATAAAATATCGAAAGGAGGTCCCTGGGGTACCCATGTAAGGAGTATTAACGTAGTCCTTCTCACCGTTGGACCACTGAGAAGCAACTTGTTTCTAGACGAACTCCCACTACACAAGTCTTTAAGCAGTTGGATGTAAACTGACCTGAAGTATAAAATTCAACATAATCAGTTTTTAATCCGTTGTATAATATGTTAGTTTTGGAGTTTTAAATGTCCGCTTATATGTCACTCTTAGTCCCAGGAATAAGAGGGTCAGAGATCAGTAGGTCTTCATTGTAATCATAAAGAAAATAAAGAAGGGAAAACTAATGTCTTGTGTGTAGGCTTCACCATTTCTTAGGCGGACGTCACGTCTCTGGGCCCAAGCTAGGGACCCAGCCCTTCTAGGGGACCTCTTCCTTTACGGTGGGTGAGGTCCTCAGAACGGACCCTTTGGGGTACCTGTCTCCTCGGACCACCCGACATCAGGTACTCCAGTGTTTTCTCAGCCTGTGTCGACTCGTTGATTTGCTGTCGTTATACACATACCTACTATATCTGGTGCTGCATACTGTATGTATATGTGTATATACTGTACTAGTATACACAGACTTGAAGTCAAGTCAAAAGAATAGACATTTTACCTTTTGTCGGGATCTTTAGAAACACCACCTCTATTTTACTTTCTCGTCCCATGGATTTACTGAATTGTGCCGCCGTTAGTTACGTCGATTATATTTGGGGTGGGGACGGGGACCTCAATCAGGGCAGTGGGAAAAGAGGGGTCAGGAGGTTCTGTTTGGCAGTGGGGGATTTGGCCGGAGACGAGTAGGAAGAATGACAGTTCGTTCACTGCGTCTCGGAACTGGACTTTCCTCCTGAGGCAACTGAGACGAAGTAACGGAGGAGCCCCTTGACCTCCTCAGACCCCACCCCCCTTAGGAAATAGGTATTCTCTCGGTTGGTGACGAGGACGGAGGAGGAGGTTCTGTGTCTTTTTTATTTTAATTTCCTTTTTTTCTTATCAAACGACACCCTTTTATCAAAACTTGACGATTAACTACGTCAGAACAGCGAGGACCGCAAAGGAAGATTAGGTAATCTAGGTGACCCAAAGGACGGGAATCCCTTCGGCCCCGTGGCGTTTTTTTCGTCTCCTATTTCCCACGAACGGAAACACCAAGGTTTTGGTAGTTCCGAAACAACTTTCTCCTTCTTTACACGGGTCTGGTATCTAGACTCCCTCTCTCTCCTCCCTCCCTTTCGAAAGGTCGGAGTCTGGTCTCTTCCCTCCAGACCTACCCCCACCCTCTTCCTTCTGAACGCCCCCGTTCCCACCCTGGGGCTAAACCCCAACAGGTCTCTTGGTCGTCGAGACGTCAAGTTTAACTTTGTCGGTGCCTGGGTGACTCCGTCCCTCCATACTCGAGAACTTTTCACGAGTAAGATTTATTTCTGCCCGACACTCAGATTCTTCTGAACTATGTTTATTCTCCTACATAAATCTTATAGAGGAATTATTGTGTTACTAATGTAGAACTGTACTACTATAACCCCCATATGACACAAACTTGTATAACGATTTTAGTTAAAGTGAACGAAGAAAAGGAAGGTAGAAACGAAGATCTCGTTCCCCACTCGACTCCTAATGAGTGTCCCACCTTGTAAAATGTCTTCACTTTGTTTAACCGAAGAAACAAAGTCTCTTCTCCTCGGTGTCCGGCCTCTCTACTTGGACTTTACTGTTTACGGTGATTGCCTTTTAGACTTAGAACGTAGGACCCTAGAATCACGAATCCTTTTTTTTTTTTTTGTTAGAAATAGTAGAATTTTGTTAAAGTTTAAATGTCTTTTTAAGACTTTTGCCGTGTATTGTGGGGATACATAGGAAATAGGCCTAAGTGGGAAGTTTTTTTGGGTAAAACGGTGTAAGCAAAACAAGAAGGCAAATGTGTATTGTAAAAGGACTTAGTAGACACACATCCAACGAATATACTGGAGAAAACCTGAGTCGGACGACGTCGGTCTACGGGAAGAGCACAGAACCCTAGGGTCACCGCAGGCTATTTCGGGAAGGGGTCAACACAGAACGGAAACAAAATGTTAAGTCTCAGGGGAAGTTTTATATCGCGACGCAAACCGTTCCCAATCGACATACCATTTATAAGCGTCGTAATTTAGACTCACTTTCACAAGTCCATAAAAGACTAAAAAACGTTGACATACCCGTTCTTATGACGTCACCCAACGGTAAGGGAAGAGGTCTCCTAGAAGGACTGGGTCCCTACCTTGGACCCAGAGGACGTAACGTCCGTCTAAGAAATGGCAAACTCGGTCGCCCCTTTCCCTTCCTTTGTCATAACTTACAATCCAATTAGCTTATAAGTCCGAAGGGTCCACCGCGGTCACCATTTCCCGGGCGGACGGTTACGTCCTTTGTATTCTCCGGTCAGGGACAAGAACGGACCTCTTAGGGTGCCTGTCTCCTCGGACCGCTCACCGTCAGGGCCCCCAGTGTGTGCTAGTCTGTACTGACTTCCGTGAATCGCGTGCGTCGTGTGGACCAGATTCCCCGACTTTCCATGAAGATTTAATCGGTCTCAGGAAGTCTTTCTACTGCGTCCCGACTGAGTGAGTTCCAATTCTTTTACTGAAATTTTGACAAAGGGACGGGGGCGGGGGTTTGGTGCACAAAAATTTAGACCGAGGCGTCGTTCAACCAACGTATTTGGGAGTCGTGACCTCGCTCCTTCCTCCTGACCTGTCGACAGACAGAGGTGGAACACCGGTATAAACCTTAGTGTATAAAACGTGTGGTTCGGGTAAAAGTAACGAGGTCGGTCAGAGAGTTCCGTCTTCTTTAAGACATGAAAAGGCCTAGTCACGGCGACTCTTCCCCGTCCCGAACTTCCTCCTCTGTCCTGTCCTGTTGCGGGTGAGTCGAAACGTTGCGGAGGTAACGGTGAGGGTAGGGAACCTACAGTGAGACGACTTTCGTTTCAGCTAAGGAGTTGAAGCCGAAGAGAACAAACCATGGGTCGAGGGAAGAGGGTCAGGGACCTATCAGGGGTCCGACTGAAGTCGTCCAGTGTCCCTTCCCGTCAGTGTGGAGGACGCCGACTACCCAGACCCCAGTCTGTCTCGTCCAGAATCCAGAGTGGAGACGGGTCTGGGCGAGGTCCTAGACGCTGACAGGGGGTTCCAGTGACTCTGACAAAAGAGTAGGTCGTTGCCGGGTCACCGGGAAATCCCGAAAGTCGGAGTGGTCCGAGTCTTCGTTCGAGAAAAAAGAAAAATTTATTATTGATAAATAAATACCGACCCGAGACAGAAGTGTCATCGTACGTCCTAAAATCAGGGGTCTGGTCTCTAGCTAGGACGCAGAGGACTTAACCTTCTACCTCAGAGTCGGTAACCTGCCGGCCCTTCAGGGTCGTTCAAGAATTTCCGAGGAAGGTGGGACGGACAGACGGTAGGTGAAACAAACCAACGGAGACTCTGAGGGAGGTCCGCCGGAACTGGACCTAAGAGTCACAGAGTTAACAACAACAAGTCAACGAGTCAACACAGGCTGAGAAACGCTGGGGTACCTGGCGTCGTGCGGTCCGGAGGGACAGGGAGTGGTAGAGGACCTCAAACGGTTCCAGGTAAAGGTAACGTAGCCCCTACGGTAGGTTGGTAGAGTAGGAGACTGCGGGAGAAGAGAAAGGCGGAGTCAGAAAAGACCGTAGTCCCTGAAAAGGTTACTCAGTAGAAAAGTGTAGTCTACGGGTTTTATGACCCGTAGTCATAGTCGTAGTCAGGAAGGTCACTCATAAGTCCCAACTAGAGGGAATTCTAACTGAACCTCTTCCGTTACCGTGGGGTGAGGTCACGAGAACAGACCTTTTAGGGTACCTGTCTCCTCGGACCATTCGAAGGCAGGTACCCCAGTGCTTCTCAGTCTGTGCTGACTCGTTGAAGTAAAAGTGAAAAGTGAAAGTACGTAACCTCTTCCTTTACCGTTGGGTGAGGTCACCGTTGGGTGAGGTCATGAGAACGGACCTCTTAGGGTCCCTGGTGTCCCGGACCACCCGACGACAGATACCCCAGCGTGTCTCAACCTGTGCTGACTTCACTGAATCGTCGTCGTCGTCGTTCTAACTGACCGAACTAGAGGAACGACAGGTTCCCTGAAAGTCCTCAGAAGAGGTCGTGGTGTCAAGTTTCCGTAGTTAAGAAACCGAAAGACGGAAGAAAGGCCAGGTCGAGAGTGTTGGCATGCACTGGTGACCCTCCTGGCATCGGAACGGACTCAATGAACAGACTTTCAGTGAACGACGGTAAAGAAACGATATTGTGAGAAGTGTCTTGGAAACTTAAACTGGGAGTCCTGAGAACGGGAGAGGAATATCCGACGATTAGACCCGGTGGACCTCGTTTACTCAGGTATTGTGTGGGATTTCGGGCCCGGTTCCCGTCTGGGACCCAAGGGTACACTGACCTCCTTTTCACATTTTTCGTTTACTGTCACGAGAGTTTTAACAAATCTCAGCAGTGCACCTGCGTGGTTTATCTCCGGAACTTGGTTTCTTGTAAGAGGGACATTTTCTGAACGGAGGGAGGGAGAGGGAGAGGAGGGAAGGAAAGAAGGAAGACAGAAGGAAAGAGAAAGAAAGAAGGAGGAAGGGAGGGAGGGAAGGGAAGGAAAGAGAAATAGTCATTAACAATTCGTTTAGACGTTCCGGTTCTAGAAATAAAATTATCAAAGTCCACCCTCGTATCGATCAGTGGGAATTTTCCATTTTGGGTTGTCGGGTCCAACCAACTAAAGACACTACTTTGTCGGGTCAGTTGGAGTCGACGGAATACGTTCGACATTATTGCACATAAATGTTCATTGCGTGATTTTGTTCACATTCCTACGACCGACGTGGTCGGTCCGTTGATTGACAAATTATTCACTTCACTTCACTTGAAAATTTATTGGCTACAACCGTAACCAAACAATCACACAGTCAAGTCAAGTCAAGTCAACGAGTCTGCACGGGTTGAGACGTTGGGGTACCTGATGTCGTGCGGTCCGGAGGGACAGGTAGTAGTTGAGGACCTCAAGTGAGTTTGAGTACAGGTACCTCAGCAACTACGGTAGGTCGGTAGAGTAGGAGACAGTAGGGGAAGAGGAGGGCGGAAGTTAGAAAGGGTCGTAGTCCCAGAAAAGGTTACTCAACCAAGAAGTGGAGTCTACCGGTTTCATAACCTCAAAGTCGAAGTCGTAGTCAGGAAGGTCACTTATAAGTCCTTATTAACGGAAATCCTACCTGACCAACCGAGAGGAACGTCAGGTTCCCCGAGAGTTCTCAGAAGAGGTTGTGGTGTCAAGTTTTCGTAGTCAAGAAGCCCCGAGTCGAACGAAATATCAGGTTGAGAGTGTAGGTATGTACTGGTGACCTTTTTGGTATCGGAACTGACGTACCTGGAAACAGTCGTTTCACTGCAGAGACGAAAGATTATACGACAGATCCAACCAGTATCGAAAAGAAAGTACCGAAGTCAGTGGTGGACGTCGCTAAAAACCTCGGGGGGTTTCATTTTAGGGAGTGACAAAGGTAACAAAGGGGTAGATAAACAGTAGCAATCACACACGTCCACCGATTTAGACCTTCCGTTCACTTCTCCTCTTCCCTTCCAATATTTCCTCGTCCCTCGAACCTAACTGCTCCCAGAGATTCGTAGATTGTGAGTTATTTGACTTAAGTTCCACTTTCAGTGGTAGTTCTGAGCATCTACGTCTCTTGTTTATTCACCGATGGTCACCCCTCTCCCCTCTCCCTCCCCGTTCTACTCCCGTTCCCTAATTCTCTATGTTTGAAGATACATATTTTATTTATCCGATGTCTCTAGATAACGTGTCGTGTCTCTTGTCTCGGTGGCAAGATATTATTGATATTTACCTCATATTGGAAATTTTGAACACTCAGTGTCCAAGGGACCACCGAGTCACCATTTCTTAGACGGACGGTCACGTCCTCTGAGCCCAAGTTAGGGACTAGGCCCTTCTAGGGTGTCTGACGTCTCGTTGGTTCGGGCAATATCGTGTTGATAACTCGGACACGGGACGACGTTCTCTTCGGCGATGTTACTCTTCGGGCGTGTGGGGTTCATGTCCCGTCGGGGGCGAGCGGTGTCGACTCTTTTTTCGGGCGTGTCGTTGCTTCTGGGTCGTGTCGGTTTTTATTTATTTATTTAATAAAAACCTTTTTTTTGGAACACTTAACGATATACGTGGGGGTATTGTCTATTGCAACATGTAGTTGATATGAGGGATTTTTCCTTCAGTGACGCCTACCAGTCAACTGATTCGTCGAGAAGTGAAGACGTCTTCGTCTTGGTAGAAGTGTCTCACCCTCCCCCAGTCTGTGCCTGATGTGAGGGGTCTAGTAGTTTGAGCACGCGACAGTCGACTGGGTTTCCTACACCCCGGTCCTCTTTCCCGACGTATTTTAAGAGATGTCTACAGTCTCTTTCTCGAGAGACCGAAAGATAAGTACAATGTTCACTTCAACTTTGTCATAGTAGGAGCGATTCTGGTCTCGACCTGTGAGTCGTAGAATCCTAGTTAAACTACCCACACACACACACCCACCCACACTCTCTCTCTGTCTGTCTCTCTGTCTCTCTGTCTCTCTCTCTGTGTGTGTGTGTGTCTCCAAGTTCTACCTCTCTAGTTTTAAGGTAGGTAGGTAGGAACCGTCCGGTACAAAAATATGTACACATATTTTATATAGACACTAACATCGACAACTTTTTTTTAGGGTATTTACTTTGAAAGAAAGAAAGAAAAAAAAAATTCAGAAATAACTTACACGATGTTATAACGGAGACAAAATATGAAACCAAAAAACCGGCACTCCATACACTCTAGGGTCGAGGGGCTGGTCCCTAGGTTGGACGTGTGGGCCGCAACCTTCTGTTTCTGAATTAATAACCTGGTCGTGTCTTCAGGGACCCTTGACAAATAAAGCTATCTATAATTGTCCAACGGGAAGTTTTCCGGAACGGGAGACTGAAAGGGTAATTCTTATGGGTCGTCTCGGGTAAAGGGAAGTGAGAACGGGCAGAACCTATAAAAGTTTAGAGATAAAATTAAAAGCACGCTAACCTCTATTAAGATAGTTAAACGTAAGGGAATGAATCCTCACTGCAGTTTGGGTAAAAGGGCACATCGCTGGAACAGTAAAAGAAAAGGACACCAGAAGCGTAGGACGAGACCTCACCGTCTGGGTACGTACGTCCCTCGTGTCGGGTTCAAGTGCACGGGCTCCTTTGTCAGGTGTCAGAGGTAGCCCTCGAGACCTACCTTGGACCGGTCCTTTCTCGCGGCTAGTGTCCTGAAGGACGGAAGGACCCCGAGGCCGAATCCGTGGTTGCAGGCGGGAGTGGGAACAGTGACTTCGTAGAAAGAAGGACCCATGTCTGGAGGTTCCCCAGCTCGAGTCTTCCTCGATGAGAGATGGGTATCCACAAACTCCATGATTCAGGAGGTTGAGGTTCAAAAACGGACCGTCTCCGTCGTGTCGGACCAGCCACTAATCTCTCCGGGTCTGGTCCACAGTCCTTTGCCCGGAGGAGAGGACCGAGCCGCAGTATACCCTTCAGTCCCGACCGGCCCCACCCTATCTAGTACGCAGTAGGTAAAGTGTCTACAATTTTGACTCCGGGTTCCTCCACTTCCCTGCGTGGGTTCGGACGTGACAAACCTAAGACCCGGTCCGAGATTTCTCTGGACTCAGATAAGAAAAAAAAAAAAAAAGGAAATTGACTTTATGCCAACTAAATGTTACAACACAAGTAAAGACCACCTGTCATTTGACTTAAGGAAGTGTATACTTCACCCCACCTCTGACCGGAACGGGTCGTCGGTCTCAATAACTCTTTTTACCCCGCCACCTACAACATTTTACCCCAAACGTGACAAACGTGTGCGTCACACCCACACACGCACACCCGCACACTGTTATGCGATAGTGACTGGACACTGCATTCAAGGGAAGGGTGAGGACTAGGCTTCCCACCTACGAGAGACTGGAGGGAGGCACTTGAAAAGAGGAACGACGACTTAAAATCCGAGTCGTGTCGTTAAATCCAGGTAGATCAGTTCCGATACCAAAAAGGTCACCAGTACATACCAACACTCTCAACCCTGATATTTCTTTAGACTCACGGTTTCTTAACTACGAAAACTTGACACCACAACTTCTGAGAACTCTCAGGGAACCTGACGTTCCTCTAGGTTGGTCAGGTAGGATTTCCTTTAGCCAGGACTTATAAGTAACCTGCTTGACTACGACTTCGACTTTGAGGTTACGAAACCGGTGGACTACGCTTCTTGTCTGAGTGACCTTTTATGGGACTACGACCCTTTCTAACTTCCGTCCTCCTCTTCCCCTACTGTCTCCTACTCTACCAACCTACCGTAGTGGCTGCGCTACCTGTACTCAAACTCATTCGAGGCCCTCAACCATTACCTGTCCCTCCGGACCACACGACGTCAGGTACCCCAACGTTTCTCAACCTGTACTCACTCGTTGACTTGACTGTCGTCAAATTCACCCCTCACACCCTCACTACGACTCTACTCTAGTTCCTCTTACGTACACTCGTCGAACTCCTAGGTCTGGGTCGTCTGTCTTCCTGCGTGGCCAGGGGAACCCTAGCGAGACGGAGTACTTCACCCGGTACCCCTGGGACCCCAAAGTAGACCGACCTGGTTAGAGGGGTGTACGCAGACTTCTCCTACTTACATCTTCTGCCACACCTCCGGAGGAGCACAATGTAGGAACCCACTTAAATGGGTCCGGACTAGGAGTAGGAACCTGACACTTCTTTCGACTCGTGGCTTCTTAACTACGAAAACTTGACACCACAACCTCTTCTGAGAACTCTCAGGGAACCCGACGTTCCTCTAGGTTGGTCAGGTAAAACTTCCTCTAGTCGGGACCCTAAAGAAACCTCCCTTACTACGACTTCGACTTTGAGGTTATGAAACCGGTGTAGTACGCTTCTCAACTGAGTAACCTTTTCTGAGACTACGACCTTCCCTAACCCCCGTCCTCCTCTTCCCCTGCTGTCTCCTACTCTACCGACCTACCATAGTGACTGAACTACCTGCACTCAGACTCACTTGAGGCCCTCAACTACTACCTGTCCCTCGGGACCGTACGACGCTAAGTGCCCCAGCGTTTCTCAGCCCGTGTTGACTCGTTGACTTGACTTGACTTGACTTGACTTGGCTAGGAGTAGGAACGTTTAGATCTTGGGTCTGAGGTCGGTCTGTTCGTCTCTACGAGTCTGAGGTGGTGTCGAGTCGAGTTTCCTAAGTAAACCCCCTGTCAGGGAAGATCTTGGACTTGCAGAATTGGGGTGCGGAGGTCCGTCCGAAGTCCCGGGGAGAGGTCAAAATACCAGAGTCAATAAACCCTCCAGCGGATTTAGTACTTTATCCGTCTTCCATCAAGTATTCGGACCCAATCTTGACCGTAGTGATCCGTTCGTCTCTACGAGTCTGAGGTGGTGTCGAGTCGAGTTTCCTAAGTAAACCCCCTGTCAGGGAAGGTCTTGGACTTACAGAACTGGGGTGCGGAGGTCCGTCCGAAGTCCCGGGGAGAGGTCAATAGACCCCCCAGCGGATTTAGTACTTTATCCGTCTTCCATCAAGTATTCGGACCCAATCTCGACCGCAGTGAGGGGACCCCGTAGAGGAAGACGCCGGTCCGACCGGAGTTCACCGGGAGTAACAGAGATAGAAACACAAGGTTTATAAGACGTGAACCGTAGTACAAGAAACAAGTTTATCAAAGAGTTGGAACCGAGACAAATAAAGGAACCTCACTAAGTGAAAAATAGACAGAAGGTCCCAATCGGAAAGAATCGATCTAAAAATAATAAAAAGAATGAAAATAATAGTACTTAAGAAGGAAGAGGAAATGGAAGAAGAAGCATAAGAGGGTAGAGAAGGGGGGCTGGGAAAGAAAAGAAGGAAAAAAAAAAAAAACCGGTGTGGTACTTCGTACGTCCTAGAATCAAGGTACTGGTCCCTAGCTTAGGGGCGAGGAACGTACCCTCCACACCTAAGAATTGGTGACCTGGACAGCACTGTTGGTTTTCGTAGAGCCTGTAACTGTCTACAGGGGACTAACAGAGGCCAACTTTTGAAGACCAAATGTCCGAAACGAACTGAATAATTTCAAACTTCAACTCTGAAGGGACCGTCAGGTTACCAATTCTGAAGCACGAAGGTGACGTCCCCCGGACCCAAGTTAGGGACCAGTCCCTTGATTCTCGGGGTGTTCGACACTCCAAACAAGTCTTTTTTATTTTCACTTCAGTCTAGTATTGAACCAGAAAACTCGGACCGTTTGTAAGGTACACAGAAAGATTTGAGGGGGAGGGATGGCGGGTTGTGACTCAAAATAAAATTTACTTGAGGAGGAGTGTCCTCGTCCGGGGGTGAGAGCATGACTGTGGGGGGTACAACAATAAAAGAGTAAGAACATAAATAAATGATCTATGGTCCACCACAGGTGTGACCCCTACCTCTTTATCTGCTCTATTCGTACCAAGGACGAAGTACCGAAAGGAGAAGGAGTAAGACGAGTAGTCGTGCCTCTTCTTCGTGTGCGCCCACGGACGGCACGTCTGTCTCCCGAGTTCGAAAGAGCTGCAAATTCTACTTTTCGACAGTCCTCTGTGACACAGATATAGAAGTGACGTGTACCCTGTAATCCTCCTCTCCCTGTCCCTTTGGTCTCCGTCTTCCAGTGCGTCGCGTTCCTGGTGTCGGGTGTGTAGGTCTAGGGCGACGTTGCGAGAGACAAAAATTTTTATAAATAGGCAAAAACTGACACGGTTCTGAACGAACGGTGTACGCCCTAGAAACAAAGTCACGACCCCGAAGAGAGATCGACACTGAGCACCTGAGTCGTCAACGCCGCTCACCCGAATCAACGGGGCTCCGCACACCCTAAAATCGAAGGACTGGTCCCTAGTTTGCGCCGAGGGGACGTAACCGTCCGTCTAAGAATTGGTGACCTCACGGTCCCTTTAGCGATGGCACGAAAAACCGTGAGTAATAAGTCCTAACCTACACAAACAGGGCTCTTCTAGTTGGGGGTCGGAAAGAGTCCCGTGGAATCCTTGGGTCCGAATCGTTTACTACACGTTTAGGTTCCACACAAAAAAAAAAAAAATTCAGATTTTAGAAATAAAACATTAGACTTTCCCGGTTTTTCTCAATGGGTCCTCTCCTCTCTGATCTTTTAGGAATGTCCTAGGTAGGACTAAATAGGAGTCTTTAAGAACCGTAGAGTCATACTACAAACTAGTAGAATTGAGAGACTGGGTTGGGACAGGAAACAGAGTACAGGGAAGAAGGGTGGTAGGACTCTTCGGGTGGTGAGAGGTAAAGAGGTTCGTCCCGACCCCCGTCGGAGTCTTATGAGGGAAAGGTCGAGAACACACAGAACTATATTTTTGTCATCGTTTAGAGTTAGAATACACCTAAAATGGGGTCACGGTAATTTTAAAAAAGATAACCGGTGGAATTTTTGTGAAAATTTTTCAACTGTAATTAAAATCATCATAATGGGCTATGTGACCTCTTCTGAGAACTCTCAGGGAACCTGACGTTCCTCTAGGTTGGTCAGGTAGGATTTCTCTAGTCACGACCCACAAGTAACCTTCCTGACTACGACTTCGACTTTGAGGTTATGAACCCGGTGGACCACGTTTCTCGACTGAGTAAACTTTTCTGGGACTACGACCCTTTCTAGCTCCCGTTCTCCTCTTCCCCTACTGTCTCCTACTCTACCAACCTGCCGTAGTGGCTGAGCTACCTGTACCCAAACCCACCTGAGGTCCTCAACCACTACCTGTCCCTCCGGACCGTACGACGTCAGGTACACCAACGTTTCTCAGTCAACTGACTCGCTGACTTGCCTTGACTTGACTGAGCTATCTGAGTTTTATATTAGTAAAGTCGCCGTAACCTCTATAAAAGTTAAGAAAAAAGGTGTCGTTCAGAAGTCGTGGATCACACGTAAGCCATGAACGTCGTGTGGAGCTCCGTCTGGTTGGCGTTGGAGTGCTCGAGCCTTCGGCGTACGCAGGACGCCGGCGGTATAACCAGACCTTCGACCAATGGACCGAGGGTTCGGAGGTCGGGGCTAGAGGAACCACAAAGAGAAAGGAGACCAAAGAAGAGGGTGGAGGAGGTCGACACAGAATTACAGTTCCTAATCTGCTCCGTCGTCACTGTCTTTTGAGGCGGATGTCCCAACTCTCGGACTACGTTTGGTCTGATACTCGAAAACAGAACCTTTACGTTATTCGTCTTACGTCCGTCGCAACACAAATTTGATGTCTGTCACAGGCAGGAGGACTGCGGGGTAGTGTCGGGGGAGGACGGAGACCGGCCGACGGGAAGGGGAGGTTCCAAGGGTGAAAAAGAGAAACACCAGTCCCGTTACGGGATTTATCTTCAGAAGTTTCGCCTCTAAGATGGGTAGAAAGACCAAACTCCTGATCCCATACTAATCACAACCTAAAAAAAAGAAAGGGTGTAAACGAAATAACTCTAATCAAACCTTGAAGGGACCACCAGGTCACCAATTCTTACCGGAATGTAACGTTCCCATACCACCAAGTTAGACACCAGACCCTTGATTCTCGGGTGTACAACGCCTCGTTGTCTCTACTGACCGTATCCTCCTCGCCCCCCCCTCCCATCACACGTCGTCGTTCCCCCACCCTCTCCCGACGGGTCTCCCTGGGTCCGAGGTCCAGGGGAGGGACGATCGATAGGGTCGCACTCACACCCCCCTCGAGTCCTTTCGGGGGTCTCCGCGTAGACCCGAGGAGAAGACCCTCCTTGGAACTGAGGGTCGAAGTGTCCTCCGTCCTAGGGGTCTATTCCTGTCTTCGTTTCCGTCGGTGCTCCTAGACCCTTCAAACCCCGTCCACCTCGTTTCGGTCCGCCTGTTCGGTCGACACCTCTTGTCTTAACGTCTCTTATCCACGCGTTTCACGACTTTTGAATGAGGAAAACGGAGTAAATGATTCTTTTGTCCCGAAGGGATCACCGAGTCTACTATTTCTTAGACGGACGTTACGTCCTATGGGCGCAAGGTAGGGACCCAGTCCTTCTGGGGGACCTCTGTCCGTACCGATGGGTGAGGTCACAAGAACAGATCTCTTAGGGTACCTGTCTCCTCGGACCACCCGATGTCAGGTATCCCAGCGTACCTCAACCTGCGTTGACTTCGTTGAGTCGTGTGCGAGTAATCCTTTTGCAGTAAGTCCTGCGTAGGCAGTAGTTCTTCTTTAGAGGGGCTCAAGACCGAACCCGAGGACAACGAAGAGGGAGGGGACTGAGCGAAGAGAGACGAGACCCACTCGAAGGAGACTCCAACGTGTCTACGAGTCTACATTTCCGGGTACTTATCCTCGAGTGTCGTTTTCTCTTGAACACGAAAGGAGATTTCTCGTTAGGCGTAGGCGAGAGAGATGGAGCCGGTTGTGAAGCAATGTCTTGGGCGATTTTGGTGTGTGCTCCTTGGTAGACTCAGAGGTCGATAACCTCCCGTACTCCCGAACCCATGGTCCGAGGACGATCTTTGTGTGACCGACCTTTTATGGTAGGGTCGACAGCACGACTGGCGGAAGTAAAGACAGAGAGAGGGACGGGACCTCTCACCCGCAGAATCAGTTCACAACGGACTGTCGAAAGTAGCCGTGGGTTCTCCGTTAAGGATCTTCGCACTCACATACACACTCACACACACACTAACGTACACACACACACACACACACACACACCGTCTCTACCCCAAGTCCTGTCTGTCCCCTACGGATGAGGTCGCCTAAAAGAAACTACTGTGACACACTCATTGTTGAGTGGGTGTCAAAGAGGTGTCTCTAGTCCCCGATTCACTTATAGTCGACGTTTCTTGACACCCTTTTAGTGACAGTGGTCCAACCGCTGTCCCCGGCTACCGGGGAGTCGGTGGACTCGGCTACTCCGTCGACCTGAGACCGAACCGGAGGACGTCTCGTCTCGACGATACAGTGGACTTAGATAGACCAACCTAGAAGCCTTCCGACCTAGGTCCCGAATAAGTGTCTGCCCCCCTGAGCCCTCGACCGTCTGACACCCAAGGGTTGTCCCACTGAACCTCTCAGAAGTCAGTCGAGTCAAGTCGGAGAGTCAGCACAGGCTGAGAAACGCTGGGGTACCTGACGTCGTACGGTCCGGAGGGACAGGTAGCGGTTGAGACCGAGTTTAAGACAAGAAAGACCCTTGAACGTCCGGGTAGTGACTGGTCTTGGGATTTGGTTCACGTTTCTCCCTCTTCCAAAGAGTAACCGGTTTCCTGTTTCTCTTCCCTAATGTCATGGGGACCCCTCCACCCTCTCCCCTCCAGGGTCGGTGGAATGACCCCTGCCCCTTCTAAGGGAAGAGGAAATGGGAGTCCACTCCGTAGAAGGCCACCGGAGAGCCCCGACTCTTGGTCCCGGGTGGATAATCCTGTTTCCCGTCCTAACTACCCAGAAGTGTCCGTAAGTCTTTCTTTATAAGGTACATCTTGGTCCCTTACCTTACACCAACCGCCACCCCTCCCCGACCTCCCCTACCCCTCCTTACCCTCTCCGACTGGTTTCCTGTGTCTGAAGGTCCAGACTCTACTCATTTAGACCCGAGATTCTCACACCCCTGAAGTCGAGTAGTCTGACACGACATAGGACCCCTAAACATTCTCCCATCTAGAGTACAAGAGTAACGTGTTTTTTATAATTTTGACCAAATTTTTTTATTCACACATTTCACCACTGACACAATTGAACTAACCCTATGAGTAAAGTGTCACATATACATATAATTTAATCGTGTAACACGTGGAAATTTTTTTAGTGTAAGTGTGGAATTTATATGTCAAAAATATGCAGCGACAACTCAGCGAAGTCAAGTCAAGTCAAGTCAGCGAGTCAGTACAGGCTGAGAAACACTGGGGTACCTGACGTCGTACGGTCCGGAGGGACAGGTAGTGGTTGAGGGCCTCAAGTGAGTCTGAGTACAGGTAGCTCAGTCACTACGGTAGGTCGGTAGAGTAGGAGACAGCAGGGGAAGAGGAGGACGGGGGTTAGGGAGGGTCGTAGTCTCAGAAAAGGTTACTCAGTTGAGAAGCGTAGTCCACCGGTTTCATGACCTCAAAGTCGAAATCGTAGTAAGGAAGGTTTCTTTAGGGTCCCGACTAGAGGAAGTCCTACCTGACCAACCTAGAGGAACGTCAGGTTCTCTGAGAGTTCTCAGAAGAGGTTGTGGCGTCAAGTTTTCGTAGTTAAGAAGCCACGAGTCGGAAGAAGTGTCAGGTTGAGAGTGTAGGTATGTGCTGGTGACCTTTTGGTATCGGAACTGATCTGCCTGGAATCAGCCGTTTCATTACAGAGACGAAAACTTATGCGAACCAACACAGGTTGAGAAACCCTGGGGTGCCTGACATCGGGCGGTCCGAGGAGACAGGTACCCTAAGAGGTCCGTTCTTATGACCTCACCCAACGGTAAAGGAAGAGGTCCCCTAGAGGGGCTGGGTCCCTAACTTGGACGCAGAGGACGTAACCGTCCACCCAAGAAATGGTGACTCGGGGGTCCCTTCAGGTCATTTCGACCCCCTTGTCGGTTTCCCTTTGTAAGGTTTGCACACAGATGGGAGCACGAACGGACAGATCCACACCTCCCTGTGTAGAGTCCACCTCGACGAAGAGGAGTCACTTCACTCCGACGGAAACCACACTCCTGACACTGGACACTGTGTCTCTCTGGCTTAGGGTCTCGTAGGAACTACGTACACTCCGCGAAGTTTCTCCGCTGAAAGGGAGTCTGTAAAGTTTAATAATACTACTGAAATTTCTTATATTGAAAAAAAAAAAAAATTGAAAACTCGGTGTGTCGTACACCCTAGGATCAAAGGGTTGGTCCCGAGCTTGGGTACCGGGGACGTCGTCCTCGAGTCTCAAGACTCGGTCGTCCCTTCAGGGGCTTCCTGTAGTGACGTCTCTCCGTTGTTCTAGAGGGAGTCTGTTGAAAGTAATTGGACTTCGTGTGCGACAGATTTTCTCTGAGGTGGGGAAGGGAGTCTGTCGAAAATATAGTGGGAGGGACTGGAACTCCACCAAAGACTCCGGGGTTCCGGGGTACCTCTGGGACGCCAGGACGACTCCCCTCCTTCACTTCCGGCTCGAGTCGGGGGCCCCCTCACGTCGGGGACTCTCTGCCCCCCGTCCCCCGAACCCCTCGGTCTCGTCTCACCCCTCCCCCTCCTACTTCCCCCTCCTACTCCCCCTCCCCCTTTCTCTCCTTCCCCTCCTCCTCCTCCCCCTCCTTCCACTCCCCTCCTCCNCTCCCCTCCCCTCCTCCTCCCCCTCCTTCCTCTCCCCTCCCCTCCTACTTCCCCTTCTCTTTCCGGTCGGGGTCCCGGGGAGTCTCGCCACAGGAGGGACCCGTCTCCCCTGTAGTTGGCCAGTTCCAGGTCTTGGTCCTGAGAGGGGTCTTAGTGTGTGTGTGTAGGATTCCACACACACTAAGACCCCTCTCAGGACCACACACACACACGCGTACACTCACGTAGTTCAGTTCACTGCCAGTGCTCGGTAGTTTTGGGTCGAACTCTAAGTACAACTACAAACTGTCTTTTGTTGTTTTAAGACATTTCGTTAATAGGAAGTTAATTTTTTATTTATTTTCTTTAGGTCGAGTTAATCGAAAATTTCTGATATTTTAGGGTATACAGCCTTCGGGTCAGGGTGAGGTCCTCTCGCGACTCGACCAGAGTCCTTCCTCCCGGGGAGGGGAGAGGACGTGGGGACACCGAAGAGAGACCTGAAACCAGGGGCCGGGACACGGGGTCAAGAAGGTCGTCACCCCCGTGTTACTAGACTTGAACCCGAGATCGGGTCGTCGAGGGCTGACACTTGGGATTTGGGGTTCACACCCAGGTCCGTCCCGTGAACGCTGGACCTCTTCGTCCTTGTTCTACGACCGGGAGGTCCACCCCTGGCGTGTAGTCCTCGCCACCGGGACTCGGCCCGTCCCGTCCCGTCCCGCCCACGGAGGACCCTGAGACCCCACAAAGAAGGTGTCGGCTCAAAGGAGACCTTTACCCCACGCCGCAACCGACCGAGACGAGTAGGCAGGCAGATTTGCCCCCGCAGGAACCAGTCTTCGAGTCTCCTGTTCAAGCGCATCTACCCGAGAAGGGTGACGCGGCGTCCCAGGGAGACTGCAAGGAGGTTGGTCTCGTGCCGTGGCTGGTTCGGCTCGTTCTTCCCGTGGAAGTCCTTGTGGTCCTCGTGCATCACCCAGGACCCTCCCCCGTGTCTCGTCAGTCTCGGGGCCCGGGGAGGTATGGGTGGGCGGGTCTTGAGTCTGTGACCCGTCGGAACGCCCCTCGTTTCGGACACCGGGACACGAGTCGTCGGGACAGACTTCTGAGGGTCCCTGGCCGAAGTGCCGAGTCAGGACTCCCGGGGAACCTTATCGAGTCGAAACGTGAAACGAGACATAACACGGGTGAAGGGAAAGGTTAAAGTGGAAACGGACTTCGCGTAGAGTCGCGTCCTCTACGTGGACGGCCAGTGGGTGCCGTCCGAGGGAGACACAAGAGTGGCGAGGGTGCTGACGGTCGAGGTCCGACGATTTGGACCTCCAACCACGGAGCAGAGGGAGGTGTAAGTTTTCAGTAGACACGACAAAACAACTTACCCGTCTCCTGGACGCTGGAGGGGAGGTCGTCCCTTCGATTATCTCCTCCTCAGACTTCTCGTCTGCAGACCGGCCCCGAGTTTACCCTTCTATCTCCTGCTCCTCCCCGGACCCGCCTCCCCGTGCCACCCACCCGAACCCCAGAACCGAGACTGGCGCCACCCGAGGTCCTATTCCACTGACTGAGGTACTCCCAACTGCCGGGGTGTCCCCTCCGACGTCCTCTTTCCTGGTGTCGATGAGTGGACGACACCCCCGCCCTCCTGCGCCGATCTGCCGACCACCAGCAGGAGGACCTCTGGACCGAAGGATGATACCAGTCTCGTCGAAGGGGATGTGTGTCCGTTTCAGCGGGGTCTCAGTAGTCGTGTCTGGACCCCTCGCGCGAGGGGAGGGGTACGGGGTGGCGCGAGTCGGGAGAGCCCTCTGGGGGAAGGGGACCAGGTCCCCCGAAGGAGAGAGACCGACGTCAGGGAGACCAAAGAGGGGAAAGATGGTTCAGTAGACTTGGTGTCATGTGTAGTAGAGGGCGGAGCAAAGGTCCACACCGGTTTTCCTTATTTTAGTTTATACAGTTAGGGTCAGAGGGCCGAGCAGGGTAGGAGGTGCACACTTTGTCCACCGATCACCCTTCGACGACACATCGGGGCCCTCGAGTCGACCCACGAGACACTACTGGATCGTCCCACCCTTCTCCCCCACTACCCTTCCTCCAAGTCTTTCCTGCCCTTTAACGTACGTATACCAACTAAATGAAGTGACATGTCTTCTTTGGTTGCGTTGTAACATTTCGTTCGTAGGAGGTTAATCTTTAAATTTTCTTCTTTTTCCTACATATATAATTATATACTGATTGACTTAGGGAAACGACATGTCACCTTTAATTGTGTCGTAACATTTAGTTGATACCTCAACCTAGGGACCCAACCCTTTTAGGGGACCTCCTCCCGTGCCGATGGGCGAGGACATAAGAACGGATCTCTTAGGGTTCCCGTCTCACCCGATGTCAGGTACCCCAACGTCTCGACCCGTACTGACTTGTTGATTGCGAAGGTGTTTAGTTGACATGAAGTTTTTTTTATTTAAAAATTCTACTTTTTTTTAATGTAAGACTAATTTTTTCGTAGGTTCTCTTTTACTTTATTTTCATTCGTGACGCAAAATAAGACCCCTCTCTCTTCTTAGTGTGGAGCTCACCTTGAAAAACCTACTTCCACTACCCTTAGGGACCAGGAAAGACGAGTTATTACGGGTTCGTTTGTCCCGAGTTCTTGTCTGTCAAGACCTTTGTCCCGTAGATCAATGACCGTACCTTTACTCGCTCCCCCTAAGACCTTCCGACCACCTATTCTCCTGGGGAAGGCCACTTTGTCACTTGTCACTGTCACTACTTCCTCTAAAGAGTAATACTCTTTGATACCTCTGCTAAATAACACTCGTCGGACCAGAGGTCTCTCGTCTCCGGGGTCTCGTGGGACCCACCGGGACCCTGCGCGACCCAGTGGGGTCTACAGGGAGACACGGGGAGACGCATTACTGTCCAGGGCCCACACTACTGGTCTCCAACCGGTGAGGGATCTCACTACGAGACCCTGTAGTGACGTCCCCGGACCCTCTCTGGAGCCCCTCCGCCACCCGTCGGCCCGACCCTTCACTACGAGACGAAACCAGAGAAGGGGAAGGAGGGGTAGGCAGACAGGGAACCAGAGTGAGTGTGAGCGAGAGTCTGTGCGGTAGGAAAGAGAGGACGGGAGTCCCTCCCCACCCCTCCCCTGAAGTAAGAAGGTTAGGACTCGTGGTCCCGGGGCCTCGCATCTGTTCCTCCGAGAATGAACCTCGTTGTCAGTGAAATTAAACGCAGGGGTCCAACCGAGGTCCCAAGAGTTAGGGCGTGGTCATTCACAGACGCAGCAGGACGGATTCAAGGACGTAGCAGTGACACTTGCTCACCAAAGAGACTAGCAGGTACTACCTGTGCGCCCGAGGTGAGAGAAGAGCGAGACTAGGGACCCAAACGTGCTCCTAGGCCGTACTCCGGGTGACGCGAGGGGCCGTGGTGGTGAAGAATACCCAGAGGGTAGGTCCCAGCATCACTGTGACGTGCGAGTGGCTGAGGGTGAGGGCCGGGGTTTGCCTGTGACCCGGAGCCTCCCTGTTTGTCGGACCTTTTTTCTTGGGTCTTAGGTCGAGGACGGTCTCGACCCGGTCTGACTATAGGCTCGAACGTGGGTCCACGGGCCGGGAGGGTCTTGGGGGGTCGACTACGGAGTTCGGGTGGAAGAAGAGGGGTGGTCGACGGAACCAGAGAAACCAGGGGCACCGGGATGTGGGCGAGTGGCGTAGACGAAAAGACCGTGAAAGAAGGGCACATGAGAGTTGTGACAAGAGTTGGTCGAAGAGGAGAAGAGGTTGGTGGGTCAGGGGTTCCGGAGATGCCCAAGAGAAGGGAGGGAAGGAGAAATTTAGAATCACAGTTGTCCCCACGACACAACCATTTATGGATTGTTGGGCAGGAGTCCCCATTTTTATTTAGAGGCCAAACCTCACGAAAGGTCAAAGGTCTCACATTTATAAGGGTACCGACTGCAGTCCGATAGGTGCACTGCAGTGACCCGTGGCTCCACCCTTCTCCACAGGGGTCAGACTCGGTCGAGAGGACTCCTCCTCGGTCCCAGGGGGGAGGTCGGAAATAGAAGAGTGACATAATGCGGGGGTCTCTCACTGAGAGGTAAGAAAACCAAAGTCAAGAACGAATACGACTACTAAGGGTTTGGGTACAAACATCGGGGTTGAGAGGGGAACCGGGGTCGGGCGGACACACGTACGATTCAGTGAAGCCAGGACAGGCTGAGACACACTGGGGTACCTGACATCGGACGGTTCGAGGAGACAGGTATCCTAAGAGGTCTGTTCTTATGACCTCACCCAACGGTACGGGAGGAGATCCCCCAGCAGGACTGGGTCCCTACCTTCGATGTAGAGAATGCAGAGGACGTAACGTCCGTCTAAGATCACGGTGGACCCTCCGGGACCGGGGTCGGATGACGAATGGCCTACAGAGAAAGGGTCTCAGTTATCAATGTCTCGATACTGCGAAAACTCCCCTCGACACCGCGTGTCGAAACCCCTAGAGTCAAGGGGTTGGTCCCTGACTTGGACTCGGTGTCATCACTTTCGCGTCTCAGGGTTGCGGACCTGGTGTTCCCTGCAGGGCTGTCAGTGTCTTGACTTACGCAGCGAAGAAGGTAGGCCTGAGTAAGAGGAAGTTGTGAAGGACAGAGAGCACGTCCCAACCGCACCTCCTTGGTCGTTCCCAGACGGCCCTCACCTTGATCCATAAGACAAAAGACACTTGACTTGCAAATTTGAGTGACACAAGTCTATGTGTGTGTGAGACACGGTCCTGGTAGACACGTGACTGGTGCCCCGTTATACGGTTCTCTTCGAGTGTCCTTCGGGGAGAACGGGTAGGGTACCGGGGTCTCGGGGTCCCGGTCCCGGTCCCGACCCCAGACACGTCCTTCCTTCGTCAGTCCACGCAACGTGGTCCACAGTGGAGAGTGTGGAGTCTGGAAGAGGGACTTTGATAAAATCAATGAACCCCAAACGTGAATACCTTCGTCTTATTGAGGGAGGGTTCTGCGAGTGCAGGACCCGAAGCGGATACCAAGACACCGTTTCTTAGGCGGACGTTACGTCCGCTATAGTCTCTGCACTCAAACTAAGGACCTGGTCCTTCTAGGGGACCTCATCCTTTACCGTTGGATGAAGTTATTAGAACGGATCTTTTAGGGTACCTGTCTCCTTGGGCAACCCGATGTCAGGTACCCCAGTGTTTCTCAGTCTAAGTTGACTCGCTGATTCGTGCGTAGGATTAACGGTCCTTAAGTGTTTACACTGACTTTGTTCTCCCGTTCGAATAGGACCCAATAGGTCGACCCAGGCAACATTAGTGTTCCCAGGAATTTTCACTTTCGTCTTCCCTGAAGGGCCCGCGAGTCACCAGTCCTGAGGTGCGAAAGTGACGTGGGGCCCAAGTTAGGGACCAGTCCCTTGTGTCTAAGGGTGGTCGGTGCACTAGTTTTTTCCCTTTTTTTTACTTTCTCGACTTTCTCTCAAACATAGTCGTAGTTTCTAAACTTCTGTCTCTTCCCCGAGAACTCGGTTCCTTACACCCGCCGAAGATCTTTGACCCTTTCCACTCGTCTGTCCAAGAAGACATCCCGTAGATCTTCTTTACTTTGGAACGACTGGAGGACTCACATTCGGTCCTTCTGGTAAAACCTGAAGACTGGAAGTCTTGACATTCTTTTATTTAAACACAGTAACGTTCGGGGCTCCGAACACCATTAAACAATGTCATCGGTGTCACTTCACGTCGTCTTGGGACACCACGGACGGGGAGTACAGGAAACGGACTGAAAGTAGACACCTTTTTGAAATCCGGTACTTATTCAAAGTAATCTCTTCACTCTTATGCGTCTTCGGTTCTCTTTGTCAGTCCTCTCTGGTCTACTATCGCTACGGCAGGAATTCGTATCAGTCTCTGGAAATCAAGGAAGGGTTCCCGATATCTATGGTAAGACTCGACACGAGACACTCGTCAGAATACTACTCGGGGAACGGTCCACCTTTTCAATTTATGTCTACTGGTCTAATATCGGTACTGCATGTAGTTCCGACATATAACAGTGGGACGAATAAATTGAGTATACGTCTCATGTAATACTCTTTGCGACCCGACCTTCTTCGTGTTCGACCTTAGTTCTGACGGTCCTCTTTATAGTTATTGAAGTCTATACGTCTACTGTGGTGGGAGTACCGTCTTTCATTTCTTCTTGATTTTTCGGAGAACTACTTTAACATTCTCCTCTCACTTTTTCAACCGAATTTCGAGTTGTAAGTCTTTTGCTTCTAGTACCGTACACCAGGGTAGTGAAGTACCCTTTGTCTACCCCTTTGTCACCTTTGTCACAGTCTGAAATAAAACCCCCCGAGGTCTTAGTGACGTCTACCACTGACGTCGGTACTTTAATTTTCTGCGAATGAGGAACCTTCCTTTCAATACTGGTTGGATCTATCGTATAATTTTTCGTCTGTAATGGAACGTTTGTTTCCAGACAGATCAGTTCCGATACCAAAAAGGTCACCAGTACATACCTACACTCTCAACCTGACACTTCTTTCGACTCGCGACTTCTTAACTACGAAAACTTGACACCACAACCTCTTCTGAGAACTCTCAGGGAACCTGACGTTCCTCTAGGTCGGTCAGGGAGGATTTCCTCTAGTCAGGACCTTCCTGACTACGACTTCGACTTTGAGGTCATGAAACCGGTGTAGTACGCTTCTCAACTGAGTAACCTTTTCTGAGACTACGACCCTCTCTAACCCCCGTCCTCCTCTTCCCCTGCTGTCTCCTACTCTACCGACCTACCGTAGTGCCTGAGCTACCTGTACTTGAGGCCCTCAACCACTACCTGTCCCTTCGGACCGCACGACGTCAGGTACCCCCACGTTTCTCAGCCCGTACTGACTCGCTGACTTGACTTGACTTGACTTCGATGATGTCAAGGTTCTTGACCGGAGTCCCTTTACCCTTGTTTGACTGGGACCTTGACTTCTGATTGACATGAATTTTATTATGTTACTACGACCAGTCTGGTGACTACTGGTTGAAGTTCAACTGACAGTCTCGGCTGATACGACAAAGACGTACCCCGGGGGAGGGTGTCAAATATTTTCGAGACCGGAGAACTGACAGTCACCCTCCCCCCAGTCGGAAAACTGTCCTTTGGTATGGGTCGTGGGTGGGACGGGGCAACGACCGTAGGTTTGACTTCGTTTGAAAGGTGGTCGGACCACAGAAATTACCGAAAACTCGTCGCTCGTCGGACTGGGACGAAAGCCAATACTATTCCTTCTTTACATCTAAAGTTAGTCGTCTTGATTACGATGAGAGAGGAGTTTCGTCGTGGTGGTGCTCGTGGAGATTGATCTCTGGGACCGTGGAAGTAGCGGGACAGGGGAGGGAGGGGGAGGTGTTGATTACCCATTGGTTAATCAGTCGTTGGGGAGTTTTTCCCCCCGAAGGGACCACCGAGTCACCCTTTCTTAGGTGGACAGTTATGTCCTCTGAGCCCAAACTAGGGACCCGGTCCTTCTCGAGACCTCTTCTTTAACCGTTGGGTGAGGTCATGAGAATGGACCCTTTAGGGTACCTGTCTCCTCGGACCGTCCGATGTTAGGTATCCCAGCGTTTCTCAGTCTGTCCTAACTCGCTGAATCGTGTCCTGTGGAGTTTTTACGCATAGGTTTACTAACAGAACAAAGGAGACGGTAGTTCCAGGTGTCCCTGTCGGACTGTACGATCTTTCTCTGACTCGAAACCAGGGTCTTTCTGGACAACCGGTGTCTGATCAACCCTTTGAAGTCCAACGAAGTAGAGACTCGGAACGAAGACACAAACATTTCACCGATCGACGAAAGGTGGAACGTCCAAGAAGAACCCCTACACACGTTGGGAGTTGTGAGTCCTCAACGGGGTAGTCGCCATCGGACCGGCGTCGGGACGAGACGGTGGACCCAGTGTGATCGTCGTGCGACGCCCCAAGGGGGTCGGGGGTGGTGTGGGGAGGAGGACAGAGGAGACGGGTAGCGGTGACCTCATAACACGGTTTTACCAGGGGTCTAGGAGGAGTTACTGTGAACTGTACTCGTGAATTTCAGAAAGTCCTGGAGAGGACGTCGGTGAAGGGTGACGGAACCTTAAAATTTACGGACTCGAGCGATATGAATTTTACCTATTCGTTTCTGGATGGTAGGTCGTGTTCCTTGAGACAAGGTACAATGGCCCGTCGGACCTACCCTCCTCTCGTACCCTCTCTTACCTATGTAACATGCATACCACCGACTCAGGGAAGAGACAAGTGGACTTTGACAGTGTTGTGACCATTAGACGAGACTAGGTTTTGTTCTTTTTCCAACAAAAAAAAAAAAAAATTACCGAGTCACACCAGCAATCCAGAAAATGTCAGAACTGGGGACAAGAGACAGGTCACGGTGAAGGACACCGAGGGACGGAGGGTGAGACGGGTGGGGGTGAAAGGAGAAAGGGACTGACTGCGACGGAGGATTCTCGGACACAGTGACGGGAAGAGGAAGGAAGGTCGATCTTTGGGGGCGAGGGTCGGGACGGACAGAGGGCCAGTAAGAGGTCCAGAGGAAGTTCCAAGTCGGAGGAGACGTCGGAAGGAGGAGAAGGGGAGTGACGAGGTGTCGGGAAATGTCCTTCGACTTACGACGTGACCCCAAAATGGTAGGAATCGTCAGAGAGAGAGACGGAGGGAACGATCCTGCGAGACAAGGTTCCTCGTGTCTTGAACACACAAAAAAAAAAAGAGAGAAGGGTCGGGGTCGGGGACACTGAGTGTGTCACAGACCTAGGACCAACCATGACAACTTCAAATACTAATTAAAACTTTTCTTCGACCAGTAATACTAGAGTCTGTCTGAGTAGGTTCAGATCCTAGTTGATATCAAAGGTGAGGTCACTCTTTACTTCACATTCGCACGATCGACGTAACGATTGGTTTGTCACCTGTGACCTTTGTTTAGGTTTGCGGTGGTCACCCTGTGACCCGATTATCTGACACTAGATAGGCTGTGTACCAATGTTCTTTCTCTGTCCCTGAAGCGACCACCAGGTCACCGACTAAGGGGGGAGGGTTTCGTCCACCGGGTCCAAGTTAGGGGTCAGTCCCTTGATCTAGGGTGTGCGACGTCGATTATGGGTCACGCTGGTTTATTGATGTATGTGAAATTTTCTTTTCTGTCTAGTATTCCTACCCTTACTGCAGGGTCTATATAACGATAATCCAATTTTGTTCAACGGACTGTCTTTCACACACTAAGGTGAAGGAATCATAAAACTATCGGGTACACATCCCCCTTTTTAGGTAGAAATTATTCACTAATCACAACTCAAACTCCAAAAACTCACCCTTAAAGTGAAAGATTCAATGTGTAAAGATAAAATAGTTTTAGACGTTTTTGTATTAATTGACTATTATTATTACTTGTATTAATTGTCGAAAAAAAAAAGTAATTTTTCCTCAGTTAATTCTCTTGACGATTTTTTCTGTCCTTAACTACAATT
The DNA here is from genome assembly GCA_006410555.1 of Capra ibex. Lineage (NCBI taxonomy): Eukaryota > Metazoa > Chordata > Mammalia > Artiodactyla > Bovidae > Capra > Capra ibex. Next base: position 51,294,589 of record SJYO01052617.1, on the reverse strand, counting down.
AATTTTAGATTACATTCTCAGTCGTCTTTCCCAGTAAAAAAAGGGGAATTTTTATTTATTGTGTCGATATCATCCTTCGCCTCTTCCGTTACCGTCGGGTGAGGTCATGAGAACGGACCTTTTAGGGTACCTGTCTCCTCGGACCATCTGACGTCAGGTACCCCAGTGATTCTCAGCCCGTGCCGACTCACTGAAGTGAAGGGTAAAAGCGAAAGTACGTAACCTCTTCCTTTACCGTTGGGTGAGGTCACAAGAACGGACCTCTTAGGGTCCCTGTCCCCTCGGCCCACCCGACGGCAGATACCCCAGCGTGTCTCAGCCTGTACTGACTTCGCTGAATCGTCGTCGTCGTCGTAGTATCATCCTTCGTTTTCGTGTCACTTATGTGTAAGATAGACGACCACTAGTATTTGTTGTCTTTTGTCCACACCTATGAACCTTTGTCTTTGCGATGGGTGGGGTCCCATCCCTTAAATTGTCTTACCAGTTCGTGAGTATTACACTACCCCGAACGAAAAATTTTTATGTACCCCCGCATATTTGTCTCTAATACTACCTATTATTTGACAAGCAATCTGGATACACATAAAAGTTCTCGAAAAACAACAACAACTAAAAACCGGCAAGGTGACGTCGAACGTCCTAGAATCAAGGACTGGTCCCTAACTTGGAGGCCCGGGTCGTCACTTTCGCTCTTCAGGATTGATGACTTGGAGGTCCCTTGAGGGGGTTCTTAACAAGACTTCCTTCTCTCCTTTTACTATGCTGTCACGACGACTGGACCCTCGTCTTGAGACTCTTTGCATCGACTACCCAAAAATTTCGGATTCGAACAAACCCCGAAGGGACCACCAAGTCTGTCATTTATTAGACGGACGTTACGCCCTCTGGGTCCAAACTAGGCACGTAGGTAGCTCTTCTAGGGGTCCTCTTCCCTTACCGATGGGTTAGGCCATAAGAACGGACCTCTTGAAGTACCTGTCTCCTCGGACCGACAAACTTAAAGTTAAAAAAAAAAAAAAAAAACGAAAGCACTTAAACTCTATATTTGAAAGAAAAGGTACAGTTAGAAAGTCCTTTCAAACGGGGGAACCGTTTTAAGAATCCACCTGTCAGGACAGAGTTTTAGCTCTAGCACCAATTAGAGGTACAGATCCGACTATTGCTCACTGTTTACTGCGTATTTTTACTCAGTTTAAGTGGGTTCTCCCCGAGTCTCGTCTCCACGGCCCCTTGCACACAACACGTCACTCCAAACTAGGACAGAATCAAACGGGAATACCCAGACCCCCAGACCCGACCACAAGGGGTCTGTAGTACGGTCGGGTTCGATTCTCTTTATCAAAGACCCCACGTCTAGACCCGGGGACCGATAAGAACGTTGTGACACGAGAAACCTCTTGTCTTTAGAGAAGAAGGTAAGAACCCCAACACCCCCCAGTCCTATGGTTCGTCTACTTACAGGTTGGCCTTCGACCCAGCAACACTGAAGTGGTACAGGTGAAAGAGAGGACGGAAAGTGTCTCCTTTGGGTCCCGCCGACTACCATAGATCTCCACTTTTGAACTGACCGAACGAGAAAAAAGTAGGAACTGATTGAAGTACGGGTTCAAGTAAGTCTTCACCTTCTCCTCCCTGGGTAGGGGAGAGAGTTCCGTTTGGAAGGGGGGTTGGGTGGTTAGTCGGACACACTCACACACACACATCGACACGTTCACACACACAATAAGACACAGGGACACTCACTTATATGTACACACAGACTTGCTCACACACACACACATAATACTCGTACACTCTTATATCTGCACTTGACCGTACACTAAGGTATCCATACATACGTACATACCCACTCACAGAACACATGTACGGACATTCTCGTACACTAGGGTTGTGTCAGGTGGGTGCGGGAAGAGGAACCGGAGGGCCACTCCACCTGTAACTCCAATTCTCTCTCTCCTCTACCTCCCGACCCGAACTCTGAATCTACCTTTCGACCTCGGACTATCCCCGACCCCCATACGTCTGTAAGACTCATCGGTAGGAAACCCTCAGACCCGGTAGACCCCAGTGACAATCACTTACACCGGTAGTGTCTGTTCGGTCAGGTGTTCAGCAGGTGTCCATAGTAGTCTTCCGAAGAAGTCGTAGTCATGGTAGTTGTTATCGTCACTCTTAAGCCCCTACGGGTGTCGGGATGGTAGACTTACCGTCTCAGGATGTAGTAATCTCGATCTTTCCCGAGTTTCTGAGGGTAGGGTGACCTTTAGGTTGTTCCCTGGTCTTGAGCCGAGAGGTCTGAGGAACCGGCACGAGAAAGGACGCCGGGGAGATGTCTCACCAGACACTTACAGTGTACCAGTCAGGGGTCCGGACCTCTCTCTCCTGAACACTCGGTGTGGATGACGGATGTAACACATTCGAAGGAGTCACTAAGGACCTACGATCCCGTCACCAAAAGGTATCTTCTCTTCGGGGAGGTCAGTGGGTCGTCGAAGGAGAAACTTTCGGAGACAATTACCCGTCCCATAGGGCCCGGGAAGTCTCAGGACAGACACCGCGAGGGTCGGAGTCAAGGTTGGTCAGTGGGGTTCCGAGAGACTCTTAAGTCTCGAGGGAGACGTGCTTGGGTCGTAGGAAAGAGTTCGGAGGTTGGGAACCGTACGTCAAGGGAGAGACTCCTTGTGACCGGGGGGAAGAGGTACACTTCTCGACTAGGAGTGTAAGAGGGTCCGAGTAGTCTACCTACCAACGGTACTCTGACAAGACGAGTCGAGCGCCCTTGAGTCAAGGGACTGGTCCCTAACTTGAGCCCGGGAGTCGTCACTTTCACGTCCCAGTATTGGTGACCTGGGGGTCGCCGAGGAGAAAAATTACCAGTCAGGATAAAGAGAAAAGGGAAGGAGTCCCGGTCCGGACGGACCATGTTTCTCCTTGGATCACTCGAAAACGACCTACTTAATTGTTTCAGTGGAGAGTAAAGGGGTTCAATAAGAAGGAGCATGGACCCTGTTCCCGTAGAGCCACCGTGTCGCAATTTCTTGGGTGGACGGTTCCGTCCTCTACGTTCTCTACACCTAAGCTTAGGACCAAGTCCTTCTGGGAGACCTCCTCCCGTACCGTTGGGTGGGGTCATAAGAACGGACCTCTTGGGGTACCTGTCTCCTCGGACCACCCTATCAGGTACCCCATCGTTTCTCAACCTGTGCTGAATCGCTGCATCGTACGTGTGTATGGACCCTGTCTGGGAGGTGGGGCAGTGGGGGACGTCCCGGGGTCGGGCGAGTGGACCCTCTTACTCTTCTTCGTCTCGACTCCCGTCGGTGTACCAGGGTGGAGGCCCAAGAAGAGGGACGACTGAGTGTTTGACCCTTCGTACGGGTCCACGGTCGACTGAGAGTTTCGAGACCCGTGTCCGTCCGACCACGGGAGACGGGCAGGTCTGTTCGAAACTCAAAGAATGAGTAAGCGAAGGAAAATATCTCACTCACAAAGGACGAAAATTAATAAGTCGCATTCGTCACAAGAGAGAACCGCCCCGACCCAGTGTCCCGTACTCTCAGACGTGATCCATTCTTTCTCCTTCGATCCCTCGACACGTTCCCTCTTTCCCCCGGACACAGACGTCTTCCCAGTCTCCTCGCCCATAGACTGGATGGTCCGGAACCCAGACCATAGTTGAGGTCTTTACTAAGAGGTACTGTCGTTACCCAGGGTCGTCGTCCTTTGAGAGGTTGCGCGTACAGTCCACAGGCACGACCGTGTGGACAACTACGGAGACAGGTCCACAATGTCGGTTCGCGTATTTACACGGCCGATGCTTTACTCTGTTTGGACCCGAGATTGGGGTACTCGTGGTGTATATTCGGTATATTGATACCTCTTGGATGAATGAGAAAGACTCGGAGACACAAATATAGACATTTTACTTGATCATTCTCCACAATACTCTTCAATTTCTCCTTTACATACTCTCGAAGGTTTTCGTCTCAAGACCCTATACCAATCGCGTGACACGAATAAGCATGGGACCCGTTCTGAAGTCTGTGATCCACTTCTCATCCTAATTTTATTCGCGTCCTATCCCCGAAGGGACCAGGGCCCCAATTCTGACACGAGGGTGACGTCCCCCGAACCCAAGGTAAGGACCAAGTCCTTGATTCTAGGACGTACGGTGTCCCACATCGGTTTTTTCTTTTTTCGGGTCCTGTTCTCCGACTCTTCTTCGGTCATCTGACCCAAAGGAGTGATTATTATCCTGTTTAAGATTAGAATTGGTCTATAGTAAATTAAGTCTAGTGTCATATATATTGGGTCCACATTGTGAGAAGTTCTCGTCAAGACTCTCCGTCCACTCCCATAAAGAAGGGTCCACAGGTCTGGGTTTGACCTGCCCCTCGACAGGGACCTTCCGGACACGAAACCACCGAGTCGTGTGCAAGTCTTCCCGACCCTCCTCATTCTTCTGGAATCAGTACATGGTCCTGCGTTACCCGTGCTTCTTTCACTACCCTGCATCCTTTCCCAAACCCTATACTCAGAGGGGTAAAAGAGTGTTAGTCAGTCAAGTGACGGGGTCGTAAAAGTGAAGAGACCCTTCCACCTCGTTCAGACAACGACGATATTTTTTAAATCCCACAAGGGATCCTATGCGTCTACTGTGGTGAGAATACCTTCTTTCGCTCCTTCTTGATTTCTCGGAGAACTACTTTCACTTTTTCGTCTCACTTTTTCAACCGAAGTTTGAGTTGTAAGTCTTTTGATTCTAGTACCGTACATCAGGGTAGTGAAGTACCGTTTATCTACCCCTTTGTTACCTTTGTCACTCTCTGATATAAAACCACCCCCCCGAGGTTTTAGTGACGTCTACCACTAACGTCGGTACTTTAATTTTCTGTGAACGATGAACCTTCTTTTCAATACTGGTTGGATCTATCGTATAATTTTTCGTCTCTGTAATGAAACGGTCGTTTCCAGGCAGATCAGTTTAGAAACCAAAAAGGTCACCAGTACATACCTACACTCTCAACCTGACACTTCTTTCGACTCGGGACTTCTTAACTACGAAAACTTGACACCACAACCTCTTCTGAGAAGTCTCCGGGAACCTGACGTTCCTCTAGATTGGTCAGGTAATACTTCCTCTAGTCGGGACCCACAAGCAACCATCCTGACTATAACTTCGACTTTCAGGTCATGAAACCCGTAGACTATGTTTCTCGACTGAGTAAACTTTTCTGGGACTACGACCCTTTCTAACTCCCGTTCTCCTCTTCCCCTGTTGTCTCCTACTCTACCAACCTACGGTAGTGACTGAGTCATCTGTACCCAAACCCACCTAAGGCCCTCAACCACTACCTGTCCCTCCGGACCACATGACGCCAAATACCCCAGCGTTTCTTCAGCCTGTACTGATTCCCTGACTCGACTTGACTTGACTTACATTATTTCCTCTCTTTGGTGTAATAGGACTTATGGGTAACCTTCCTGACTACGACTTCGACTTTGAGGTTATGAGACCGGTGGACTACGTTTGTCGGTTGAGTGACCTTTTCTGGGACTACGACCCTTTCCAACTCCTGTCCTCTTCCCCCACTGTCTCCTACTCTACCAACCTACCGTAGTGGTTAAGTTACCTGTACTTGAACCCACTTGAGGCCCTTCACCACTCCCTGTTCCTCTGGACCACACGACGTCAGGTACCTCAGCATTTCTCAACCTGTGCTGACCTACTGACTTGCTGTTGTACGTTTCGTAATATATTTTTAGGTCATAAAAGTACTCTTCGATCCTTACCTTTCTATAGATATTCCTTTGTAAGACGTTTGTAATTTTGGTCACCATCCCTGCAGGGACCCCTAGCTCATCCATCCTGAGGTGCGAAAGTTACGGTTTTCACTTTCAACGAGTCAGTGCAGGTTGAGAAACGTTGGGACACCTGATATGTCAGACACCTTAAGAGGTCCGGTCTTACGACCTCACCCATCGGCAAAGGAGGAGGTCCCCTAGAAGGGTTGGGTCCCTAGTGTGGGTCCAGAGGGTGTAACGTCCGTCTAAGAAATGGTCGACTCGGTGCTCCCTTCAGGGTGTTCGGAGTCCCATGTCGGTTTCCTTTTTTTCCGTTTAGCACTTTTCCGAAGGGAAATTTTCGTCCTCCTTCTGGCCCCCAAGTATTCCTACTGAAGCTACGTTCCGAAACTAACCGAGTACCTTATTTGTCTTGTTCTTTACTTTACTCTTGTCCTTTGCTTCTTTGGTTTAAGGTTTAATAATATCCACTAAACTAACAGATGCGTATTTCGATCTTCCTCGCTCAGTCCAAAATCGTCCCAACTATATATGACATCAAAGAGAAAAATAAAGATCAAAGAACTCACAAAAAGTACTACTTTTCCACAATTTAAAATAGTTTGTAAAAAAGACGAAGTTAACTTTACTAGAACACCCAAAAAAAAGGAGTTGTATCAAATAAGAAGGAAAATTTAAACTAATTAACATTTTAAATATACCTTCTCCCTTACCGGTTATAAACGTTTCTGAGGATTACAGTCTGTTGTTACACGTCATTACAGGATAGTCTATTGTTCTGAAAATTATTTCGACATTGTTACGACATGGTCAAAAGTCTCAGTGAATCTGTTTATTTTGTCCTATTTCTCAGATCCTTTTTTCAGGTTCTTATGTGTTTTCAGTTTGTATCCCTTTTTCGAGACACTGTAACCAGAACCGTTACTGAAAAAATTTATATTGTGGGTTTCGTATTAGTTACTTTCGTTTTTAATAATTCACCCTGACGTAGTTTAAAATTTCGAATACGTGTCATTTTCTTCGTTAGTTGTTTTTACTTTTCTTTTGAATGTCTTACCCTCTTTTTTAAACGTTCGGTATGAAGCCCTATTCCCCAATTATAGAGTTTATGGATTTCTTTAGTATGTTGAGGTGTGCTTTTTTTTTAGGTTAAATTTTTGACGTCACTCCTTAAGACAGAGACGTCGGGTCACTACTCGTACGGTGTAAAAGTGACGGATCCCGTACCCAAGTTAAGGACGAACCCCCTTGATTCTAGGGTGTTCGGTTCTCCACACCGGTTTTTCTTTTTGCCGTCTCTTTGACTCATCTGTCAAAAGGTTTCACAGATAAGGTACCGGTTGTCCAGGTATTCTTCTATCAGTCGCAGTGATTGGTGGTCCCTTTACGTTTAGCGAAGTGCGGACATCTTGTCGTTAGTGGTTCTTCTGCCGTCAATTGTTCACGACCGTTCGCACACCTCTTTTCCCTTAGAGACACGTGGGAATCGTGATACCTTTTATCACACGCCCGAGGAGTTTTGGACTTCTCTTCTTGATGGCATAGTGGACCAGTAGGGTGAAGAGCCACACATAGTCTTCCTTCACCTTTGTCCTAGCGCTTCTTGTAGGCGTGTGGGCACAAGTGACGCTATTGTCGTCTACTTCTCTACTCTTCCGTACCACACGTGTGTGCTCCTTTAACTACGCCATGTAGTCAGTATAGACTTTTATAGACCTTTTTACTTTTATGTCAGTAGAACCCCTGACAATTTTTGTATACTTACGAGACTCCCCTCCTATTTGATCCTCAAAGTCCAATTGTATGTGTATAATGATATATATAACTTATTTTATCAATTAGTTGTTCCTGGATGACACCTCGTGTCTCTGGAGATCAGTTATAAGACCTTGTTGGAGGTACCCTCTTCTTAGATTTTTTACCTATATACATATACGTACATAACGTGACTAACGACTCGTTCCGAAAGAATAGAGAGGAACGATAAGAAACCTTGAGACGTAACCTTCCTGACTACGATTTCGACTTTGAGGTTATGAAACCGGTGGAGTACGCTTGTCAACTGAGTAACCTTTTCTGAGACTACGACCCTCCCTAACCCCCGTCCTCCTCTTCCCCTGCTGTCTCCTACTCTACCGACCTACCGTAGTGGTTGAGCTACCTGCACTCAAACCCACTTGAGACCCTCAACCACCACCTGTCCCTCCGGACCGCACGACGTTAAGTACCCCAGTGTTTCTCAACCTGTGTTGACTCACTGACTTGACTCTTGACTTGACTATACATACATATTGTCTTAGTGAAATGATATGTGGATTTCGATTGTGTTGTAACATTTAGTTGAGATAAGGTAATATTTTGTTTGTAATTTAATTTAACTGTTTTTTCCACGACCCAACTGTCTGGACATACACACATATGTATGTGTGAGACCTTTTAGTACACGCATATATACCATTTTGGTACTTCTTTCCTCTACTACCTACATTTTAGGTCTCAATTTCCTCCTTGAAGCAATCCCGAAGTTTTCACAATTGCTACAGATAATGAATTCGACGTTCCATGTGTGAGTTCTCAATATCTCATAAGGACCAAATTTCTCATCCGTAAATAATCCGTATAAGAAAACAAACGTGCTATGTAACGTTCTTTTTGAAAGGGTTTTCAAGGGGCTCACAAGGCTCTCGCTGTGACCATGACTTAACTAACCAGTCCTCAGTAAAGATAGGCGGTCTCCCCCGACACTGGGACCCGTCCGTACCGTTGTCTACAGTGGCCAAGAGTCGAAGAGCTCCCGGACACCTGGGTCTCCCGGCGTGGCTCGTACGGGTCCTCGTCCCCGTGGAAGTCCTTCTGGTCGTCGTCCTTCACCCACGCCGGGTCGTCCTTCGCCCGCGACGGGTCGCCCCCGGACACGCCCTGTGCCCCTGTCACGTGGCGCCCTGTGCCCCTGTCACGGGGCGTAGGAATCTCTCTGGGGGACCAGAGAGGTGGGGGCGGGAGGTCTCGACTCCGGTGCTGTTAGGTGTGCTTCTAGTGGGGGCCCGTCCCGTCGGGGGGAGATTCCGGAAGATGAGGGGATTAGAGACGAATTATTAAGGGGAACTCTTAATCCGGACATTCGTACTCCCGCTCTTAGTGCACTCTCCCTGGTCCCTAGGACCGCCCTAGACCCGTCCTCCTCCTAAGGAAGGTTCCGGGAGGTACGCACCCCGATGGGATAGGCCCCATGTCATTAGTCAGTACAGAGGAGAGGATATTTGTCGCAAAAGGTACTTCCTTCCTTGACAAGATAAGTCCCTCTTGGAGCATGGTCGGACTATAGAGACTTCTAGTCGGAAATTTGTAGACGGCACATGAGATTGTATATATGCCGTATATATGCCCCGCCTCTGTCGAGTCCTCAGTGAGTAGGTAGTCGATGATGGCAGTGAAAAAAAAAAGTTGCAAGTGCAATTTTTTTGCAAGTATGAGATTGTACTTTATTTTTAATTTAAATTTTTTCAGTATACCGCTTGCAACTTTTTTTTCACTGCCATCATCGACTACCTACCTACCTACTAACCGAGGACTCGAGAGAGGCGGGGACCGCCGACCCCAAGAAGCTGTCCTACTGTGTAGACTGGTCTCGAGCACCCCCCGTCCCCGACGTCACGTCCCCGGTCACTACGGGTCTCGAAGACGGTGGACGAGACGGGACCTGGCCCAGGGCTCCGGAGGAAAATACCCTGTAAACGTGAGTGAAAAGAGAGATGGACCTCGGAATAAAGACGTCTTTGGACTTACGGTCCGAGGGGTCTAGGACGTCCAGAGGGGAGTTTCCTAAGTCGGTCCGTAGGGACTAATAGTACATAGTCTATCGTTTAGATTAGTGGAAGGGGTGTGTGTGAGAGTGGTTTTGGGGTCACTGACCGTAGAGAGGCATCATGGTAGTGTTTGACGGTATAAATGTATCCCCGAGACACACCTGACCAGGTACCGCACTGAAGGGGGAATGTCGTGTCGAGAGTAGTCTCGACCTAGGACGGACCCACTACAATGGACGTAGGTGTCGTCTCGTGGTCCTTGCATCAGCCCGGAAGTGTCAGTCCACACCCTTATTTGCTTCCCGGACCTCTACCGTCTGGGTTTAGGGGGTGGACACGGGAGTGGGTCTCCTCTTTGGTGGGTCTACGGTTACAGGAAGCGGGGAATAACGCCTCCAACCGACCCCAGCCCCCAGAGGACTGGTCTGCACCACGAGGTCCACCCGTGACCGTCCCAGCACCTTCTCGGACCCCTCGAACACCTGGAGAGCCCCGACCACCGACATCGTCCCCGACGCCCTCTTCGTGTTCCGTCCGGGACAAAGGAAGGGGCCCAGGGCGTGAGGTAGGGGCCCAGGGCGTGAGGTAGGGGCACACAGACACTGAGTGTGTCAGTTCCAGTGAGTCCGGTAGACCAGTCTACACGTACAGGTGACGAGGGGTACCGGAGTGGGTCCGGAGGTCGTGGTACCCTTGGGGAGGGGGTGGGGAGGTCTACGTGGGACCGGTCCACCCGTGACAGTCTACGTCTCACCTCTTTTTCTACCTCTTTGTCCGATTCGGCCCGTCCCGTCCTCCTTCAGGGGGTCTCGCTGTCTCCCTCCGGGTGAGTTCAACTCCCGTGGAAAAACACGAAAGGAACCCCAATATTCTCTTTGGGGGTCTGGTGTCCTCCAGGAAGGTCTTGTGACATCCCACTGACCACCGGAGACCCGGTCGTGTTCCCGTTCCGCCCATGACCTACGCCCCTAGCACCACCTCTTCGGGCCACGTCCACGCCCGAGACCTCGTCCAGGGTAGGGACCCGAGTCCCCGTACTGAGCAGAGTCCAGGAGTCCAGGAGTCCCGGGGTCCCAGTTCCGGTCGGACATACATCACCCCGGAACACTCTCACACGGGGGACATCCGTCCTGGGACGTGTCCGGTCTTTCTCTGTGCCCGGGGAACTCTCACCTACACGGGAACACTCCTCTCGTCCGTCGGACCTGGGGTCTCGTCCTACGGGCGGTCGGGCACTTCGTCCTTCTGCGGGTGTAACTGTCACAGGTGCACACCGAGATCCCACCGGGGTCGGTCTCTGTCTCTGCGCGGACACACGGTTGCTTGTACCCGGGTTCTGTGGTGGGTGTCGGTCGAGGGGCGGGTGGGGGGAGGACCAGTAGGACCGGGTCGGAAAGACAGGGTGACGGAAGGACTCCCAGGCCCACTGGTCGGACCACGACCTCACTCCCGCCTCCTACGAGTGGACCCCAGTGTCTGTGGAGGTGGACCTTCCGTCCCAGTCAACTTTTACCGTGTAGCTAGGGTGTGGCCATGTAAGGGCGTAGGAGGAGAGACTCCGAGAGGTTCCAGTGACACTTCCACTCCGAATGTCCTGCCAGAGACTACCTGTGCACCGGGGAGGAGTGAAGAGAGAGACTGAGAGACCAGAGGTGTTAGAAGGTGTTTGTACCCCCACACGTGGTCTTAAACAACAGCAGAGACTTAGGGAGGACCATGGTTGTGAGGTGGAGTCCCTAGGGGGGTACTACGGACAGTGAGACGACCCCGGCGAGTCTCTGTTTGTCGGACCTTTTGTGTCGGTCGAGGAGTAGCCTCCCCCCGGTCCCGACCCCTGTGGTTCCTACACCCAGGGCGTTTCCCGGACATCCTAACCTCCTCCACCTCCGTCCTCTGTTTGCAAAGGAGTCTGGGTCCGCTCCGACTCCTTCCTGCTCATGGGAGGAATGTCTCCTCTCCCACAGATGCCTCTTCCCTTCCCGGGTCCGACCTTTCTTGACACACACAGATACCCTCCTCGGTTCTCCAGTAGAGACTGTCACTTGTAACTCCACACTGGTAGTGTCCGTGCGGGAAGGTGGTCGTGTCACCTGGTCGGAGTGGACGAAGCGTGGGACTTGGGAAGACGAGCGACGATTCTGTCCACCGTCGGGGAAGACCTTGGAAGAGGGGCGGGGGGTGACGACCGGGGGACGAGTGGGTCGAGGTCGGGACGGGGGAGGGGAGGGCGTCCTTCCCGACTCGGCGAGTGGACCCTCGACCTCGTCGTCGTCTCGACTTCCGTCGGTGGACCGGGACGGGGAGCCCCAGTAAAGGGGTCGTCCCTACAGTGGACGTGGTCGGTCCGGGACCCGTCCCTGTCCCACCTCGGAGAACTCTCCTCAGGGAGGGTCCGGAGTGAAGACGAGGAGACCCGGAGAGACGAAGGACCAGGACAGGGCCCAGTCGAGTCCACCAGGTCCCCCGTCCCCCGTCCTTCGAATCTCCCTTCCCGTGTGCCGACCAGGTCCACGAGCCTGGGCGACGGGAGTCGAGACGAGTTAGGTCGTTGACTGCGCAGGTCCCAGGGGGCTAGATCCTCCGACGGGGGAGGGGTGGGACGTGTCGTCCAGGAGAGAGTCAGAGTGTGTACGAGGCCGTCGTCGTGGTTCGACACAAGGAGAAGACCCCCCGGAGGAACCGAAGACCCCCCGGAGGAACCGAAGACCCCCCGGAGGAACCGAAGACCCTATGCAGTAAAGGGACGACAGTCCTACCTGTGAGTCTACTCCTACGGCACGAGTAGTAGGAGCGACCGGTACCACCCCTACTGCGTCCCAGTCACAGGGGTACTGGACCCTGACGTCCGTGGGACGCCCTAGGGGTTCAGGTGAAGGACTGGGTGTTCAGACGGGGCACCGGGGTCTGTTGAAGGATGCAAGGTGGAACCGAGTCCAAGAGGGGTCCCATGTGTAGGGAGCCCGGTACCGAAGGGGGCAGAACCCGGGGAGCGACGGATGTAATCTGAGCCTTATCGCCAAGGGTTGGAAAGGTACAAGGCGAAGACCTGTCTCAGATGAGGGGAAACTCTTGTCGTCTCTCTGACCCTTGGCTGTCCTCCGGTCTCTTCTGCGACCCCCCACCTCCCTACTCCTTAACCCCCGGGTCCCGACTCTCCTCGGAGGAGGGGGTGGTTACCGTGTCTCCCCACTAACATGTGGCCCCCGGGTTCCCGTGACCGACTACCCCGGAGAGGACCTAGGTACACTACTCGTCCCCGGAGAAGTGCCACGTCTCTACTCCCTCCCCTGCCGGGTGTCTCACCTCTGTCTGACGGAAGTGACTTCCACCGAACAAGTACACGGTACGACCCGGAAATTCGGGATAAAAGGGCCCGTGACCCCACCCCATACCCCCCGGACGAAAGGACGGGAACCCATCCAATAAGGTCGTAGACTTCGACCAGACGTGCGGGGTCCCAGAAGGTGACGAGGGGACGTCTAGGACTGAGAGGAGTCAAGACCAGTGTCCCTCATCTGGACTCAGGGTCACGTGTCGTCCCGAACACCGGACGGGCAGGGTCCCGCTTCGGGGCACAAGATTGACCGAGGGAGGTGTGTCGAGAACCGTCGTGGGTTTCCGGGTCGTAAGCCGGAGTTGTAGGGCAACGTCCAGGTGGGGCCCGATGACGGGACGAGTGAAGGCCGGACCAGGTCTGGGAACTCAGGGACGAGGAGACGGACTGGGTGGTTGTGGGCACTGACCCGTGGGAGTGGGTGAGAGGGTCGAATACGACCGAGGGGTAGACACCAGAGAACCGCGGATACTGTGGGGGATCCGAAAGTAGTCTGGACCCTAAACCCCAAGGACCACACAGAGGACGACCCGACACTGGGGTTCTTACGTCCCAGGAGTAGAACGGAGTACCGGGTCACAGAAAGGTGTTATACAGGCACAACGTCAAGTTGATGACCCGACAAATCACCCAGTTACTACTTGCGGTGAGAGTCCAGAGGGGACGAAAGTCTTGTGGTTCAAGAGGTTAGGACCAGAAAGAAAAGGACGAGTCCGACCCTTTGTCCTGACCTGGTACTAAGAACCTCTTGTGCCGTGGTGGCCTGGGACGTCCGTAGACGAGGAATCAGAAGGGACCTAGGGGTAGCTTTCACGAGGGTGCCGTCCTGTAAAAGGAAGGGAAACGGGTTTCCGAGAAGGAGGTCTACGGGTGTCCCGAGTGAGGTAAAGAAAGAAGACTAGAGTCAATTTATGTCGGGATAAGTGCCTCGGACTGTCTTCAGTGGGGAGTGTTGACGTGGTTATTGTGGAATGGACTAAACTACAATACGGTTCTATGAGAAGTTGAACCTGAAACTGTAATGACGCACAGACGTATGGACATAAGAACCCAAACAATTAATAGACACAGTTGGTCGACGATACACTCACGGTGTTTCGACTCGAGAACCCGAAGGGACCGCCGAGTCACCACTTCTTAGACGGACGACTACATCCTCTGTGTCCTAGGCAGGGAATAGGTCCTTCTAGGGGGTACGGTGCCTCGTTGAGTCGGAAAACGGCGTTGACTAGCCGGACACAAGATCTCTTTCCTTTGGGGTTGATGGCTCCGAGGACACGGGCCTTGGGTACGTGGTGTCTTTCCCTGCGGTGGTAGTTCTCTTCGGTCGTGTGGTGTCGATCTCTCATGGGGCGTGTCGTCGCTTCTGGGTCTTGTCCTTCTTGTAAATTACAAGTTCGTTTTTTAAAAAATTTCGACTCGAGAAAAAAGACAAACAAGTACCAACCTTGGTAACGGACTTAATCACGAACGACGAAACAAGTAGAGATATGCAAAGGACCTACTTTTCGACCACTTTAAGGGGCCCGAGTCGACGAAGTTTACCTGCTCAGTACGGCTATTGGATGGAAAGCCTCTACAAACCACGGGTGTTCAAGTAGTACTATGTGGAACTTGACTTTAGCCACCCGTCGGATGAGTTCGGAAAGAAACAACGATATTCATCCTCTCTGATCCGATAACCTGTCTTCTTTGTCAGTACCGGGGAGTCAGATAAAGGTTTGAACTTGGTCCAGATTTTGGTATCCGGAACCTACTACCCCACCCTTTCCCAAAGTCAATGAGAACTTGTCCTCCTTCCTTCCTGAGACAATAAAACGTATTTGACACATGAGAATAACAAGATGGTCGGTAGGTGTTTCCTGGACTTGTGTGATTGGTCAGACTGACCCGTACTCCTCCCTTCTTGGTTAAAAAGTCCGTTGAGACCTAAGACAAGACTTGACTGTGGTTAACGTCTTCGGGTTGTACCGGGAAACCAGGTAATCTGTCTCGTCTCCGAATCCTTCGAGACACTTGTTACCTCAAAACTGAGTCTTGAGTCAGAGTCACCCGGGTTTCCTGACTACTCAAAAGACGTAACAATAAAGGACTCGAAGTCGTACGTCTTAAGTAATCTGCCTAAGTCGTTGACCTTCTAAGGGGTGCCTCCTCGGCTCGGGACACCTTCCACTCACTGACACCATCGTGTCTACCACCCCCTCTGGTACCTTGACGGGTCTAGGTAGTTGTGTCTAGGTTTCCTTCCGAACGTGTGAGGACCCCTACTTCTGGCGTCCCTCTCGCGGGCTCTCCAGTCATGTACTCGCTACGAGACACTCAATTGGGCTTCCATCCATGAGTTGCAACTAGACACCAATCTCAAGTCTTCTTGGATAACTCATCCAATGTGAAACCTAAATACTCTTGGTACAAGATCCTTTTTTCAATGTTTCTTCAAGACTCTCTCTCCGCCTCACACTACGTCCTGTCGACCTGTCTTCCAGCAAAGGTAGGACGCGAGTCTGACGTAGTAACTTCTCCTGTGCTACTTGTGCCCCCGATGACCAAGAGTATTTACCTGACTGACGGACAGGCATCTCGAGGAGTCTCCGGACACCTGGGTCTCCTGTCGTGGCTCGTACGGGTCCTCGTCACCTTGGAAGTCCTTCTGGTCCTCGTCCTTCACCCGCGACGGGTCGTCCCCGGACACCCCCTGTGCCCCTGTCTGTCCCTCGGCGTAGGAATCACCCCTGGGACCAGGGAGTCAGGGAGGGGTGGGGGTAGGGACACGGGACTCAGGTCCTGGTAGGTGCATTCGTAGTGGGGACCTTTCCCGTCGGGTGAGATACCGGGAGACGAGCGAACAGAGACGAATTATTATCGGGAACTCTTAATCCTGACACTCGTACTCCCACCTCCACCGACACTCTTAGTGCACTCCCTCTGGTCCCTAGGACCACCCTAGACCTGTCCTCTTCCTGAAAAAGGTTCCGGGAGGTGTACACCCCAATAGGAAAGGTCTCATATCATTAGTCATCAGCCGAAAAAACACACTACAGACGAGAGGACATTTGTCTAAAGGGTTTTTCTTTCCCTGACGAAATAAGTGACCATCTTTGACCATGGTCGGACTATGGAGGTTTCTGGGTTCCAGATTCTCAACGCACAAGTTAGGGATCCAGTCCTTCTCGGAGACTTCATCCTTTGACGTGGGTGAGGTCATAAGAACGGACCTTTTCAGGTACCCGTCTTCGGACGACCAGATATCAGGTACCACAGCGTTTCTTGACCTGTACTGAATCGTTGACTCCTACATAGAGGTTTCCAGTTGTGACTTTTCAGAGACCATATGAGATTATTAGTACCGACTATCTACAACCACAAGCCGTCTTTGGTTATGTTAAGACATTTTGTTAATGGGAAGTTAATTTTTTATTTAATTAAAAATTTTCAGACACTATATGAGATATGAAGTATTAGATTATATTTTATTTTTAATTTAAATCTTTTCAACATACCCCCTTTCAGTTTCGTTTTTTTTCACGTACCATCAACTACCTACTTATTTACTGGCGGAATCAACAGAGACGGGAAGCTGGGACCCCGGAAGTTTTCCTCCCGTGGTTACTGGTCCCGACCACCCTCCGTCCCCTGTCTCACGTCGCCGGTGGTTACGGGTCCCGTGGACGAAGGAGGGACGCGACCCGGCCCCTGGACTTCAGAGGAAGCCACCCTGTAAACGTGAAAAGAGAGACGGACCTTGGGACTCGGTCCCAGGAGTTTAGAACGTCCACAGAGGATTTTCCTAAGTCGGTCCGCAGGGACTAATAGCACATAATTTATCGTTTAGATTAGTGGAAGGTGTGTGTGAGAGTGGCTTGCGGTCACTGACCATAGAGAGACATCATGAGTGCTGTTTGGCGGTATAAATGTATCCTCGAGACACACCTGACCAGGTCCCCACTGAAGGGGGAATGTTGTGTTGAGAGTAGTCTCGACCTAGGACGGACCCACCAGAATGGACGTAGGTGTCGTCTCGTGGTCCGTGCATCATCCTGGAAGTGTCAGTCCACACCCTTATTTGCTCCCCGGGCCCCAACCCTCTGGGTTTGGGGGTGCACAGGGGAGTGGGTCTCCTCTTTGGTGGGTCCACGGTTACAGGACCCTGCACCCGGGGAATGGCGGCTCCAACCGGTCCCAGCCCCCAGAGGACTGGTCTGCGCCACGAGGTCCACCCGTGACCGTCCCAGCACCCTCTCGGACCCCTCGGACACTTGGAGAGCCCCGGCCACCGACATCGTCCCCGACGCCCTCTCCGTGTTCCGTCCGGGGCAAAGGAAGGGGCCCAGGGCGTGAGGTAGGGGCACACCGAGACAGAGTGTGTCAGTTCCAGTGAGTCCTGTAGACCAGTCTACACGCACAGGTGGCGAGGGGTACCGGAGTGGGTCCGGACCGGTCGTGGGACCCTTGGGGAGAGGGTGGGGAGGTCTACGTGGGACCGGTCCACCCGTGTCAGTTACGGTTCACCTTTCGTTCTCCCGGTCTGTCACAGTCGGACCGTCCCGTCCCGCTCAGAGCTCCCTGTCTCATCCCCGAGGAAACATTCGAAAGGAACCCCAATGTTCTCTTTGGGGGTCTTACGGTCCTCCAGGAACGTCTTGTGACATCCCGGTGACCACCGGAGACCCGGTCGTGTTCCTGTCCCGTCCATGACCTGTGACCCTAGCACCACCTCTTCGGGCCACGTCCACGCCCGAGACCTCGTCCAGGGTGGGGACCCGAGTCCCCTTCCGGGTAGAGTCCAGGAGTCCCGGGGCCCCAGTTCCGGCCGGACTTACGTCACCCCGGAACACTCTCACGTAGGGGGTATCCGTCCTGGGACGTGTCCGGTCTTTCTCTGTGCCCGGGGAACTCTCACCCGCACGGGTACACTTCTCTCGTCCGTCGGACCTGGGGTCTCGTCCTACGGGCGGTCGGGTACTTCGTCCTTCTGCGGGTGGAACTGCCACAGGTACACACCGAGATCCCACCGGGGTCGTTCTCTGTCTCTGCGCGGACACACGGTTACTTGTACCCGGGTTCTGTGGTGGGTGTCGGTCGACAGGCGGGTGGGAGGAGGACCAGTAGGACCGGGTCGGAAAGACAGGGTGACGGAAGGACTCCCAGGCCCACTGGTCGGACCACGACCTCACTCCCGCCTGCTACGAGTGGACCCTGGTGTTTGTGGAGTTAGACCTTCCACCCCAGAGCTTCTTAAGGAAGTTTGGTACTACAAAGTTAGGGTGTCGCCATGGAAGGACGTAGGAGGAGAGACTCCGAGAGGTTCCAGTGACACTTCCACTCCAAACGTCCTGCCAGAGACTACCTGTGCGCCGGGGAGGAGTGAAGAGAGAGACTGAGAGACCAGAGGTGATAGAGGTGGCTATTGTCTGTGCCCCGAAACGTGGCCATAAACCTTAACAAATACTTATGGAGGAACATGACTGTGAGGTGCGAGTCCCTAGGGGGGTGCTACGGGCAGTGAGACGACCCCGGTGAGTCCCTGTTTGTCGGACCTTTTGTGTTGGTCCAGGCCGAGGTAGTCCACCCGGACCCAGTCTTCTCGGGGCCTACGTCCAGAGACTTCCCGGGCACCCCAGACCGCCTCCGGTTCCATCTTTCCCTCGGAAGGAGTCTGGGTCCCCTCCTTTTGTCCCTCCTCGAGGGAGGAGTGTCTCCTCTGCCACAGGAGCCTCTGTCTTCGCGGGTCCTACCCTTTTGAAGGCACACACACACACACACACACACACACACACACAGACACGCACTCACACATACACTCACAATCACCCGCACTCACACACACACTCTCACACACACACTCACAATCTCACACACACACACAGACACGCACACACACTCACACACACACTCACAATCACCCGTACTCACACACACAATCACACACACACTCACACTCACAATCTCACACACACACTCACACACACACACTTACACACACACACTCTCACACACACACACCACGGGGTTCTCCAGTAAAGACTGACACTGGCAACTCCACACTAGTTGTGTCCGCGGGGGAGGGTGGTCGTGTCACCTGGTCGAGTGGATGAAGCGTGGGACTTGGGAGGACGAGAGACGACTCTGTCCGCCGTCGGGGAGGACCTTGGAAGAGGGGGGTGGGGGGGCGAGTGGGTCGAGGTCGGGACGGGGGAGGGGAGGGCGTCCTTCCCGACTCGGCGAGTGGACCCTCGACCTCGTCGTCGTCTCGACTTCCGTCGGTGGGCCGGGACGGGGAGCCCCGGTAAAGGGGTCGGCCCTACGGTGGACTTCGTCACGGTCGGGGCCCGTCCTTATTTTAGTGTAGAGGAGTCTCCTCAGGGAGGGTCATGGGTGAAGACGAGGAGACCCGGAGAGACGAAGGACCAGGGCAGGGCCCAGTCCAGTCTACCAGGTCCCCAGTCCTCCGTCCTTCGAATCCCCCTCCCCGTGTGACAACCAGGCCCCGTTCCTGGGCGACGGGAGTCGAGGAGAGCCAAGTCGCTGATCTGTGCACGACCCGGGGAGGTGGTTCAAGTGTCATCTAAGAGAGTCAGAGTGTTCGGGTACGTGTCTCGTCCCTGTTCGACCCAAGGAGAAGGCACCGTGTAGGGGTGGGAAACGCTACGCAGTAAAGCAACGCCAGTCCTACCCTTCAGGCTCCCACCTACAGTACGAGTAGGTAGGAGGGGCCAGGACCACCGTTGGTTCGCCAGTGACAGAGGGGTAGACGTCGAGATCCAATGGTGTTCTGAGACGGGGGTGTCCCGGGTTTCAGGAGAAGGACGGGGCGTTTAGACGGGACACTGGGGTCTGATGAAGGACGCAGGGTGGTACCGAGACCCAGGGGGGTCCCATGTGTGGGGAGCCCGACACCGAAGGAGGGAGAACCCGGGGAGCGACGGGCGTACTGTGTGTCTTGTCGCCAAGGGTTCGAAGGTTCTGGGGACGAAGTGCGAGGCGGAGACCCGTCTCAGATGAGGGGAAACTCTTGGTCTCTCTCTGACTCTTACCTCCGGTCTCCTCTCCTGCGACCCACCTCCCTACTCTTCGACCCCTGGACCCCGAGTCTCCTCGGTGGAGGGCGTAGTCACCGTGTCTCCCCCGCCAACATGTTATCCCCGGGTTTCCGGGACCGATGACCCCGGAGAGGACCTAGGTGCACTGCTCGTCCCCGGAGAAGTGCCACGTCGCTACTCCCTCCCCTGCCGGGCGTCTCTCCTCTGTCTGACGGGCAGGGGTGAGTGGTACCGTGTAAGTGCACTGCACGTCCTGGTTGTCCAGTGTAGAAGGACCCGTCACCCCGCCCCCATTGTCCCCTGACGTCGGGAAGGGAGTCAGTCCAAAAAAGTCGAAGAGGTCTAACGGACGTCTTTGGTCCCAGAGGGTAGGGAGGGTACGCCCAGAACTGAGAGGGGTGAAAGGCCCGTGCCCGCCATCTGGACCCAGGGTCACGCGTCGCCCTCCCTACTTCCTCTCGGCCCAGTGCGACGAACTAGGTAGGGGTTAGTGGGGACACTGAGGACGGTAGAGGTCTACTTCGGGGCACGAGAGTCGTCCAGAGAGGGTGTCGAGCACCGTCGTGCGGTTCCGGGTCTTGAGTCGGTGGAGTAGGACGGAGGTCGAGGTGGGCGTCCGACGGTGAGACGGGTGTATCGCGGAGTAGGTCTGGGAACCCGGGTATAAGGAGGAGGACTGGGTGCCGATTGTGGGAACTGACATGTTGAAGGCTCCGGGAGGGTCGAATCCAACCAAGAGAGCAATACACAGGACAACCTGGTAAACTGTGGGCGAAACCTAAATGGAGGACCCTAAACCCCGAGGGACACACAGAGGCAGACCCGACACTGGGGCTCTCAATTACCAGGGGTAGAACGGACTTCGGGTCACAGAAAGGTCGTATCGGACACCGTTAAGTCGATTCCCTAGTGACTGACTTAGGGAGAGAGTCCTACGGGGACGAAAGTCCTTTGATTCAAGAGGTTAGGACCAAAAGGAAAAAGATGAGTCCGACCACTTGTGCTGACCTAGTCCTAAGAACCTCTCGTACCGAGGTTCCCTGGGACGTTCGTAGACGGGAGACGAGAGGGGACCTAGGCGCGGATTTTGCGAGGGTTCCGTCCTGCAAACGTGGACGTCAAGGGAAACGGACTCCCGAGAAGAAGGTCCACGGGTGTCCGGAGTGACGGAATGTAAGAAGACCTGAACCAATGTATAGTGGGAGAAGTGCTCCGACCATCCTGAGTAGGGAATGACAGAGTGGTTGTCGTGGAGGAGAATAGAATGCACTGATGCTCTATGAGAAGTCACACCTGAACCTGTAAAGACGTACAGACGTGCGGACATGATAACACAGACAAAATAGAGACAGGTGGTTGACCTTACACTCGTGGTTTTCGACTCGAGAAAGAAGACAAATTAGCACCAACCTTCGTTGCGGATCCAATCACCAATGATGAAACCAGGAGAGGGGTATATAAACGACGTACTTTTCACCGACGTTAAGGGGTCCAGGACCGACGAAGTTTATCTACTCAGTTCTACTATTGGACGGAGAGTCTCTAGAAGCCACGGCCGTTCAAGTAGTGCAACGTCAAACGTGACTTTGACACCCGTCGGATGGGTCCAGAAACGGAGATGTTCAGCACTTCTGATTCGATAACTTATCTTCTGAGTGAGAACCGGGGAGTTAGCTAAATTTGTGAACTGGGTCCAGACATTGGTCCCCGGAACTTACTACCCCACTCCCACCCCGAACTCAATGGAAACTTGTCCTCCTTCCGTCCTAAGAGACTGTCAACGTAGTTAAAACATGACAATAAGAAGATGGTCGGTAGACGTTTCCTGGATTTGTGTGATTGGTCAAACTGACCCGTACCCTTCCCCTTATTAGACTAAAAGGTACCTTACGACCTAAGACAAGACTTAACTGTGGTTAACCTCTTTGGGTTGTACCGGGAAGCCAGGGAATCTGTCTTGTCACCCCACACCTCCAAGCACGTCTTTCCTCAAAACTAAATCCAGGGTACGTACTACCGGGACACCCGGTAGTTTAGAGACGTAACGATAAAGGACTCGAAGTCTTACGTATTTATCTGTGTGAGTCGTTGACCTTCTAAGAGGTGTAACCTAGACTCTGGACACCTCCCACCCACTAATACCATCGTGTCTAGTACACCCTTTGGTACCTTGACGGACGTAGGTAGTTTTGTCTGGGGTTTCGTTCTAAGGGTGTGACGACCCCAAACTTCTGACGTCTCTCTCGCGGACTCTCAAGTCGCGTACTCACTACGAGGCGCCTACTCGACCTTCGAGACATGAGTTATGACTAGACGCCAATGTCAAGTCTTCGTGGGTAACTCCCCCATATGAAAACCAAAATCTCTGAGTACCCGGTCCTTTCTTTCGATGTTCCTTTAGGTGTTTGTGTCATAAGACTCTCTCTCCCTCTCCCACTATGTCCTGTCTACCTGTCTTCCAGCAAAGGTAGGTCATCAGACTGACGTAGTAACTTCTCCTGTGCTACTTGTACCCCCGATGGTCAGGAGCATTTAGCTGACTGAGACGACCAGGCGTCTCGAGGAGTCTCCGGACACCTGGGTCTCCTGTCGTGGCTCGTACGTGTCCTCGTCCCCGTGGAAGTCCTTCTGGTCGTCGTCCTTCACCCGTGACGGGTCGTCCCCGGACACCCCCTGTGCCCCTGTCTGTCACTCGTCGTAGGAGCCCCTCCGGGACGACAGAGGTGGAACGAACGGGGCGCAGGTCCAAGACACCGACGTTCTTAGATACGTTCCTAGTTGGACTGTGTCTCGTCGGGGTGGACTTCCTGAAGACCTGGAACTAAAAGTTCTTAACGGGGACTCAGAATCCTGACACCTACATTCCCACCTACGCCGGCACTCTTAGTACACTCCCTTTGGTCCCTGAGTTACCCCTGGACCCGTAATCCTCCTAAAGATAGACTCAGGAGGAGTACCCCCGAAGGGGTCGTCGAGTCTCCCATTTCTTAGACGGACACTACGTCCTCTCTGGGCACAACCTAGGGACCCAGTCCTTCTGGGGGACCTCTTCTCTTACCGATGGGCGAGGTCATAAAGACGGACCTCTTAGGGTACCTGTCTCCTCGGACCACCCGATGTCAGGTACCCCCAGTGTTTCTCAGTCGGTACTGGCTTTGTTGATTGTGTGAGGAGTACACCCCCAAAACGCCAGATCCCACATCTTGGGTCATGACCCCTCCGAACCGACTACAGACGATCGATTCTCTCGTGTTGGTGGAGCTCGTGTCCCTGACAAGACAGAATAAGTCACTCGTCGGCCGTGGACGGGTCCCAGAGGTTTCGAGGTCAGGAAGTTTCAGGAACCGACTACTTTCTCACTGGGGGAGTCGAGACGTGGGAGTCGCCGGTCCCGAGAAGTCGTTCCACTATCTCTACTGGTCCCGAGTCCCCTGTCTCCCCAGTGGTTGCGCGTCTCGCAGACGAAGGACGGGACGGGATCCGACCCCCGGAAAACAAGTCGGACGGGGGGAACACGGACCACGGAGTAAAGACTCCTAGGGCCGTACGGACCGAGGGGTCTGGGACGTCCGGAGGTAAGTTCACAGACATTAGTTAATCCACGGGAGAGCAGTAACATAAAATTGATCGTTTGAGGTCGTGGGAGGGTATGTACGACCGGGGAGTCGGTCCACTGTAAAAGGAGGTTCGTTAGTAGTTATCCACCACATAAATATGTCGACTACACAGCTAGACAAGTAATACACTTAGGGGAGAATCTTGTGCTGAGACAGTCCCGTCCTGACACAGGCACCCGAAACGATGACCTAGGGTTCAGTTGCTCTCGAGGCCCGTGAATCATCCTGGAAATGACGAACAATGTCTTAAACAACTTATTCAATCCCAGGAACCACTTCCCTCGAACGGATAAGGACGGACCAGAGTGGATCTTTGGTGGGTCCACTCTACAGGACCCTACCCCCAGGGAATGGCTACTCGAACCGACCCTAGTCCCCGGAGGACGGGCCTGTGCCACGAGGTCCACCCGTGACCGTCCGAGCACCCTCTGAGGCCCCACGAACACCTGGAGAACCCCGACCACCAACAGTATCTCGGACTCCCTCTTTGTGTTCAGTCCGGCGCAAAGCAGGGGACCCAGGGAGGAGAGGTAGGGTAACACCGAGACTGAGTGTCAGTTCCAGTGAGTGTGGTAGACCTACCTACACGACACAGGTGGTGGGGGTACCGGTGCGGGTCCGGACTGGGTGTGGGACCCGGGGGGAGGGACGGGGAAAGGTCTACGGGGGACCGGTCCACCCGTGACAGTCTCCGTATACCGGGACGAGGGGACCCCTAGACTCTCACGCCTCTCCCGTGAACCGAGGTTCGGTGGGGGTCCGTGTCGGTGTGGAGACAGGAGGATCGGGTGGGGCGGTCCCCTGTTTGCCCCTGTGTATAAGAAAGCCCTAATTGTGTCTCTCTGCCCGTCTGTCACTGTCCGTTCCCCGCACCGACCTCGCTTCGAGTCTACCTTTCAGGACGTCGACTCAGACTCGACTTAGTCCTCTGGGGCACAGTACACAGTCGGTCGGGGTCCGTCAGGAGAGGCACCCTCCCGTACTGGTCTTTCTAGATGTCTCTATAGCTGGACCACCTGGGGCACTTTACACCGGAGAGGACTCCATTCGCCTGTCTCGGGAAGGTTCTGTGTGGGACGCCTCGGTCATTTGAAAGCCAAGGAAAGAACGTTTGTCTTTGCGTTTTTCCTTTGGAAGGAGCACTCTCTCTTCGTCGCTGGTTGTCCTTCCTTGAGTCCCCTCGGCCCGTGTTGGAGTCTTGTTCTTCAGTTCCCCTCTTTCGTTTATATCCCTGTCTCCTAGCACTGGCCGAAGAATCCTTTGGTCTCGTCGGAAGACAATTTCTTCTGAATGACCCCGAAGGGACCACCAGGTCACCGTTTCTTAGACGGAAGGTTACGTCCCCTGCACCCAAGCTAGGAACCAGACCCTTCTAGGGTGTGCGGTGACCCGTACACGTTACTGACTCGGGTCCGAGATCCCGGGGACGAGGCGTCGTCCTCTTCGGTGGCGTCCCTCTCCGGGCCCACAGTGTCGTTTCTCGTCGGGGACGAGCGACGTTGGACTCGTCCGGGCGCACGTCGTTGGTTCTGGGTCGTGTCGGCTTCTCCCTCTTTCCTTTCAAATTTCTAAGTAAACGTCGTGTACCGGCAGGTGACTCCCGGCATTGTGGAGGATTCTCGGGACAAGGAGTAGGAAGAGACGGATTACCCGAGGAGACCCAAAGGAGGAACCCTGGTCCACGACCCCCTTCTCCCTATCCGTTCCAGTCCGACCTCTCCGCTCCCCAGAGGTTTCGTAGGTTTCCTGAGGTTTCCTGAGGCGGAGGGTTGAGAGCCGACGACGCCTAGGGGTCCTGGAGGTGACGTTCCGACCCCGCGGTCCTCGGGAGGTGTGGTGACGTTACAGGAGACTACCGGGACGACCAGGGGCGGGGTGTCCGAACCGGTCTCTTCAGGTCCTTCTCTGTGTCCCAGTGGAAGGCTCACCCGGACTGGGAACACTTATGCCCTTCCGTCGTCCGGGGGACTAAGTCCCGTAGAGGGGGAGGGAAAGGTGGGTTCTCTCGAAGTCCACACTCCCACACAGTCCCCACCTGTGTCTCCTCCAGAGCTTCTTGGTCTCCACCTGTGCACGACACACGGACGGCTGGTGAGTCTCGGACCCAGGACTAGTGACTGGGGTGCTGTGGGAGACGAGGTCCAGGAAGGACTTCCAGTCCCAGGGTCCATGCCAGTCGTTGGGATCTCGACCGTAGAGTCCGAGTGGACCCTGGTGTTTGTGGAGGTGGACCTTCCACCCCAGTGCACTTTCACCGTGTATCTAGGGTGTAGGCATGCAAGGGCGTAGGAGGAGAGACTCCGAGAGGTTCCAGTGACACTTCCACTCCGAACGTCCTGCCAGAGACTACCTGTGCGCCGGGGAGGAGTGAAGAGAGAGACTGAGAGACCAGAGATGTTAGAAGGTGTCACTGTGTGTGCCCACAAACGTGGTCATAAACTACAGCAGGTGTTTACGGAGGACCATGGCTGTGAGGTGTGAGTCCCTAGGGGGGTGTTACGGACAGTACGAAGCCCCCGGTGAGTCCCTGTTTGTCGGACCTTTTGTGTTACCTCAGGTTGAGGTAGCTCACTCAGACCCAGACCCCTCGGAACCTACCCCAGGGAACTCCCGGGCACCCCAGATCTCCTCCGGTTCCGTCCTCCGTCTGGGAAGGAGTCTGGGTCTCCACCTACTACCCCCTTCCTCCAGGGAGGAGTCTCTCTCTCCCAAGGCACCTCTGTCTTTTTGAGTCCCACCCACGCACACACTCACACTCACACTCACACACACACACACACTCACACCACGGGGTTCTCCAGTAGAGACTGTCACCGGTAACACCACACTGGTAGTGTCCGCGGGGAAGGGTGGTCGTGTCACCTGGTCGGAGTGGACGAAGCGTGGGACTTGGGAGGACGAACGACGACTCTGTCCACCGTCGGGGAGGACCTTGGAAGAAGGGCGGGGGTGACGACCGGGGGCCGAGTGGGTCGAGGTCGGGACGGGGAGGGGAGGTCGTCCTTCCCGACTCGGCGAGTGGACCCTCGACCTCGTCGTCGTCTCGACTACCGTCGGTGGGCCGGGACGGGGAGCCCCAGTAAAGGGGTCGTCCCTATAGTGGACGTCGTCGTCGTCCGGGGCCCGTCCCTGTCCCAGTCCGGAGGAGTCCCCTAAGGGAGGGCCACGGGTGAAGACGAGGAGACCCGGAGAGACGAGGACCAGGTCGGGATAGGGACCAGAGGTGTCAGGAGGACCGTCGACCGTGACTCGGCTCACGTCTTTGGAGCCCCACTCCTCGTCTTCCCGGCACGTTGCGACCGACCACTGGGGACCGAGGAGGGTCAGAGCACTGACCTGCAGGTGCCAGTGGAAGGTTCCTACTCACTGGGTGAGGCGAGTCGGGTGTCGACGGGAGACACACAGAGTGTGCGCCGGGGGTTGTGGACTCGGTGTGACCCGAGAAAGAGGCACCGCGCAGGGGTGGGCACCACTATATAGTAAAGGAGACACCAGTCCCACCTGCCGGGGCCTCCGTCCACGGTCCAAGGAGGTAGGAGGGACCGGACCCACCACTGGTGTCGCCCAGACATAGGACGACTAGACGTCTGGGTCCGTGGCTCTCTCGCGGTGGGGCCACCTCTGAGCCCGAGGAGAAGTCAGTTGGAGTCTACGAAGGTCTTCCAGGACAGAACCCAGGCTTGTGTTTAGAGTGTCGGGTACCGAAGGGAGGGCCACACAGAGGGTCTAGGGGCTGTGTCTGCCCACGGTGACTGGGGTTGGGAGGTGTAAGGAGTGAAAAATGAGAAGAAAATTCTCACCTGACGTAGCACTCGGAGTCCTGTCTCTTGACTCACACTCGCTCCCGTCAAGTCACCACTTTCTACGATTCCCCCTTCGACCCTGGACCCCTTAGAGAGAGGTCGGGAAATCGGAGGTGGGTTCCCGCACCTCCCCCGCCGATATATTATGCCCCCGCTAGACGGGCTTCTGTGGTTTCGACCGGAGAGAAACTCAAGTGTCACTGTTCGTCTCTCCGTCTCTCTCGCCACCAGGAAGGGTCCTCCACCCGTCCGTCCATACCGGAGTGAGTCTCCCTGAGGAAGAGTACTACACTACCAAATCCCAGCCAAAGGGGACTATGACTGTCCCTCCAGCCAGGTCCACGTCCCAGTGGAGTGGGTGGAACACGTAAAGAGGTGGAACAGGACGTGTTTGGTCCAGATGACTAAAGGAGGATGTGTGAGAGAAGGGTCTAGACAGGGAGAAGATCTGACGGAATAGTTCTAGTCTCCGGTGTCATAAGGACCTTGGGTTTAGGACATCAGACTCAAAGGAGATTGAGAGGGAGAGCGAGGGAGGGGAGGGGGACCGTAATGTTATCGGGAGAGAGGGCTGTTGTGACACTAGTGTCGGCAGAGGTAGGGTCAGGAGGACACGGGAAAGACAAACGTACGAGGTGGAGCTATTTTCTTAAATTCGTGGTTAAATCTTTCTTGTTTTATCACGGAACCCGTCGTTACACTTACCTGGATCTCCTACAGTGTGACTCACTTCATTCAGTCCGTCCCTTTCCGTTTATAGTACTATAGTATGTACCTCAGGTCAAAAAAAAAAATTACTATATTTATTTGATAAATGCTTTGTCTTAGTCTGAGTGTCTAAAGTCTTTGTTTGAACGCCAAATGGTTTCCTCTTTACACCCACCCCCATCCCTATACAATCCTCAAACCGGAATTGTTTGTGTATTATGGGATGTATTTTATCTAATGGTTGTTCCTAAATGACACATTTTGTCCTTTGAGATGAGTCATAAGATATTATTGGATATACCCTTTTCCTAGACTTTTTGTCACTTACGTACATACACACATTGACTTAGTGAAACGACATGCGGACTTTGATTGCGGTGTAACATTTAGTTTATTTGAGATTATTTGGAAAAAACTTTCTTAAATTTTTGGTTTTATACCTCTAATTTTTGAGTCATACTTGTGTGTACGTTTGAGTTTTACACTTTAATACGAAGCCTTTCAAAAGGACTAAAAAAACCTCCCCTAACTAGTAAATGACCCGAAAAGGTACGTCATTTCTCATATAGCTATCGGAGTGGAGAAGGGTTGATGGAAGGGGTGCTTAGTTTTCCGTTTGTTTGGCGTACACACATACAAGTCGACGAGTTAGCACAGACTGAGACGTTGGGGGACTTGACGTCGGGTGGTCCGAGGGGAAAGGTACCCTAAGGGGTCCGTTCTTATGACCTCACCCAACGGTAAAAGAAGAGGTCCCCTATAAGGACTGGGTCCCTAGCTCGGGTGGAGAGGACGTAACCGTCCGTCTAAGAAATGATGACGCCATGGACCCTTCGGGTTTGTTTGACTGGTCTTCGTATAGTATGCACTACCACAGTTCTGGGCTTGGGTCTACAGGGACCGTGTAGCCGGGTTCATAGAGGAGTGGTATACCCCTGAGCCTTCCCCTTTCTCGGTCTCCGGTCGTTCTCCCTCTCCGTGTCAGTAGTCTCGGTCCTTCGTCTTACCCCACCTCACCCCACACCTAGTGATACCATTGGAGTTAACTCTTTAGACTAGACGTGACAAGGGATGTGGAAGAGGGGAGTGGTTCTAGAGAGGGAAGAGTGATTGAAGGGGTCCCATAGAAGGAAAGGTCTTCTTGCAAAGAACTCGATTTTCGTCAAAGACGGCCGAGGACCGACACGACTAACCACCTTCTCAGTTGTACCCGTTACTGTTGTCATTAAGTCCTTTACGTAGACCAAAAGACATCCCCAAGGACAACACTACCAATTAAAATACGTAGTTGGGCGGACCGGTGTCTCACGGGTCCAATTTGTTAAGACCTCCACACACGGTCCTGCAAAGGGCCACTCTAGTCGTACCCTTCCCCACCTGAGTCACTTCATCCAACGGGGACGGGTTTCATCCATCAACAACAACAAGTCAGGGATTCAACACAGGTCGAGAAACGCTGTGGTACCTGACGTCGTGCGGCCCGAGGAGACAGGAAGCGACAGAGGGCCTCAAACGAGTCTAAGCACAGGTGACTCAACCATTCCGGTAGGTTGGTAGAGTAGGAGACGGCGGAGGAAGAAGAAAACGGAGGTTAGAAAGGGTCGTAGTCCTAGAAAAGGTTACTCATCCGAGAAACGCAGTCTACTGGTTTCATAACCTCGAAGTCGCAGTCGGAGTCAAGAAGGTTACTTATAAATCCCAACTGAAGGAAATCCTAACTGACCAACCTAGAGTAAACTAGAGGGTCACATCCGCCCGAAGGAAATCAGTCAGATTGCTTCAACCTCCTTGTCCACCTCCTGGTCCACCTCCTTGTTCCATAAGTCGGGAAGGACGGACCAACGAAGGATAGGAACCGTGAAGTCGAAGAGTTTGAAACCTTGAACCGTACTTAATATGTCTGTCGTCTACCACCACAAGGGTCCACTCGGTTAAGGAATGTTATGTAGAGAAGTGTACGTTTGTAGAGGATAACAAGACAAAGAGATCTCACAACTGGTTGTGTCCACACACAGACCGGGACACCCTTAAAGGAAGAAGTTGAGAGTTCAGGCGTGTACTTCTAGATTGAGTCCTTCTAAAGGAAGCTCCTGAACTGTGTCCCTAGGGTGTGGCGACACTCCCTTTATTTCGACTATGAAGACTAGGTGAGGGGAAGTTTCTCGTTAATGAACCGAAATTCGAGTCCGCCATTTCTTAGACGGACGTTACGCCCTCTGGACCCTAGCTAGGGACCCAACCCTTCTAGGGGACCTCCCTCCCATACCGTTGGGAGGATGCCTCACTGTAGGGGTGGGGGAGACGTCTGTAAGGGGCCTCGACTACTTGGCAAACACAAAGTCACCCGAGGATCTCTCTATACATCTCGTTTTTCGGATTTTACAGTTCACCTCGTAATTTGTCGTATCCTTGGTTGGTGTCTCAGTTAAACTATCCCTGTCTCATTCCATCAATGGGGTGATCCCTAACATTCATCTTTTATTTACCCACCACCCACCCACTGTCACTTTCAGCGAGTCCGGACAGGCTGAGAAACACTGGGGTGCCTGATATGTCAGGTACCTTAAGAGGTCCAGTCTTATGACGTCATTCATCGGAAAGGGAAGAGGTCCCCTAGAAGGGTTGGGGTCCCAAGCTTGGATCCAGAGGGTGCAACGTCCCCCCTAAGAAATGGTCGACTCGCTGTTCAGAACATTAAACTACTAGTGAGTACTTTTGTCCAAACGAATTGGTGTTTTGGTTCGTTCGAACGAATCGTTGTTTTGGTACGTTGTCTTCGAGGGGTTTTATTTTGCTACCACCGTACTCGGGGTGTAGGACAGGTCGCTCGAGTCATTAATTGCTAGAGACGTGTGTCTTTTTTTGTTAGTAAACACGTGGATCAAACTGGTACATCCCTGTTCTTTTGCGGGATGAGTTGGACCTCCTCCTCGACTACTACCTTCGCGATGCAGATGCACTCCTTCTGTTTCAAGAGGAGGGGGAGGGAAAAGGAAACTAATATTTTGACATCGGGTCATTCAAGAACCCACACTATAGAGAGTCGGTGGGAAACCATTTGGAGTGTTCGTAGGATAAGATGACTTACTAAAGAATAGATGGTGAAACGGGAGTGACTTAAGAAACGTGACTCTGTATTTCCTGACACAATGGTCTCGAGAAACCTCGGGGGACCTGCTGTGGGTTGTCAAAGTTTAACCCAGAGGGAAAGTGGTCCCTTTTGATATTAATTATTTTTCAACACACGAATCAGCGAGTCAATATAGGCTGAGAAACTCTCGGGTACCTGACGTCGGGCGGTCCGAGGAGACAGGTACCGCTAAGAGGTCCGTTCTTATGACCTCGCCCAACGATACGAGAGGAGGTCCCCTAGAAGGGTTGGGTCCCTAGTTTGGGTATAGAGGGCGTAACGTCCGCCTAAGAAATGACTGACTCGAATTTCGGTTCATTAAGGGAAAGAAACTTCCCCTCACCCAGTCCTCATACTCGGAATAAAGGGAGACCCAAAGTCCCAGAGAGATTCAAGGTGTCTTTGGACCTCTTATTACATCTATGAAATCTTTTAGTCAACTCAAGTCAGCGAGTCAGCACAGACTGAGAAACGTTGGGGTACTTAGTGTCGTACGGTCCGGAGGGACAGGTAGTGGTTGAGGGCCCCAAGTGAGTTTGAGTACAGGTAGTTCGACCACTACGGTAGGTCGGTAGAGTAGGAGACAGTAGGGGGAGAGGAGGACGGGGGTTAGGGAGGGTTGTAGTCCCAGAAAAGGTTACTCAGTTCAGAAGCGTACTCCACCGGTTTCATAACCTCCAGGTCGAAGTCGCAGTCAGGAAGGTTACTTGTGGGTCCTGACTAGAGGAAATCCTACCTGACCAACTTAGAGGAACACCAGGTTCCCTGAGAGTTCTCAGAAGAGGTTGTGGTGTCAAGTTTTTGTAGTTAAGAAGTCACGAGTCGAAAGAAGTGTCAGATTGAGAGTGTAGGTATGTACTGGTGACCTTTTTGGTATCGAAACTGATCCGTCTGGAAACAACCCGTTTCATTACAGACGAAAAATTATACAATTGATCCAACCAGTATTGAAAGGAAGGTTCCTCATTCGCAGAAAATTAAAGTACCGACGTTAGTGGTAGATGTCACTAAAACCTCGGGTTTTTTATTTCAGACCGTGACAAAGGTGACAAAGGGGTAGATGAAGTGTACTTCACTACCCTGGTCTACGGTACTAGAAGCAAAAGACTTACAACTCGAAATTCGGTTGAAAAAGTGAGTGAAGAAAGTGAAAGTAGTTCTTCGAAAAATCAAGGAGAAGTGAAAGACGGTATTCCCACCACAGTAGACGTATAGACTCCAATAACTATAAAGAGGGCCGTTAGAACTAAGGTCGAGCACAAGGAGGTTGGGTCGCAAAGAGTACTACATGAGACGTATCTTCAATTTATTTGTCCCACTGTTATATGTCGGAACTGCAGGAGGAAAAGGATAAACCTTGGTCAGACAACAAGGTACAGGTCAAGATTGACAACGAAGGACTGGACGTATATCGAAAGAGTTCTCCGTCCAGTCCACCAGACCATAAGGGTACAGAGAGTCTTAAAAGGTGTCAAGTAACACTAGGTGTGTCAATTTCCGAAAATAAGTTTCGGAAAATAAAAAACTTCGGGAATCACAGAGTTTTTTTCCCCGCTACGGTTTTCTTCTAATATTTTTAACGTCAGATAAAATGTACGTGGTTCAAGTGTTTAACTGAAAGACAATGTGTTTGCCGGTATTTCATCTTAATTAACCCGATATTTTACTGATGACCTACTTTTGAATTAAACGACTACGTTCAAGCACACGGGCTACGTGTCACTCCGGTTTGTTTAACCTTGCAGCCTCAGGTCTCCTTTCCTTCGGAGTAACGTTCTTCTCCTCCGGATCTTTCGGGACTCGAGGGACTTTCTGAAGTCGTTTCGTAAAAATTTTCGGTCCAACCCCCCACCCCACCAGCGGCCCAGGGGGTGCTAGGAGACCAGCCGACCACTCCCTCGTCCCCCACAGTGTCCCAAGGCAGGTGGTCAGGACTCCGAGGTCCTCCGGACCCCGGGCCACGAGTACCAGGAGTTCATCAGTTGTAGAAGGGAAACCACCCTCCAAAGGTGGAGACGTTTTGTCGTGTCCTTTACACGTAGTTTACGATAATGAATCCATGAAGTCTCTCCTCGATTTCGTCCCCTATTCCCCCTTCCGGACTGGTGGGGGGTGTGTGGGGGTGGGGCCCTTCCGGGGTATCCCAGGACGAGTGAACGTGTAGATGACCACCAAACTACCCTTATCGTCGAAGGGAGTGAGAGTCCGTTATGTTCCTTTGACTGTCAGGAGTGGTGAAGCTCAAGGTTCGCTCGTCTGTGCAGCTCCTCCCCCGTGACCCAGAGAGGTGAGGAGGGTCTCTCTTTCTTTAGGTCTTCTCGTCAATCCCTCGACGACGAGTCCCTTCGACTTCAGGGCCTGACCTTAGCCTACACAGGAATAGAAAGAATGGACCCAGATCAGGGAGGGACCCCTTGCCCAGAAATCCTGGAACTAGTTGAGGTCAGGCTTGATGGGTGACCCGGGGTCTGGGGACCAACGTGGAACTCGGGACCGGGACCTTGGGGACCTACAGACCCAGACACAGACCAGCCAGGGTCCCACCCGTCCACTGGGAATGAGTCTGTCGAGTCCGACTACTGTCCCTTCCCCGACATCCTGAGTCGGACCTCTCCTTACCGACAGTCCTACGTTGCCCAGAACAAAGTCATGAGTGCCACTGGTCCTAGTCTAAGTCGTCGACTCTCCGTCAGGGGAATCTCATCTTAACAAGCAGACAGGAACTTCCTCACTTCGAGACGTTCTCCGGTGATCGTGGTAGACCACCATCCGGCTTCTTGACGGTGTTCACACGGGACCACACACGGCTGAACGGAGTCAGCACAGGCTGAGAAACTCTGGGGTGCCTGATATCGGGTGGTCCGAGGAGACAGGTACCCTAAGAGGTCTGTTGTTATGACCTGACCTAACGGCACGGGAGGAGGTCCCCTAGGAGGGCTGGGTCCCTAGCTTGGACATAGAGCATACAGAGGACGTAACGTCCACCCAAGAAATGGTGATCGTGGTGGACCCTTCGGGCTCACCAATGGAAGAAAAAACGGGAACTCCAGTCCTTTATCTCCACGGTGTAGGTGGGTCGTTCCGAAGGCTGACTGGACCCCGAGCCTGTGCCCCCTACCCAGGGTTGCTCCATTTGACGCGGAGATGGGCTCGAGGGTGGAGGGTCTCTCGTTCTCCGAGATAAAATACCTCTGACCAAAACTACGACCGACTCAATCTCCTCTAGTGGGCCGACCTCTCTCTCCCAACAGTGTCGGGGACGAGGAAGGACTGGGTCCGGAAACGGAAACAGGTCGGGAGGGGGGCGGTGGGGGACCGTCGGTCGGCCTTCAGGAATAGGCTCTCCAACAGAGACGGGAGGACAGTGGGGTGGGAGACTTAAGACCAGAGAAAAAAAGAGATATTCCGAATAAAAAAAGATACACTTGGTAAAAATTGTACGACTAACTTAAACAATGTTGTAACGAAGACGACAAATACAAAACCAAAAAACCGGTACTCCGTACACCTTAGAATCAAGGGACCCTAGTTTGGGAGTGGGGGACATAACCTTCCGTTTCAGAATTGGTGACCTGGCGGTCTCTTCAGGGGTGTTACGGATAATATTTGGTCACAATATAGAAATAAAAAATTTTTGAGGGAAATCTTAAATTTGGGTACAAAATTACTAACCAGAGAGGGGCTGTGGATCTTTGTACGGTCAGAGAAACATAAACCACTCACTTACTTCTTTACTTCTCAGCTCTTAGGTGCGGACCCCCTTTCCTTGCGTCCACCCGCTCTACCGTCTTTTAGTCCGGGACCGCAGGGGACTGCTCGCCACGACACGGACCCTGAGGGAGGAGCCCTTACTCCCCAAGACCCACGGGAACACTTTGCGAGAAGGGCCAAGAGGGGTCGGTTCGTGGTCCGTCCATTTGTAGTATATCTGTGAACATATACACTAAATAAAGTAATTTGAAAAATTTCAAAAAAAAAAAAAAAATTAGCTCAGAGAAAAATATTACACTTTTCGCTGTACTTCAAGATCCAGTCTGCAAAAGAGATCAGACTCGCCGACACAGAGACCTGTCCTATAACTACCACCACCCCGCCCCGACGTCCAACAGAACCAGTCTGACCAAGACAGAGGGGTGTTTGACGGGCGACTCCGGACAACTGGGTCTCCTGTCGTGGCTCGTACGGGTCCTCGTCTCCGTGGAAGTCCTTCTGGTCCTCGTCCTTCACCCACGACGGGTCGTCCCCGGACACCCTCCTACGCCACTGGCCACCACTCAAAGACGAAGGTGTCCTCCGGGTCCGGGGAGGGGGTAGAAGGAGACACGAGTCCAGGGTACCGGAGTTTTGAGTTTTAGTTCCAGTTCAGCCCAACCATAACTCCGACGTGACCCAGAATCATCGCCATACTCCCTAGAAATCAACACCGTTCATCTTAGCGATCAAGGGACTGGTCCCTAACCTAGACCCGGCGGACGTAACCCTCGCACCTCAGAATCGGTGACCTGGTGGATCCTTCAGGGGTGAGTGGGAATTGCACCAGACGCACCCTCTCGTAGACAGGACAAATTTACCGAGGTGTCAGAGTCGGTGTTGCTAGAGTTGAGGAGCGAGTCGAGTACCGGGTAGGAGAGTGGAGGCCCAGGGCCCTGGACGGGAGTGAGGTCGAGGAGTGCTTACGGCGCAGGAGAGGGGTAGGACTCGGAGACGGATTAGAGAGGCGGAGGGGCTGGGACGCGGACCGAGGGTCGGATTCCGCCGGGAGGTCCCAGTGGAGGTTCTAATGTGACCCGAGGACGCCGGTTGGGACAACCATAGGGCGGGAGGAACGGGTGTACTGGAGGACCGGCGAACCTGTCATGAGTCGGGTGGTCACCAGAGGGCGTACGAACCGAACTCCCGCTAGAGACCACAAACCCCACACGCACCGAAGGACGTGGTTCGTCCGGTCTGCACGATATCTTAGGAGACGGACCTGCGAGGAGGTCCGAGGCAGAACCACCCGAGAGGGCGAAGAAGTCCAAAGACGAGTTTGCAGGGAAAGAGACTCTCCGGCAGGGAGTGGTGAGACATACTTTTGGCGGTCGGAGAGGTAGAAGAGGGTGGTACTCCTGGTCACACACACCTGGTGGTGGGACCGAAGGAGCGGTGCGACACCTCGGTAGGGCCCCCTACGGGGTGTCTCAGAGAGACTCCCCCTCACTCGGGGTAACGATACCACTGTGGAGAAAGTGACCACAGATGAAGTGACCGCAAGGGTCGAAGGAGCAAGGGAGTGGTAATAAGGACCCTAGTTGAGTGGTTTTACACAGAATCCTAGCTCAAACTTGTTTGGATTTGATTCTGTTAGAGAACCAATAAACAAAAGTGACTCGTAGAACCATCGGAAGTAGTACGGGGCGGAAGAAGGGTGTGTAGAGAGTGGGATGAGAATGTGAGGACGAAGTGAAAGGAGTGTCACTAACGACAAATGACTGTAAAGGAGATACTAAATAGATAGTAGATAGGTTCATAGATGGAGAGGTAGGTGGAGATAACAGATAGTATATAGATAGGTAGGACAGTGTATAGAGGCAGAGATGGCTGATAGGAGACATACATAGTTAGTAGGTAGGTATAGATAGATATAAGTAGATACACACGTAGTAGTAGGTGGGTAGATGGGTAGGTAGGTAGATGGGTAGGTACGTAGGTAGGTAGGTAGACAGGTACGTAGGTGGGTAGGTAGGTAGGTAGGTAGGTAGGTAGGTATGTATGTATGCATGTATGTAGACAGGTAGGTAGGTAGATAGACAGGTGGGTAGGTAGGTGGGTAGGTAGGTGGGGGGGTGGGTGGGTGGGTAGGTTGGTAGGTAGGTAGGTAGGTAGACAGGTGAGTAGGTAGGTAGGTAGGTGGGTAGGTAGGTAGGTAGGGAAGTAGACAGACAGACAGGTAGGTACGTAGGTGGGTAGGTACGTACGTACGTACGTAGGTAGGTAGATAGGCAGACAGGTAGGTAGGTAGATAAGCAGGTTGGTAGGTAGGTAGGTAGGTAAGCAGATGGGTAGGTAGGTAGGTAGGTAGACAGGCAGGTAGACAGGTGGGTAGGTAGGTGGGTGGGTAGGTAGGTAGGTAGGTAGGTAGACAGGTGGGTAGGTAGGTAGGTAGGCAGGTAGACAGGTAGGTAGGTAGACAGGTAGACAGGCAGGTAGGCAGGTAAGTAGGTAGGTAGGCAGACAGGTGGGTAGGTAGGTAGGTAGGGAGGTAGGTAGACAGACAGGTAGGTACGTACGTAGGTAGATAGGTAGGTAGGTAGGTAGGTAGGTAGACAGGTGGGTAGGTAGGTAGGTAGGTGGGTAGGTAGGTAGGTAGGTAGATCGGTGTAGATCGATAGGAAGGAAAGTGTGTAGAGATAGTTGACAGGAGATAGATGAGGATACACACACATAGAAACATAGATAACTAGTAGGTATAGATGGATGGATAGATAGTAGATAGATAGAAGAATAGGTAGAACGGTAACGGATTTTAGATGGGTAAACTTTCTTTGAAGGTACTTTCGTGTTGGAACGGGTAATCAAGTGTCGGTATAAGGATCGGAAACCTAGTCAAGGACCGTGTGTCGTTCATTTAATTTTCAAACAACCCACCACTAGGTAATTCCTCTGGGCACAGGTCCTTCGGGGTGGGATCCCCTCTTCGTCACTTCCACTGTCTTCAGTGGTCACCCGCGCGTGGAATGGGGACGACGACCGACCCGCTAGGCCTCCAGGTGCGTCTCGACAACGATGACCTCCGACGCTACCTCCGACCTCACTTCTTGACACCGCCCACTTCTTGCCACAGGACGGGTGCTGAGAAGGGTCGGTCAACGGACAGGGGACGTACCAAGGGTCAGGTGTCTCCTCTTCCTTGAGTGTCTTCTCTGACCTGTCCACGAGACCCTGGTAGTGGAGGAGTACGAGTCTGGGTCCGGACTGGTCGTATATCCTCATAGACGTGGGTTGAGGTGGGGGTGGACGAGACATAGGTCCACCTGTGTTGGTCCTGGCCGTAGTGACGGAGATCGTACTTCGTAAAAGGAAGAGAAGTGGAGTAACCTTTGTCCTCACGTACTTCCAGTCGTGTTCGCAACCTGGAGTCCAGGGTGGGGGATCGGTCGCGTAGGTGTAAGGTGGGGAGGGAGTGGGACAGGTGGGACCGCCTTCTGTCATCTCGCCTTCGATGACTTCGGACTCGTGGGATCTCGGACACGAGTCGTTCGTCTCTTCGGTGACGCTCCTCTTCGGACACGCGGTCTCGACCTCCCAACGGGCCCCTTTCGGGCACTCGTCGTTACTTCTAGGTCGTAGATATTTATTCATTTATAAAATTTTTATAAGACAATCACCAGGGGGTCGGGTGAAGGTGGAACAGGCCAGGTCCCCAGACACCCGAGGGAGGACGGGTGGTGAGACTTGGACCAAGTCTCAGGTCTTCCCTTTCCTCGTCTTCGTCTCCCTTCGACTCCTCTGTCTCTCCTACGGTCTGTCTGTCTCTGTGTCGTGAACGTGTCGTGTCTGTCAGACGTGTCGCATAACTCACGTCGTGAAAGTGTCGTAGTAGAAAATCCTAAACTTTATCGAGGTGACCTTAAGGTAGTGGAGGTGATCGAAACAAACATCACTACGAAGGATTCCGGGTCTGTCCCCGGTCTCCGAACCCCCGAGGGAGAGCCCGAAAGGAAACGGATGTTTGGTTAGGGGAACCGGGGGTCGGGTTAACGACCACGGAGGCCCTTTGCCCAAAAGGGACCCAGTCGTGTCACCAGTCTCCGACTCCTTTCCGGGTCCCCTCCTCGACCCCGACCCCGAACGGGAAGCCCTAGTACGTCAGTCTCCCCGCTCGGACCGTCCGAACCGGTAGAGACTCGGACCTGGTGAGTCCCGAGGACCTACTCCTAGACCCAACAACTCTCCGGGGTCAAGACTGTCGTCTTCGGTCCCCTCTCACTCTTCTCTCAGAAGACCTCACCTGGGGGGGTGTGTGTGGGGTGTGTGTGTGGGACACGGGGTACGTGTTCCCTCTACCGTCCTTGGGGAATCAGGACTACCTAGGTCCTATTGTCGCCCGGGAAGGGGGAGATGTCGGAGTCTTAGGGGCTCCGGGTGTCTGTAACAGTCCCGGGTCCGCCACCGTCCTTGGGCCTACAGGGGGGGAGTGAGAGTGTGGACGAATGTGTGAGTGTGAGAGTGTGTGGTCTGTGTGTGAGTGTACGTGTGTTACGTGAACCGGGACTTCAAGACTGTGTGTTTGTGGTCGGGGTCAAGAGGGGCTCCGACTCTAAAGGACCCTGCGGGGCGTCTCGACTCGAGTCTATGGAAGTGGTGGTCATGGTCTCTTTTTCTCCCAGAATGGACCCCTCTGTTAGTGAACTTGGACCTTTTTTCCTAGTCCGTCCTTCGACTCCTCAGGAAGAAGGAAATCTGAGCAACGTTGGGGTGTGGACATAAAGGGACGTAGCAGACGTCACTCCGAAAGGTTCCAGTGACACTTCCGCTCTAGGAGGCCTACCAGACACTACCTGTGGGCCGGCGAGAAGTGGAGGTGGAGCCCGGGCGACCAGACGTGGCAGGCGACGGTTTCGCCCTTCGCGCCGACAGACGTGGTCATAAACACTTTACGGGACATAAGGAGAAGTATCACTGTGAGGTGTGAGTCCCTCAGGGGTTGTCGCGGTCAGTGCCACGACCCCGGTGAGTCCCTGTTTCTCGGACCTTCTGTGACCTTCAGTCAGAGCAGAAGTAGGATTTCTCGGACCCTGTCTCCTCGGACCCCCCAGTCCAGGAGACCCTCGGACCTTCAGTGGGACTCCGGTCTCCTTCCTCCCTAGTCTTCGGTTCCTCCGTCCCCCCAATTGGGCAACATTTCAAGCCAACTCTTTGTCAAAATCGTTTCATGGTTTGAAGACTTTTTCTTAACACATACATTATATAAACACACACACACACAATCAGCGAAGTCAACACAGACTGAGAAACGTTGATTGTTCGATTGTTTGACTGATTGTTTGTACACTTTCTCCGGTCTTGAGACACTGCTAACAACAAATCAGCGATTCAACACAGGTCAAGAAACGTGGGGGTACCTGGTATATCCGACGTTCCGAGGAGACAAGTACCCTAAGAGATCCATTCTTATGACCTCACCCAACGGTAAAGGAAGAGGTCCCCTAGAAAGACTAGGTCCCTAGTTTGGCCCCAGAGACAGTAACGTCCGTCCAAAAAATGGTAAACTCGGTCGTCCCTTCGGGTTTATTAGATGAATGACTATTGGACAGACAGGTAGGTCGGTAGGAAGGGAGGGAGGGAAAGAGGAAGGAAGAGAGAGGAGTAGGTGGGTAGGTTGGTTGATAAGTCCGTTATATGACAGTGGGTGTCTAATCCTCGGAAAACGAAAACAAATTACAAGCTTAATTGTAATTTTTATGTAAAAAGCGAAGAAGTAATTTTTTTTAACCCCCGACTCGACGGGTCGAACGTCGTAGAATCAGGGGGTGGGGTGGGGTCCCTAACTTTGGTCCCGGGAGTCGTCCTTTTTACGACTCAGGATTGATGACCTAGTGTTTCCTTAAGGGTGAAGAAGTGAAAATTATAGAACTTAAACCTGGGAAATAAAGGGTCGTTCCGGTTCCGGTAACTGGATATAAGGTGTTGTCTTACGACAGGTGAGGAGGGTGGTTGTAGGGGATCACGTCGTCAAGGGTTCGTCGTCGTTATCAGGGGTGTCCTCTATGGGCCGTTACAAACTTCTGTAAAATAAAAAATTAAATAAATAAAATTAACCTCCGATTAATGAAATGGTATAACATAACCAAAACGGTATGTAGTTGTACTTAGACGGTACCCACATGTGTACAAGGGGTAGGACTTGGGGGGAGGGTGGAGGGAGGGGCTTGGTAGGGAGACCCAGAAGGGTCACGTGGTCGGGATTCGTAGGACATAGGACGTAGCTTGGACCTGACCGCTAAGTAAAGAATATACTATAATATGTACAAAGTTACGGTAAGAGGGTTTAGTAGGGTGGGAGAGGGAGAGGGTGTCTCAGGTTTTCTGACAAGGTATGTAGACACAGAGAAAACGAGACAGTGTATGTCCCAATAGAAATGGTAGAAAGATTTAAGACATATATACGCAGTCATACGACATAACCACAAAAAGAAAGACCGAATGAAGTGAGACATATTATCCGAGGTCAAATTAGGTGGAGTAATCTTGACTAAGCTAACATAAGAAAAATTACCGACTCATTATGAGGTAACACATGTCCATGGTGTCGAAAGAATAGGTAAGTAGACGACTACCTGTAAATCTCGATTAGTTACTTATATCATTTCAACGTCCTATATTTTAGTTGTGTGTCTTTAGGGAACGTAAGGATATGTGATTATTCCTCTTTTATCTTTCTCTTTAATTCCTTTTTTAAGGTAAGTGGTAACGTTGTTTTTCTTATTTTATGAATCCTTATATAGATGGATTTCTTTGATTTCTGGATATATATCTTTTGATATTTTGTGACCACTTTTTTTATTTTCTCTTGTGATTGTCTACCTCTTTATATGGTACAAGTACCTAGTCTTCTTAGTCGTATCACTTTTACTCAACTGATGGGTTTCGTTAGATATCTAAATTACGTTAGGGATAGTTCGATGGTTGTCATAAAAAGTGTCTCGATCTCGTTTATTAAAGTCTTAAACATACCTTTATGTTTTTTGGAGTTTATCGGTTTCGTTCGAACTCTTTCTTCTTATCTTGACAAACTTCTGTAAAAACTCCCAGTGGTAAGGTCCCGCCCTTCTGCCCCCTCTCCCTCCCACACTTGACGAAGACGGTAGGTCACCCGTCTCCGGTCCCTACGACAATTTGTAGAGAGTCACGTGTTCCGTGGGAGTGGTGTGTCTTGCTCACGAGGGTACAGTCGTCACGACTCCAGGTCGTTGGAACGACCTTCCCCGCTTTACGGGGTCGACCTTCTGGAGGTGTGACTCCGAACCCTGAGTTCCGTTCACCCCCGTCGGAGCGACTCGACAGAGACACGTAGACGACGACAAGACCCGAGTCCGAGACCCCCGTGACAAGACAGGCTAAGACTGGCGCTCCTATCCTCCCTCCCCTTCCCTTCTCCCCTCCTCGCCTCCCTGCCCCGCGCCCTCCTCCCGCTGAAGACCGGACCTGAGAACTGTAAGCTGAGAAAGTCAACGGACCCTGGGTGAGAAGTTCTAGACCCCGACGCGAAGGAGTCTACGCCTGTCCTTTGTACTCCCTTGCAAGGTCTTGGAGGGACGGGAGACTACGAGGTGGTTCTGGGACTGGGGTTCGGTCGCACTCGCCGTGGGGGTCGTGGGGGATCTCGTTCGAGGGACACGGGGTCCCGGAGTTTTTCTTTGGAAATTAAAAAGAGAGTCTGGTCCTGACTGGTGTAAGGGTCGTCAGAATGAAAGGTCCCTAGGTGTCTCGTCCTTGTGGGGACGGGACGGGGTGCGTAGGGGGTTGGACCCCGGTAGGGTCTGGGGGTCTCTCCGTGGCCTGGGGGTCACGTAGTCTAGGAGGTATGTATTTCCCTATAAGTGATCCCCTGAATCTTCATTGACTGTAACATGATAATTTTTCTGACTACGGGAACCTATATTTTTATAAACCAAACTTAGAACTGATACAGAAAATATATACATACATATATATATCTATGTATGTATAAATAGATGAACAAAACGACACGACCCAGAAAGAACGTCGTACGTCCTAGAAATCAACGTAGTACACTCTAGATCAAGGGACTAGTCCCTACCTTGGACCCGAGGGAAGTAACTCTCCCGTGTCAGAATCGGTGACCTGGAGACCTCTTCAGGTAACCGAAACACACAGAAATACTTGACTAAATCTTATTGAATAGACGTGGAAAGACTCAAACGGAGAGAAAAAGATTTACATAAATAATAAAAATAATAAATAAATTATGTTATTTATAAATAATTGATTACGTATTTATTATATTAGTTAAAATATATCAATAAATAATAAATTTTTAAAAAAATGTTACAACACAATCAAAGACGACATGTCGTTGTACTTAGGTAATATACAGATGTATATAGAGGAGGAAAAGTCGGAGGGAAGGTCCCTTACAACTCAGTAAGGGAAGGTGGGATGTCAGTGAACAAAATTATTCTTAGTGAGTAACCTTTTCTGAAACTACGACCCTCCCTAAGTCCCGTTCTCTTCTTCCCCTGCTGTCTCCTACTCTACCGACCTATCGTAGTGACTGAACTACCTGCGCTCAGACTCACTTGAGGCCCTCAACCACTACCTGTTCCTCCGGACCACACGACGCTAAGTACCCCAGTGTTTCTCAGCCTGTGCCGACTCGCTGACTTGACTTGACTTCCTGACCTAATTCATTGTCCTCCTTTAGAACAGATTGACTAAACAGGTTAATCATAATCAAGAGACGAGGGGGACGGGAAGAGAGACCACATAGTTCTGTTGTGAGGACCAAAATTAGTACAACCCCTATTGTCGAGTTCACCGGTCTATATTTGAATTCCGAGTCATGCATGACAGACACACCCTTCGTTCGAAAAGTAGAGTATGAGAAGGAAAGGGTCCCTCGTTTATGCGACTTGACCCCAAAAATGTCCGTGTAGCGTGGGAGACAAAGGAATACGAAGAAGAAGGGTAGTCGTGGGAAACGAGTGTGGTACGAGCGGGACTGAGTGGGCGTACTTGAAGGGGTGTAGTCCGGGTCGGGGTGAGTGGACCCTAC
The DNA here is from genome assembly GCA_006410555.1 of Capra ibex. Classification (NCBI taxonomy): domain Eukaryota; kingdom Metazoa; phylum Chordata; class Mammalia; order Artiodactyla; family Bovidae; genus Capra; species Capra ibex. The sequence continues at coordinate 51,250,565 of SJYO01052617.1, read as the reverse complement.
GTCTCTTCGTCGTCTTGGTGGTCGTCGACGTACCGGGTCCGGGACCACTAGAGACGTCCGAGGACGTCTCGGACCGCGGAGGAGTGGGTCAAGGTGAGTGACAAAGGGAAAAGACGAAAAGAACCGTGAAAAGACGAAGGAGAGAGTCGGAGGATCTCGACAAGATGATCTGAACTAGTCTTTTACTCCCTTCGACCCCGGAACCCTGTAGTCTATTACTACGACTCTTAAACAGTTTTCAGTAAGAGTACATCGTGTAAACTTAAACGTCAAGGTCAAAGACAAGGAACACTTCTACTACGGGAAGGGTAAGGAACGGACACCAACTACCCGGGTAGGGGGGAAGAGATTTAGTCATAACGGGTCTGTCGGTATGGTCAGAACCAATTTAAGGTAGATCTAAAAGACTCGTTCAGGAGGAGAAACATTTCTTTCGGGTAAAAGACACCGACCGCGCCCGTCAGGACACACTAGTTCGTAACTGATTCGGAACAGACCTGTGTCAGTCGAGAAACGTCCCGGGTCACGTTCTACTTTTGTAGGAGTTAGACCTTTATAATTCTTAAAGTCCTCACCAGATCTCCGATTCAGAGACACGAGGGTTACGTCCCTCAGGTCCAAACTAGGGACCAGTCTCTTGATCTAGGGTGTACGGTGTTGATTCTGACTACGTTACTTCTAGTTTCTAGGACTCACGGTGTTGATACTGGGTCACGTCAGTTTGTTTATTTCTTTAAGATTGTACATATGATAGTACATTCTTAGCTTAGCGGTCAGATGCAGACTGCGTCCTATGTCGTACGAACCCCGCCCACGTACCCCTACTGGGTCTCTCTACAATACCCCTCCCTCCACCCTCCCCCCAAGTACAAACCCTTGCGTACATTCTTAATTTCTAAGATTTTAAATTTTTTTTTATTTATTTTATTTTTATTTTTTATTTTCTTTATGATTTTTTTATTTTTCCTTAAAGTTCTACCGCCGTTACCTCATAGTCGGTTCGTACACCGGGAAGATTCACACTTCGGACTACTACGATGTGGTCGACATGGGGACACTCCGACCGAGACAGAACCGGGAACTACCATGTCTAGTTCCCGTGACACCTCCGGTGACTCCGACGGTTCCTACCTTACCTCCCTCTAATCAACCTGTACTACAGTCTCTCTTTGAGTTCTTGCTTCACCCCTGGAACCTCCCAAAACTCGTCTCCTCACCGTACTAGGGTACGAACAAAAGTTTCGTAGTAAGAACGACAATTTACCCCTTACCCCTGAAGGGACTACCAGGTCACCAATTCTAAAGTGGAAGGTTACGTCCACCCATCCAAGTTAGAGACCAACCCCTCGACTCTGTGGTGGACAGAACACCGGTTTTTGGGTTTTGTGTCTTGTCTTTGTTATAACATTGTTTAAGTCATCTCTGAAATTTTTACCAGGTCTAGCTTTTTTTATAAAAATTATTTATCTCTCATCTGGTAGGGGAGGGGTTCTTTTTATTTACGTTTTTCCGTTTTACCAACAGACTCCTCCAGAATGTCTATCGACTCTTTTCTTCTCTTCGATTTCCGTTTCCTCTTTTTCTTTCTATCTGAGTAAACTTACGTCTCAAGATTTCTTATCAATCCTCTGTATTCTTCGGGAAGGAGTCACTAGTTACTTTTCTTTGTCTCCTTTTGTTATCTTACCCTTTCTGATCTCTAGAGAAGTTCTTTTAATCTCTATGGTTCCCTTGTAAAGTACGTTTCTACTCGTGTTATTTCCAGTCTTTAACACACCTGGATTGTCTTCGTCTTCTATAATTCTTCTCCACCGTTCTTATGTGTCTTCTTAGAATATGGTTTTTCTAGAAGTACTGGGTCTATTGATGTTATCATACTAATGAGTGGATCTCGGTCTGTAGGACCTTACACTTCAGTTCACCCGGAATCCTTCGTAGTGATGCTTGTTTCGATCACCTCCACTATCTTAAGGTCACCTCGATAAAGTTTAGGATTTTCTACTATGACAATTTCACGATGTGAGTTATACGTTCGTTTAGACCTTTTGAGTCGTCACCGGTGTCCTGACCTTTTCCAGTCAAAAGTAAGGTTAGGGTTTCTTTCTGTTGTGATTTCCTACGAGTTTGATAGCATGTTAACGTGAGTGGAGTGTGTGATCATTTCATTACGAGTTTTAAGAGGTTCGGTCCGAAGTACTTGGTACTTGAAGGTGCACAAGTTCGACCTAAATCTTTTCCGTCTCCTTGGTGTCTAGTTTAACGGTTGTAGACGACCTAGTAGTTTTTTTCGTTCTCTCAAGGTCTTTTTGTAGATAAAGACGAAATAACTGATACGATTTCGGAAACTGACACACCTAGTGTTGTTTGACACCTTTTAAGACTTTCTCTACCCTTATGGTTTGGTGGACTGGACAGAGGACTCTTTAAACATACGTCCAGTCCTCCGTTGTCAATCTTGTACCTGTACATTACTGTTTGACCAAGGTTTAGTCCTTTCCTCATACAGTTCCAACACATAACAGTGGGACGAATAAATTGAATATACGTCTTTTGTAGTACGTTTTACGGTCCGACCTACTTCGTGTTCGACCTTAGTTCTAACGACCGTCTTTATAGTTATTGGAGTCTATGCGTCTACTGTGGTGGGAATACCGTCTTTCACTTCTTGATTTCTCGGAAAACTACTTTTACTTTCTCCTCCCACTTTTTCAACTAAATTTTGAGTTGTAAGTCTTTTGATTCTAGTACCGTAGGTCAGGGTAATGAAGTACCGTTTATCTACCCCTTTATTACCTTTGTCACTCTCTAAAAATAAAACCCCCCGAGGTTTTAGTGACGTCTACCACTGACGTCGGTACTTTAATTTTCTGTGAACGAGGAACCTTCTTTTCAATACTGATCGGATCTGTCGTATAATTTTTCGTCTCTGTAATGAAACGGTTGTTTCCAAACAGATCAGGTTCGACCAGTACATACCTACATTCTCAACCTGATATTTCTTTCGACTCACGATTTCTTAGTTACGAAAACTTGACACCACAACCTCTTCTGAGAACTCTCGGGGAACCTGACGGACCTCTAGGTTGGTCATTTAGGATTTCCTTTAGTCAGGACTTATAAGTGACCTTCCCGAGTACAACTTCGACTTTGAGGTTATGAAACCGGTGGACTACGTTTCTCGTCTGATTAACCTTTTCTGGAACTAAGACCCTTTTTCTAACTTCCACCCTCTTCCCCTGTTGTCTCCGACCCTACTAACAAACCGTAGTGACTGTGTTACCTGTACTCAAACTCATCCGAGGTCCTTAACCACTACCTATCCCTCCGGACCGCACGAAGTCAGGTACCCTAACCGTACGACGTTTCTCAACCTGTACTGACTCGCTGACTTGACTTGGTTCATCTGACAAGTCTACTCTTTCCCCCGGATTGCACTCTTAACCCTCTGGTCAATCAGACGTTTTCAGGTTCTCAACTACTACTGACCGAGAGTTTAATTCTCGTCCCCTCCCTCACCAATCTAGGACCTTTAGCCGTAAAACTTCCTTTCTATAAAATTGTCTAGTCTATACCACATACTCGTTTTCTCTCCCCAGTTCTCATAGCGAGGTCAAACCCCTCGTTACCCTCCTTACCTTAGGTTTATTTGACTTCACCCTTTTCGACCAAACCCCTACTTCTAGGATCAGACTGAACAAAACAACAATGACAACAGATTTTAAAAACCGACCCAACGTGTCGTACACTCTAGGATCAAGGAGTCGGTCAGTAACTTGGGTCCGGGGGGACGTAACCTTCGTGCCTCAGAAATGGTAACCTGGTGGTCCCTTCAGGGACTAAATACAAAATTCTACAGACAGTCAGTAGGCAGTACCTGGTTTGTAGACACAGAAGAAGGTTGGGGTCAAATATACAACTTTCGGACTGGGAGATTCACTGGACTGGGAGGACCCCCTCTATTACTCCAATCTACTCCAGTACTCCCACCCCGGGACAAGACTATCCTACGACCGGAATAATGTTCTCCTTCTGAAGAGAGGGAGATGGAGGTAGAGACAGAGATAGAAATAAAAAGAGAGAGAGAGAAAGTTTTTCTATTTTCGTCTTAAATCACTTAAAATTTTATCTTTTCGTCATTTTGGTACTTGTTTGGGTTCCCGACTGGAAAACACCTCACCTCCTTTTACACTCCTTTTTCTGTTATGTTGTCTCCTTAATTTTTTCTCTTATAAAGGTCTATTTCTCTTTTAATTTTCTGAGAGTGCTCTCGTAAAACTTTTTTCATAAATGTTCATACGAGTATTTGTCTAATCTAGTCGTTAAAAGATCCCTTTATATATAATGGATTCGAATGACGTCTACTTTATCTTTAGAAGTTTTATGACATCTTTCCCGAAGGGACTATCAAGTCACCATTTCTTAGGAGGACCGTTAAGTCCTCTGTGTCCAAGCTAGGGACCAGGACCTTCTAGGACGTACAGGGCACCCGGTGCTGATGACTCGGACACGAGATCTCGTCGTTAGTGTTGTTCTCTTCGGTGTCGTTACTCCTCGAGCGCGTGACGGTGACCTCACATCGGGGGTGAGAGACGTTGATTTCTTTTCGGGTACGTAGTTCCTCTTGTCGGTTTATTTCTTTATTTCAATAAAAGAATTTTTACGATACCTTTTTAGACTCTTACAATGGTTTCTTGATAAATAAGGGAGGTCAGGGGTGAGGTTGGGAGTTTTACTACCTGTTTGGGGTCACTAAACAGGAAGGTTTCGAAGTTTCTTGTCTATGAAGGTTGTGATACCGTTGGTAAGGTCCGGTAGGTCTTTCTTCCTTGTAAAACCCCACTTCAGTCGCATTATAACTATACTGTTCGACTGGTTCTCTTGTAAATATTCTTTCTTTTATATCAGGTTAGAGTAACTATTCGTAACTACTCTTCCAAGAATATAATTTTTTTAACTTCTATTTAAACCCCTTCATGAAATTTTCTTACTATGTTATACTAGTTCAAACTAAGTAAGATCCTTAGAATCCTTAGATCCTTAGTGTCCCACTAAGTATGTCCTTTATACAAACATAATAATTAGTGAAATTTTAAGATAACTCTCTATCTTTATATTCGTTTACCTTTCGATATAGAGAAAGTAAAGTAACGGGTCTCTTAGGGTCCCTGCCCCCTCGGACCACCCGACGGCAGATACCCCAACGTGTCTCAACCTGTGCTGACTTCGCTGAATCGTCGTCGTATAGAGAAAGTTGGGGTACCTGTCTCCCTGGACCACCCAATATCGGGTACCCCAGCGTTTCCCAGCCTGCGTTGACTCACTGACTAGTGTGTGTGTGTGTGTGTGTGTGTGTGTGTGTGTGTGTGTGTGTGGAGAAAGTTATGACACTTACACACACGTACGGTACACGGGAAGACAAGGGAGAAAGTCAGGGTAGAACCAAGACCGGATCTCGGCCAGTGTCTCAGTCCTCCGACCCCCCGTGTAGTTCGGACCTCTACCAAGGTGGAGTAGGATGATTGGGACAAATCTACGGTCAGGAGTACGACGAGAGCGGGAGTCATTTATAGACGCGGGGAGGAAGAATCGTCAATCTCCCTGGGAGTAAAGGAAATGGTTCTTCTTGTCAACACGATATCTAGTCCGGTCCTGGTTTAAAAAAAATTACCAAGAAAGTTAAAATAAAAAATTAACTTCATATCAACTAAATACTACAACACGGTTAGAGACGGTATGTCGTTTCACTGAGTCAATATGTGTATATCTTAAATATATATATATTTATATATATAAGAATATTTATATATATATAAGAAAAGGGGAATACCAAATAGTGTCCTATAACTTATATCAAGGAACACGGTATGTCATCTTATATGAACGACAAATAGGTAGGATGTTTTTTTATCGAATGTATACGATTTGGGTGTGAGGGTGAGGAAGGGAGGGTTTGGTGGGAGGGGGAACCGTTGGTGTTCAGATTGGAGACATAGACACTCAGACAAAGACAAACATCTATACAAATAAACAGGGTATAAAATCTAAGGTGTATATTCACTAACAACAACAACAAGTCAACCATTCAGCACAGGTTGAGAAATACTGGGGTACTTGACGTCGTAAGGTCCGAAGGGACAGGAAGTGATACAAGGACTCAAACGGGTTTAAGTACAGGTACCTCAACCACTACGGTAGGTTGGTAGAGTAGGAGATAATGGGCGAAGAGGAGGACGGAAGTTAGAAAGGGTCGTAGTCACAGAAAAGGTTACTCAGCCAAGAAACGTAGTCCACCGGTCTCAAAACCTCGACGTCGTAGTCAGGAGGGTTATTTATAAGTCCCAACTTAAGGAAATACATACTTTAGTATACAACAAACAGAAACAGAAAGACCTGTGTCGAGGGTAGTGGACGACGTTAAGTAGAAGAGTTTCTCACTGTGAGAAAGGAGGATTATATATTTTACATCTTTATCCACGACTGTTACCCTTTACTTAGTTTCTGTTCACGTTTACTCTAAGTTTGTCGAAGTGAATTTGGAATTCCTGTAGGTCCCACAAGTGAGAACTGGAACCGAAACGTAGGAACTTCCGATAATTCGTACACAATGGTGGCTCCTACCCTCCGACCTGGTGCACCGACGAGGACCGAGACGAGAAGATCAGCAGGTTCCACTCACCCCGACCACGAAGTCTGTGACCTCACTGACTTCAACCCGTCCTCTAGTACTCCCAGACAAGACCGAATCTCTATCCGTTGAAAAATGACACTGGGACAGAGACACAGATACGTATCTCTCTCTCACACCTGGAGGTCCCTTAAGAGAAGTTGTCTGAGAACTCCTTTAGGTGTAACCTTGAAAACTGACACTCGTGTCATTCATAGTTGTAGGGACCAGTAAGTCACCTCACAATCCTGGACAGATCCAGGGGTACGTCGGAGTAAGGAGACCGGTAGAAGGGGGAGTCCGTCTCAATCGTTGGTACAGGTGAGTGTCTTGTTTCCTAACTTACTTGTGGTCTTCTCTCGATCGGTCGACGTTTGGCCGGGTAGGGGACGGTCTCCGTTTCTCCGTCCACCCACTGTAGGTGTCGGTCTTCCGTTCCCCGTTTGAACCGTGGTCTTTGTCGTAGGAGGTGGTTGGACGTTCGTCCGAGGGTCAACGATTGGTTCTGAAGGACCCCAGGACCTACCAACTGTAGGAGGTCCTCCCAGTGTCAGTCTCTAGTCGAGGGGTCTCCTCTGTGTACCGTGTGGACTCTGTCGTAAGAACGACACGTGGGTCCTTTGGGTCGCCGACCCTGGTCCCTCTACTATTCTACGTAACGGGTGGACCCCTCTCACACGAGTGGTTCGTGGACCCGTAGACTCGACGAGCCTGGACCCTTCCTGTGTTTTGCGTCCGGGTTGGTTCAGACACAGAAACACCTCATGGGTTCTTGAACTTGGACTCACCGAATCTGGACCCTTCACGTGTGTTGGGTCCCGGCCGGAGTCTGTCAAGGGGACGTCTCGTTGGACCCCGGACTCGTCACAACTGACCCTTTCGTGTGTGTGGTACTCACCCCCGTTTGGGTCACACCGGGTCTGTGACGCTCGTGAGAGGTGTGTACGGTCATTATAAACAAACGTCACAAGGAGGGAAGGGTGTCGTGTTAACTTTTTCACTCGGATTTATTTACTGGTGGAAGTGGGGGAACACAGTCCTACCTTTAATCTCGGACTTGTCTGAACGTTTGTCTCCCTCGGTTTTATTTCTTTACCCTTGATGAAACCTTCATTATCCACGTTGTATAATTTTGGACATCAATCGTAACTGATGTAACCTTCCCCGGATATCTGGAACTCTTTTTTATATTCGACCTTGTTCCTTGATAGACTTTGACTTGACTGGGGTGTGACGGGAGTTGTCGAGGTCTCTTTAAGGATTTATATAAAATGATAATAGTAAAAAATAAAAAAATTAAAATTCAAGAAATAATGAGGAAATTAAAAGTAAAAATTTTGGATGATAATGGAACGTTTTTTTTTATGGGATAAAATTTTCGTTTAAAGTATATATATATAAAATATTAAAAACGTTAAAACAAAACAAAATATTCATGACATAAAAACTCTTAGATTGGAGATGAGATCTAAAAATTAAAAGAAAAACCATAAACAGTAGTTAAAACATGGAAACTCTTAGGTTAGAAGTCATGGGTAAAAATCAATCCTCACACTAATGACCAAACTAACGAGAGAGGGGAAAACTGAGAGGAAAAAGAGGGGGTCAAGTGAAGATAGAGGAGGGAGGGGGAAGAGAAGAGACGAATTGAGACACTTAGAGAAACCCACAAGGCCCGATACCTCTTGTGAATCCCTTGACTAATAACCGATCTAACCAGAGAGAGGAAAACTGAGGGGGAGGAGAGGAGGACCAGTGGAGATAGAGAAAGGAGGGAGAAGAGAAGAGGTACATTGAGACACTTGGAGAGAGCCACAGGTAGTCACACCTCTTAGAAAAGAGGTAATTGGATCTACAAAATAGTGGTCACGACATACCTACCTCTTCAGAACTCCGATGACATTCTTATTCTGACTTTCGGTCTCCGTCCTCAGACTTTAGGTTTTGAACTCTTGTGGTCTTTTGAGGACTGAGGTCCCTTGTAATTAACTGTTCTCGAGTAAGTTTTCGGAGGTATGGATGTGACTTTGGTCCGAGGTGGGTTCTCGGTTTTTCAAAGTCTCGTTCTGTATGGTTCGATCAATAGGTAGTTACGTCCTTGTATTGGGACTCGTAATTTTATGTCCGCCGGTTTTCAGTGTGGTTTGGGTCTCTGTGGAGTTTGAGTGATGACCTGTGAAGTAACGCGAGGTCTCTCTTCTCTAGGTCAAGGTGGGTGGTCTTGTGACTGTGTTCGAAGGGATTGGTCCTTTGGACTGTTCTGTGAACAGGTTGGGGTGGATGTCCCTCCTTGGAGGTGTTATTTCTCCTTGGTGTTTGAAGGTCGTATGTCTTTCCGGAGGGGTTTGTGTCGTTAGATTTGTTCTACCTTTTCGTCTCTTTATAAGTCGTCCATTTCCTTGTGCTATTTACGGGTGGTTTGGTTTGTTTTCTCCTCCTCTATCCCTCAAATGGACTTTTTCTTAAGTCTTATTACTATCATTTCTACTAGGTTTTAGAACTTTTGTTTTACCTCAATGTCTATTTATCAGACCTCTGTTCCTAACTCTTCTAGGTTGTTTTCAAATTGTTCCTGGATATTCTTTATTTTTTTTCTCAGTCAGTCATTACTTATTACATTATTGACTCTAGTTTTCGTGAGATCTCCCTTGGTTGTCATCTTATTGACTCCGTCTTCTATCCTATTCACTCCACCTTCTATCTTACCACCTTTACTTACTTCGTCTCTCCTTTTTTCTTTTACTCCTGTTGGAGTCTCTGGAGACCCTGTTGCAATTTACGGGGTTGTAAGTTTAGTATCCTCAGGGTCTTCTTCTTCTGTTTTTCTTTCCGGTACTCTTTTATGAACTCCTCTATTATCAACTTTTGAAGGGATTTTACCCCTTCCTTTATCGGTGGGTTCAGGTACTTTGGGTCTCTCAGGGTTTGTCCTATTGGGTTCCGCTTTGTGGGGTTCTGTGTATAATTAGTTTAATCACTTCTAGTTTGTGTTTCTTGTTTATAATTTTCGTCGTTCCCTTTTTGTTGTTTATTGTGTGTTTCCCTAAGGGTATTCCTATTGTCGACTAGAAAGTTATCTTTAAGAAATCCGGTCCTCCCTTACCGTTCTGTATGAATTTCACTACTTTCTTTTATTGGATGTCGGGTTTAATGACATAGGTCGTTCCTAGAGTAAGTTTATGCTTCCTCTTTAGTTTTCGAAATGTCTGTTCGTTTTAGACTCTCTTAAGTCGTGGTACTTTGGTCGAGAAGTTGTTTACGATTTTCTAGAAGAAATCTGTTCTTTGTGAGGTCATGAGAACGGACCTTTTAGGGTACCTACCTCCTCGGACCTCCCGACGTCAGGTACCCCAGCGATTCTCAGTCTATACTGACTCACTGAAGTGAAAGTGAAAAGTGAACGTACGTAACCTCTTCCTTTACCGTTGGGTGAGGTCACAAGAACGAACCTCTTAGGGTCCCTGTCCCCTCGGACCACCCGACGGTAGGTACCCCAGTGTGTCTCAGCCTGTGCTGACTTCACTGAATCGTCATCGTCATCGTCTGTCCTTTGTGTCTTTTCCAAATATTTGAGTTTGGGTTTTGTTGTTTCATTTACCGTTACCCTAGTATGAATGACTATTAATGGAATTCACATTGACCCAACTTACGGGGTTGGTTTTCTGTTTCTGAACGACTTACCTATGTTTTTGTTCTGGGGACATATACGAGAGATGTTCTGTGGGTGGAGTTTTGTTCCCTGTGTATGTCTGACTTTCACTTCCCGACCTTTTTCTATAAAGTCCGTTTACCTCTGGTTTTCTTTCGTCTTCATCGTCATGAGTATAGTCTATTTTATCTGAAACTTTATTTCCGGTGCTTTTCTCTGTTTCTTCCTGTGATGTATTACTAGTTTCCTAGTTAGGTTCTTCCTCTATACTGTTAATATTTATATATGCGTGGGTTGTATCCTCGTGGTGTTATACATTCCGTTTACTTTCGTTCATACTTTCTCCTTTAATTATCATTGTGTTATTATCACCTCTGAAATTATGGGGTGAGTATGGATACCTATCTAGTTGATTTGTCTTTTACTCGTTCCTTTATGTTTGAAATTTACTATGTTACCTGGTCAATCTGGATTAACTATAGATATCCTGTAAAGTGGGGTTTTGTTACTTAAAGTGGAAAAAGAGTTCACGTGTACTTGGAAGAGGTCCTATCTAGTATAGGACCCGGTATTTATATCGGAACCATTTAAGTTTTTTTAACTTTAGTAGAGTTCGTAGAAAAGACTAGTGTTACACCATTCTAATCTACAGTTGATGTCCCTTTTTGATAATTTTTATGTTTGTATATCTCCGATTCGTTGTACGAAGACTTATTGGTTCTTTAGTGTCTTCTTTAGTTTTATACGTATCTTTACTTACTTTTTCTTCTGTGTTATTGGGTTGTGGATACCCCAAGTCATTTTCGTCACGATTCCCCTTCCAAGTATCGTTATGTTCGAATGGAGTTCTTTGTCCTCTTTTTGGTTTATTTATTGGATTAAGATGTGGATTTCGTTGATCTTTTTCTTCTTTAATTCTTGAGGTCCCAATCATCTTCCTTTCTTTAGTATTTTTAATCCAGTCTTTATTTACTTTTTCTTTGTTTCCTCTGGTGACGTTTTTAGTTGTTTCGATTTTCGACCAAGAAACTCTTCTATTTATTTTATCCGTTTGGTAATCGGTCTGAGTAGTTCTTTTTTTCCCTCTTCTTAGCTTAGTTGTTTTAATCTTTACTTTCACCTCTTTAGTATTGTTCGTTGTATCTTTATGTTTCCTAGTATTCTCTGATGGTAGTTGTTGATATACGGTTATTTTACCTGTTGAACCTTCTTTACCTGTTTAAGAGTCTTTTCATATGGAAAGGTTTTGACTTGGTCCTTCTTTATCCTTTAGAAGTGTCTGGGTAGTGTTCGTATCTTTAGTTTTGACCTTAGTCTTTAGAGGGTTGTTTATTTTAGGGTCCTGGTCTACCGAAGTGTCGACTTAAGATAGTTTTTAAATCCCTTCTCGATTGTGGATAGAATGAGTGAGAAGGTCTTTTAACGTCTCCTTCCATTTGAAGGTTTGAGTAAGATACTCCGGTGGTAGTGGGGTTATGGTTTTGGTCTGTTTCTACGGTGTCTTTTTCTTTTGATATCCGGTTATAGTGACTACTTGTATCTACGTTTTTAGGAATTGTTTTAAGATCGTTTGTCTTAGGTTGTTGTATAATTTTTCTAGTTTGTAGTACTGGTTCACCCGAAATAGAGTCCCTACGTTCCTAAGAAGTTATAAGTGTTTAGTTAGTTACATTATATGGTGTAATTGGTTAACTTTCTATTTTGGTATACTAATAGAGTCATCTACGTCTCTTTCAAAAACTGTTTTAAGTTGTAGGTAAATACTATTTTCGGGAGGTCTTTCGTCCGTATCTTCCTTGTATGGAGTTGTATTATTTTCGGTATATACTATTCGGGTGTCGTTTGTAATAGGAGTTACCACTTTTTAACTTTCGTAAAGGGGATTTCAGACCTCTTCCTTTACCGTTGGGTGAGGTCATAAGAACGGACCTCTTAGGGTCCCTGTCTCCTCGGACCACCCGACGGTAGATACCCCAGTGTGTCTCATCCTGTGTTGACTTCACTGAATCGTTGTCGTCGTCGGGGCTTTCAGTCCTTGTTCTGTTCCCACGGGTGAGAGTGGTGATGATAAGTTGTATCAAAACCTTCAAAATCGGTGTCGTTAGTCTCTTCTTTTCCTTTATTTTCCTTAGGTCTAACCTTTTCTTCTTTGTTATGAGAATAACAAACGTCTACTGTACTAGGAGATGTATCTTTTGGAATTTCTGAGGTGGTATTTTAATGATCTCGATTAGTTACTTATGTCATTTCGACTTCCTATATTTTAGTTGTGTGTCTTTAGGGAACGTAAGGATATGTGATTCTTACTCTTTTGTCTTTCTCTTTAATGCCTTTGTTAAGGTAAGTGGTAACGTTGTTTTTCTTATTTTATGAATCTTTATTTAGATGGATTCTTTTGTTTTCTGGATATATGTCTTTTGATATTTTGTGACCACTTTCTTTAGTTGCTACTGTGTCAATCTAGCTCTTTATGTGGTACAAGTACCTAGTCTTCTTAGTTATATCACTTTTACTCATATGATGGGTTTCGTTAGATATCTAAGTTACGTTAGGGATAGTTCGATGGTTGTCATAAAAAGTATCTTGATCTTGTTTATTAAAGTGTCAAACATACCTTTATGTTTTTTTTGAGTTTATCGGTTTCGTTAGAACTCTTTGTTCTTACCTTGACCTCTTTAGTTGGACGAACTGAAGTCCGATATGATGTTTCGGTGTCAGTAGTTCTGTCATACCATGACCGTGTTTCTGTCTTTATATCTAGTTACCTTGTTTTATCTTTCGGGTCTCTGTTTAGGTGCGTGGATACCTGTGGAATAGAAACTGTTTCCTCCGTTCTTATATGTTACTTCTTTTCTGTTAGAGAAATTGTTCACAACGACCCTCTTGAACAGTTGGTGAACATTTTCTTACTTTGATCTTGAGAAAGATTGTGGTATTTGTCTTTATTTGAGTTTTACCTAATTTCTAGATTTACATTCTGGTCTTTGATATTTGGAGGATTTCCTTTTGTATCCGTTTTGTGAGAAACTGTATTTAGTATCGTCCTAGGAGATACTGGGTGGAGGGTCTCATTACCTTTATTTTCGTTTTTATTTGTTTACCCTGAATTAATTTGAATTTTCGAAAACGTCTTGTTTCCTCTTTCTACATTTCGTTCCACTTTTCTGTCGGAAGTCTTACCCTCTTTTATTATCGTTTACTTCGTTGACTGTTAATTAAAGTTTTTATATGTTCGTCGAGGACGTCAAGTTAAGGTCTTTTTATTTGCTGGGTTAGTTTTTTACCCGGTTTCTTGATTTGTCTGTAAAGAGGTTTCTTCTGTATGTCTATCGATTGTTTGTGTACTTTTCTACGAGTTGTAGTGAGTAATAATCTCTTTACGTTTAGTTTTAGTGTTACTCCATGGTAAAGTGCGGTCAGTCTTACCGACGATAGGTTTTCAGATGTTCGTTATTTACGACCTCTCCCACACCTCTTATCCCTTGGAAGAATGTGACAACTACCCTTACGTTTGATTATGTCGGTGATACCTCTTGTCACCACGTTAAGGAATTTTTTACTTTATCTTCATGGTATGATGAGTCGTTGAGGTGACGACCCATATGTGTGGTTCCTTTGGTCTTGACTTTCTCTGTGTACATGGGGTTACAAGTAGTGTCGTGACAAATATTATCGGTCCTGTACCTTCGTTGGATCTACAGGCAACCGTCTACTTACCTATTCTTTCGACACGATGTATATGTGTCACCTTATAACGAGTCGATAATTTTTCTTACGTAAACTTAGTGAAGATTATTCCACCTACTTTGACCTCGGATAATATGTCTCACTTCATTCGGTCTTTCTTTTTTGTGGTTATGTTATATAATTACGTATATATACCTTAAATCTTTCTACCGTTACTACTGGGATATACGCTCTGTCGTTTTCCCTGTGTCTACATTTCTTGTCTGAAAACCTGAGTTACCCTTTTCCGCTCCCACCCTACTAAACTCTCTTATCGTAACTTTATACATATAATAGTATTCACTTTGTCTAGCGGTCAGGTCCAAACTACGTACTCTGTCCCACGGGTCCCGACCACGTGACCCTACTGGGACTCCCTACCCTACCCCTCCCTCCACCCTCTCCCCAAGTCCTACCCCCTGTGTACATGTAGGTACCGACTAAGTACACTTACGTGTCGTTTTTGGTGGTGTTATAACATTTCATTAATCGGAGGTTAATTTTATTTAGTTAATTAATTTTTTTTATTGTTTACCTATTGGTTGTTCCTGGATGACAGATCGTGTCCTTTGAGACGAGTTAGAATACACCGTCGGACCTTCCCTCCCCTCAAACCCCCTCTTACCTACGTACTTATACGTACCGACTCAGTGAATCGACGAATGGACTGCGATAGTGTTGTAACAATTAGTCGATATGAGGTTATGTTTTATTCTTCAGAAAATTTTTACTTTTTCTCTGATGAAAGGGTAGACGAGGACCACGTCGGGGGAGGGGGTTCATGTCTCACCGTTGTACTCATCGGAGGGAGAGACCAGAATTCCGTTGGGTCTTCATTTTCAGGGTCTCCTTGAACTCTTCTTCCTTTGTCAACTGGAAAAGATCTGATCGAGGGACTCCGGGACGGGGGAAGGAAGTGTTACTTGGTGTCCTTCTTGACTTAAGTATAGGGTCCTGAGAATCAGATAGCCAGAAAAATTCTTTTCTCAGGACAGGTTCGGGGTGGGAGGGGTCGGATGGGATCGAGTATCGGTGACTAGACAAGATTGAGGTCCCAGACTGACTACTTAATGAAGTGTCAGGGGTTTTACGTACCTCCTAGAGGAGTGTCTGGGGTTCACTCTCAGTGTCTGTCTGACTTATGTAAGTTCTGCTCCTTCTTTTACCTTTATAATGACCCCATCCCTGAATATCATTGTTCCTCTCCGACACTCCACCAAGAGTAGAAGTCCACACGGGTCCTGCACTCCTTACCGCGACCATAATCTTAGAGTAAAGTTTGTGTGTTTCATATAGTTCCGTCCCTACGGTCTCAGAAGACTGGTGAAAAATTCTTTTATAAATACATAAATAGACCGACGTAGCGCGGGGTGGGGGTGGGGGGTGGGGCCCTATAAGTACTCAGTGCGTCTTAAAAAACAACGTGACGTGTCAGTACCAAAGGGTTGGTCCCTAGTTTGGGTGTCGGGGACGTAACGTTCCGTCTAAGAATGGGTGACCTGGTGGTCGTTTCAGGGAGACAGGTGAATATGAACGTATAGAAGTGTACGTCAACTGTATAATAGTAACAAAACGTGTAAAAAGATGATAGTACCCCCGATCTTAAAGGGTCCACCGAGTCACCAGGTGGACGTTTGCGTCCTCTACGTCCTCTGTGCTCTATTGTGGACCCAACCCTTCTAGGAGAACCCCTCCTTTACCGTTGAGTGAGGTCATAAGAACAGACCCTTTAGGGTACCTGTCTCCTCGGAGCACCCTATGTCAGGTACCCCAGTGTTTCTCAGTCTGTGCTAGTTCGTGTGTGTCTCTTAGAGTTTGGGTGCCAACCGACTGGAGACGGGGCGTGTGTTACGTTTTTGTTCACGTAATGCAACACACACTGTGTCTGAACTCTAGTATATACAGGACGTTCCTTGACCCGGGTCTTCTTCCGTAGGCGAGAAGGTAAGGAAGGACATCAAAGAGGACACTACCTCCGGAGTCCTGCTACTTCCGGTCTCCGACACGTCCCTTCCCGCTTTGATCTCGGTCTGACCTCGGAGTGTCGTCGTGCAAAGGTCCCTGATCTCCTGACTAAGAACTTCACCCCCCGGTACCACGGAACTCTTGGTGTCAACGGTGACTGGTGGTAGTAACGGACTCTTTTTACGGAAAAAGAAGACAAACTCCCAGAAAGAGAGACCTGTTGCAACTTCTCGTACCCCCGACGACCAAAAGGACCCCGAAGGGGGACCTCGAGGAGTCTCCGGACAACTGGGTTTCCTGTCGTGGCTCGTACGGGTCCTCCTCCCCGTGGAAGTCCTTCTGGTCTTGGTCCTTCACCTGCGACGGGTCATCCCCGGACACCCCCTGTGTCCCTGTCCTTCACTCTACGGGGGTTCGGGAGAGGAGGGTCGAGAGGACCTCGGACCCAAGGTTATTGGATGTACTCCCGGTCGGACCCTGGGGTCCTATGTTACTGGAAGTGTGGGGTCTGAGAGGAAGAAGTACAGAGGGACAAGACTGGGAACGACGAGAGGACCCGTCCTTTCCTGGTCACAGGAGTAGTCTTCCTCTTCTCGAATCTTGTATCTGTGTGTGTTTCCCCTTTGGTGCTCTACGTGTCGCTCCTTCTGCCGGCAGATGTGTCGGTTCCTCCCTCGGGAACCCTCTTTCCTCTATGCGACTGTCGAACTGGCGTCTGGGACCGGAGGTCTCAACACTTTTTACTTGCAACAGATTCGGCGGACCGGACACAATGAAACGGTACGGTCGGTTCGATTGTGTTCTTAGTAGGGAATAAGAAGTGGAAGTGTCTTTAAACAGTGTACTTCAGTCGTTAGTTAGTGAATTGAGACAAACCATGCAACTAATACACTATATTCATGGACCTTCCGTCTCTCGACCTATAAACCTATTAGGAGTATAGGGGAGTATAAAGATTTTGTCCCTACCCGTCCGAAGGGACCACCAGGTCACTATTTCTTAGGTGACGGTTACGTCCCCAGTGCCCAGCCTAGGGACAAGACCCTTCTAGGGTGTACGACGTCTCGTAGATTCGGGCACATGATGTAGAAGACTTCGGGTACGTGGGGTCTCGGGTGCGAGGTATTCTTCTCTTCGGTGACGTTTCTCTTCAGGTGGCTGGTGTTGACCTCTCTCGGACGTAAGTCACTACTTCTGGGTCTCGTCGGTTTTGATTTATTTCCTTAATTAACCTTTTTGTCCTTATCCATCCTCACCCACGAGTTACGAATTAAAAACGTATTTACTCACTTAGTCGGTAGAGTACACATAGTTTCCGGGACGGACTATGAATGCCCACGGAAACTAGGTAAGTTACTTCTATAAGGAATCACTAGGAATCACTAAGGAATAAGTGTCGTCAAACCATCTTTCTTTGAAAGGTTTGTGTCTCGTTTTCACTGTCCCCTTCCGTTCACAAGGACCTCCTTCTTCCACCCCCCACCGGGTGTCTATAAGACACACTTCCGGGTCGTTATCCTTTATCCCGTCTAGATCTTCGTCTCTCCCGGTCCCTCTCTCTTCCTCCTTCACTTTCCCTAGAGTATCGTATGTCTTTGGCGAAACCGACGTTGCCTACCCGTCCCGTGATTCCTCGTACCCACTCTGGGTCAAACAAGGAGACATTTACCCCTTGCACGGATAGACAGGTAAAGAAGAGTACTTACCACATCCGTCCCCACTTCTTAATTGTCCTATTACTGTCCTTTCGGAGACACTCGACGGTCCTCTATACTCACAGTGACGACAACGGTATCGTCTTCAATCCCTTTTGTCGTGAATAGTCCGGAAAGGACGAGAGGGTCTTAGACCTGGTCCTCTGAGCGACTCCAGGTGTGTATGGTCGGCACGGTAGGTGTGACCGACGGTAGTGTTGGCTCAGGGTCTGAGTCTCAGAGGCAGAGACTCGAGGCGTCCTCTACGAGGAACAGACACAGGGGCCTCGGGGCGTGTCACGTCCGGTACGTCTTCAAGTGAGGTATTTTTACCCTGTCTACTTGCAACCTTCGTTGTGTGGACGTTTTCCGTGACTCGGGTCCTGTTTCCCAGACCCCCGAGGTTCCTGTGAACGTCGGGTCCTCGTTCACCCTTCTCTCGGGTCTCAGGAACGGGAGAACTGTCTTAGACTCTCAACCCTCTGTTCGAGACCGGTCTGAGATTTCCCACGGAGGTGACCTCCCGATCCGGTGTCCCTTGTCATCGTTGTCCCGACCTACTGAACGACAGCCTCGCCCCAAACCAGTGTCAGCCCCTGGTTTTCCCGGTGTTGATCTTTTGCGGGCACATGTCGGTACTTCTGCCTCGTATAGGTTTTTTGATTTTATGAATTTTTTTTTTTTTTTTTTTTCCGCCCCCCCCCCCTACCCGTCCTCACCCATGCGTCACGAATAGACAACCAATTTACTCTGTTAGTCTATAGAGTACGTATAGTTTTCGGGATTGACTATGAATGTCAACGGGAACTAAGAGAAGACCCCGTTGACCACGACACTTGTACAACCGTAACCTCCACCGCGCCCACCTCTAGCTGTGACATCCACGACGTTCTGTACGTCTGGTCCAATGTGTCGTGAGAAGGACGAGTGGGCGGGCGGTGGGATTTGTACCGAGACTCAGACCTCCTAGACCCAAAGCCTTCGTACCCGGAGGGACAGGAATCCTCAGACCTCGTCCCGGTTCCCTCCCCGACTGTCGGAATAGAGGGACCGGAGGTCCTCTGAGTCTCGGAGTCTCCATCACTCCGACTGTGTCCAGATCCCTCCAATCTCCCCGGGTCCCAGCGGAGTCCGGTTCCCGTCGACCTCCCTCGTCCTAAGTTTACGAGGTCGACGAACACTGCCCCGGCGCCGGTCACGGAGGGGGTAGATGCATAGGTGCTCCTGTCCTCATCTTACCCCCGATGGTCCGTCGACTGTGTCGGTTCTAGACGCTTCAGTTTCCGGTCCTGGTCGGGACTCGTTTTAGGGCTCCGAGTCCTTCTCGGACGTGAACCTCCTGCAATAATTCGAGGACACTACCCCTATCAAGGAGAGTCCTCAAAACAGTCCTAACTGACTCTACTTGGACCAGACGAAACATTCGTATTACTCGGAGTGTCCAAGTCCTACATACACATCCCTCGATAACTGATACACGGGTGGGGAGAGACGGTCTCCAAGGGGTACTCGACCACAACGGGCCAGGCTCCCAG
The DNA here is from genome assembly GCA_006410555.1 of Capra ibex. Taxonomy (NCBI): domain Eukaryota; kingdom Metazoa; phylum Chordata; class Mammalia; order Artiodactyla; family Bovidae; genus Capra; species Capra ibex. The sequence goes on along the minus strand of SJYO01052617.1, from coordinate 51,231,332 downwards.
TCGTCTTCGTCTCGGGTTGTCTGTGTTAGCCAGTTTGGTTCCACGGAGACGATTGTACGGGTCCTCACGAACGGAAGATCTACCTAACTTCTTCTCTCACAGTAAGTTGGGTTTACATATTTACCGACACTATCCCAAAGTACGTAGTCTTTACGTCGGAAGACTGATCTCGGGACAGGTCTGGGACTGTAATTCGTGTCGTAGGGGGTGACCCGACCCTGCAGGGGACTCTACCCTATACCTTGTGCGCCACCCTTGTCGTCGAGACTTCTGGGTTGGGGCTTAAGGTCTTTCTCGTTCTTGTGGGGGTCGTCTCGTCCCCAGGGTCCTTTCGTGACCGTCCTTAGTCCCAGAGGTCCAGGGTGTCTCCTCCAGGGAACCGGGTGTCCGACTGTGCCCCTAGTGGTGGAAGTAGGAGAACCCTCGTTGAGTCCGTGACTGACACGCGTTCCTTTGTCCCACAACCCTTTCGGACTAGGACCGGTCTCCACCGGGACCTCGGTCCTCTCCCAGCTCCCCTTAGGGTCGGGGAGGGTCGGGTCCACCAGTCGCCCCCGAGGCACTCGGGAGTCCTGAGGGGGTGGGGACCCTGTAAGGGAGACTCCCTGTCGACGCAGGGACCTGTCTCGTCCGGGACTTCTCTGTGTAGGTGTGTGTGTGTGTCCGAATGGACCCAGTTACCAGTGTAGTTGCAGCAGGGGGTCCAGCTGAGGTCAAGAGAGTCAGGGTGTGGTCATTCACAGACTTAGCAGATGGGACTCGAAGAGGTACCAGTGCCACTTGCTCGCCAGAAAGGTCAACAGGAACTACCTGTGCGCCGGGACGAAGTGGAGGAAGAGACTAGGTTCCAAGCAAAATTGTTGCTTGGCTGTCGACGAGGTCAGTCGGGGGGCCGTGGTGGTGAAGTGTATCCCGAGTATGGGTCCCAGCATAGCTGTGGCGTGTCAGTCACTCGGGACGAGGTGTGGAGAGTGACGAGACCCTGGGCTCTACCGGCTACTCGGACCTTTGTGTTTAGGTACATACACAGTGGAGGGTAGGACCCCCGTCCCGGTGTCGGAGGACGTAACACTTAGTAAGTTGGTCTGGGTTCCCGGGGGACTCGACTCATTGTCAGTTCCTTCCCTATGTGGAAGGTGTTCTACCTGTAAAACGGGAAGTTTTAAGACCAGTTTCGGTGGTCCTTTTAGGGTATTTTCGTGTTGACGTCTAGAGCTTCTTTGGGTTTGTGACTGTGTCTCGTTCTCGTCAAAGGACATTAATAGGGGGGAAGGGGACAGACGCCGGTCATTCAGAAAGGTAAAGGTCAGCACAGGTAAACGTCGGTAGGGACACAATGAGACGAGACTACCCCTCCTTTCTGGTCTCCTGGGCAAAGGTGTCTTCTATTGAGACGTGACTGCTGGAGTCCTCCAGGTCGACTTTGCGGGGGAATTGTGCAGACACCCCTCCGACAAGGATGACCAATACTACATCATTTGGCCATTCGACACCACTTGACCCCTACCTCATCGCTTACGTGACCGTCCCCGGACGAACTTCGACTGGTTCCGTCACCTACGGTGGCCCCGAGGTACACGATACCTGAGGTATGTCCTGCGTAGGGTAATACGGGTGACTTGACATTCAAGGTGAGGGTTGAAGGACCCTCTTCACGAGAACATTCTATTCTCGCTCCTGTCCTGTCGTGAGTGAACGAGAAATAGAAGTCAGATCCAGGTAGATCAGTTTCGATGCCAAAAAGGTGATGAGCACGTACCTACACTCTCAACCTGATATCTCTTTCAAGTTCCGACTTTTCAACTGTGAAAACTTGACACCACGACTTCTTCTGAGAACTCTCAGGGAACCTGACGTTCCTCTAGGTTGGTAAGGTAGGATTTTCTTCAGTCGGACTTATAAGTAACCTTCCTGACTGTGATTTCGACTTTGAGGTTATAAAACCGGTGGACTACACTTGATGACTGAGTAACCTTTTCCGGGACTAAGACCCTTTCTAACTTTCACCCTCCTCTTACCCTACTGTCTCCTACTCTACCAACCTACCGTAGTGACTGAGTTACCTGGGCTCAAATTCATTTGAGGTCCTCAACCACTACCTGTCCCTCCGGACCACACAACGTCACGTACTCCAGTGTTGTTTAGCCTGTCCTGACTCTCTGACTTGACTTGATTTGACTTGACTTTGAACGTATTTTCGTGAGTCTCGGAACATTTAGTGAAGTTAGTCTGGAGGTAATTTTTAATAAATTTAAATGACTTCAGTTACGTTAGGACCTCGAAGGGTCACCGAGTCCCCATTTCTTAGACGGACGTTAAGTCCTCGGCGTCCTCTGTTCAAGGTAGGGACCCAGTCCTTCTAGGAGGCCTCCTCCCGAACCTTTGAGTGAGGTCATAAGAACGGACCTCTTAGGTTCCCTGTCTCCTCCGACCGTCTGATGCCAGATACCTCAGTGCTTCTCAGCCTGTGCTGACTTCGTTGTCATGTGTACGTACGTTTACGTTTGGGTAAGTGTCTTTGAGACTCGTGAGAAATGTCAGTTATTCGTAAGTCGCGCTAACAAGTCGTACTCACACTCTACGTTAGTCTTCGTACACCTTGTGCTAGATTGTTGAAGTTTGTTGAGCAAAAAACTTTCGTACATCTCTTGTCAATGTTTTTAACTGGTAATTTCTCTGGCGACGTTTTATCCACTGACTTTAAAAGGTTCCTGACTTCAGTAACTCTTGCAAGAGACTTATATTAAGTTGGTTCGATCTTTAATTGTTATTTTGTCTTCAATTGTAAAGGTGTACGAGTCTTTTACAGATTTCTCGTTTTATTTTACCTTCACAATAGCGATTCAGCTCAGACTGAGAAACGGTGGGGCACCAGACAGTACCTTAAGAGATCCGTTCTTATAACCTCATCCAACGGTAAGGAAAGAGGTCCCTTAGAAGGACAGGGTTCCCAATTTGGTCCTATAGGACGGAATGTCCACTTACAAAATGGTAGACTCGATGGTCCCTACGGGGTTTAGTTGTTTTGTCACTCCCTTTTTAGTGTTATTTTTAAAATACCTGAAGGGGCTACTACGTTACGTCCCCGTGCCCAAGGTGGGGACAGGTCCCTCTAAGGGGTAAGGTGCCCACCCCGCCCGTTGAGGTGCGGACGTGGTGCCGGCACCTCGGACGTGGGGACCTCGGACACGAGACCCTGGTCTCTTCGGAGACGATACTCTTCGGCCGCGAGGTGTGGACCTCCTTCTCGACTCGTGGGGGTGCTGGGTCACGTCGGTCTTTACTTCGAAATTGTTCGAGAAGTCCTCACCCAAGGAAGTAATAGGGGTAAAAGTAAGTAAGTAGACACACAGATCTTACCGGCTCCAACCTTTTGTGACAGGATAAAACCCCCATGTGAAACCAAACCAAACCAAAGAACAAAGGGTCGTAGATCTTCGACACTCCACTAACATTTGCACTGTAAAGTAATTGTTTATTCGTAGACCTACTTGCTTACCTGGGACGGTACAAGGGGGTCCTGTCTGGGAGTCCTAGAGGACGGAGTCAGTGAGGTCCCAGACTTCGGGGAGGCGGGGTGAGTGGACCCTACTGCTCTTCTTTGTCTCGGCCCTCGTCTGTCCACTAGGACAGAGGGTAGGAGTCTCGATTGTTCGAGAGTCAGGGAAGTTCCTTGACCTCGGTTCCAGTCTTCATCTGTGCGGTCTGGAGGGAGTTCGGAGCTCTCCAGAGGACTTAGAGGAAACGTGAACAGAGACCGAGTGAAGGGTGACAGTCGTGGGTGAAGACGTAAAATGTCTAATCCTCTTTCCCCACAGTGAGTAAGTCTCCTACTTGACGTCGTGCACTACTCTCGACACAGGTCTGGAGACACGGAGACCCCTCTTGTTCACAAGGCCCAGGTCCACCCACACGGGTGCTCCTCGGCTCTGTAGTGACGACCCCCCTCTCCCGTCTCGACCACCACCCACTCCTCTCTCCTCGGGGTCTCGTCCCCCAACCTCCGTCCTTACCTGAGTTAACCCAGACGTGAACCCCTCTTCCGCCTCGAGTCCCGAGTCCAGGTCGGAGCGACGTCTTTGTCGGGGTAGGAGGGGAGGGACGTCCGTCATGGGGGTGGACGTAGAGTCTGGTGGAAGGACGGGACTCGGACTGGGAACGGGGAGGGACCCCAGTCGAAGGAAACTCCAGGACTCAGTGACGTCTCGTCTCCGGCGGGACCCCGTCCTAGTCTTTCCTCTTCGGGGACAAGGAAAGTGTGTAAGACAGGTCTCCGAAGGAGAGGGTACAGACGTTCGCGGGACCGAGGACCGACGACCAGTGGTGGGACGTGTCCGCGACGAATAGAAGGCAGAGGACCCACTGGGAGGGGTGACGGGAGCCCCGGGACACAGGGGACGAGGGAGAGGGGGAGGAGAGACCTGACTAAGAAACAGAGAGGAAGAGAGACAGTATAAAGTCCTCCGTTCAAAGAGACTCGGAGACTGGGGAAGAAAGAGTGAGACAGGACCGGTCAAGACAAATAAAGTACATTACACACCGAAACACCGAAGACACGACGATTCTCGATGGGTCTCCACTTGTCCGGGTCGAGGGGTCCGAACCGTTCACACGACTCACGGGGGTACGACACACATGCACACACACACACACACACACACACATTCGGGGTCCAGCTTTCTGAGGAGGAGGCAGTAGTACTCTAAGGTGGTGACCCTAGACACAGAACTCTAGGTGAGGGTCCGTGCGGGAGACCAGCACTGCTTTCCTTGAGTAAAAGAAGAAGGGACCATCGGGGCGTGAGCGGCCCCGGTACGGGTGTGAGTTGAAGTTGGTAACTAGACTCCAACCCTGCCCTCCCGTCTAACACCCCCGTCCTCGTACAGGGCCGAGGGAGAGTTTGTGGGTGTACACGACGTTCCCTCGGTGACAGAAGATTGTCCACAAGTCCGGAGAAAACGGGTTGGACTCCCAAGTCCCGTGGACCCGTCCACCACTCCTCGAGTTCACGGGACCAGAGTTCCGGAGTCAAAGGGAGGTCCTTTAACACAAGACTTAGTGACCTACACCGATTTCTAAATTGGGACCGACTTTAGGGTGAAGAGAATCTTCGTCCAGAGTCGGTAAAGAGGTTTCCTCTGTAGGTCCCAGATGCATCCGTGTACTCTTCTACGAGTCGTAGTGATTAATCATCTCTTTACGTTTATTTTTGAAGTTACTCTATAGTGGAGTCTGACCAGTCTCACCTGTAGTAATCTTTCAGATGTAAATTGTTTACGACCTCTCTCTCACCTCTTTTCCCCTTGGTAGGATGGGACAATCACTCTTATATTCGACCACGTCACTGATACCTTTGACACACCTCCAAGGAGTCATTTGATTTTTATCTTAGTGCTATACTAGGTCGTGAGGATGTGGACCTGTATATGGACCTGTTTTGACAAAGTTTTTCTACGTACGGGGGGTACAGGTATCGTCGTGACAAGTGTTGTCGGCTCTGTGCCTTTGTTCGATTTACAGGCACTTGTCTACTACCTACTCCTTCTCCACCGCACACATGTAGGTGTATGTATATGTGTGTGACCTTATGACGAGTCGGAAATTTTTCTTACTTATTACGGTGAAAGACCTCTTCTCTTACCGTTGGGTGAGATCATAAGAACGGACCTCTCAGGATACCTGTCTTCTTGGAGCACCCGATGTCAGGTACCCCAGTGTTCTGAGTCTGTGCTGACTGACAAAAGTATGTGTACCCACGTTGATCTCTAATAGGATGGTTCACGTCATTGAGTCTTTCAGTTTCTGTTTGTGGTATACTATAGTGAATATACACCTTAGCGTTTATACCGTATTTACTTGTATGGGTGGTCTGTCTTTGTCTGAGTGTCTGCATCTCTTGTCTGAACAGCAACGGTTCCCCCTCCCTCCTCCCTTCCTTTTCCGAGACTCAGACCCCAATCGTCTGCATTCGACAATGTACACCGACCTATTCGTCGTTCTAGGATGACATATCGTGCCCCTTGACAGAAGTTATAGGACACTATTTAGTGTTACCTTTGCTTATAAAAATTTTTCTTGCAGAGGTACGCACATTGACTCAGTGAGACGACATGTCCTCTCCAGTCGAGTTGTAACAGTTAGTGGATGAAGTTAATCTCTTTATTTTACTTTTGTCGGTAATATCTTTGACCCAGGACTGGACTAGATATGTGCTTACAAAGAAGGCTATTTCTTTGGTTCCAAGGGAAATTTACGATTCTTCTTCCATATATCTACAAGTGGTTTCCGTACCCGGTCTTACAGTCCCGTTGTGAGGAGTATTGTCAGTTTTGCACTGTACTGAGTCTGTGGGAGGTTGTCTTTCCTAGCCCTGAAGGGACCACCAAGTCACCCATTCTTAGGTGGATGGGTACGTCCCCTGCACTCAAACTGGGGACCAGGCCCTTCCAAGGCGTACGATACCTCGTCAGTTTGGACACACGGTCCCGATGACTCCGGATCGCGGACTCTTAACAGCGACGGTTTCCAGCCTCCGGGGCGGGTGGGGGCGCTCTTCGGACGGGAGACGTTGATCTCCTCCGGGACGAGTGTTCATCTCTTTCGGACTCGCGTCGTTGTTGCTGAGTCGGTGCGGTTGTTTATTTGTTTATTTAGAAAAAATTTTTTATCTTCTTCTTCTTTGTGCCTCCGCCGACCCGTCCCTTCGGTCACGCACAAAGAAGAGTAAAGGTTGGTGTCCTGGTCCTCCGTCCCCCTTCCCCAGTCCCTCAATTTCTTCTCCTTCGTCGAGGTCTTTCCCTGGGACCTGTCAGTCGAGTGGGAGGTTCGACACGCTCGACCACCTGGGGACTCTGTCATGGGGTCTGAGACACACACACACAATCAGTGTTTCATCACAGACTGTGTCTGACATCCGGCGGTCCGAAGAGACGGGCACCTTAAGAGGTCCGTTCTTATGACCTCACCTAACGGTAAGGGAATCGGTCTCCTTGAAGGGTTGGGTCCCTAACTTGGGACCAGAGGACGGAGTGTCTGTCTAAGAAATGGTAAACTCGGTCTCCCTTCAGAAAAGGGGTGTGACTCTGGACCCCTTTCCGGTTGGGACACAGTGCCTGATCGGCGACCCACCGCGTGTGCCCGGTCCAGGGTCGTGTGGAGTTTCGGAGACTTTCGACTTGAGGTAACCTTGTCGTTAGGACCCTTCGGAAGTCGTGTACTTCGAGAACTGCCGGACTGTAATTTCTTCGTTTTAGGTGTCAACTTCTGGGACCTCCTTTCGCTACCTTAACACGACATACAAACACCACCACAAACGTTCTTTACTACCGAGGAAATTTTTAAGTAGTTTCATATGTAGTGTTTTCTCACTCAGAATCAGATACTTTTTAAACTTTTTATTATTTCTTCTTTTTGTTTTTCTTTTGTCAAAAGTTGACCCGTGAAAGTTACATGTGTCGAATAAAATAGCGTTAATATTGTGTTACTCCTCGAAGGGTCCACTGATCCACCATTCTTAGCGTACAGTCACGTCCTGTGCGTCAAGGGTGGGGACCCAGTCCTTTTTGGGGACCTCTTCCTTTACCGTTGGGTGAGGTCATAAGACATGTACCCTGAGAGGTCCGTTCTTATGAATGGTAGATCAGTGGACCCTACCGGTGGGTGAGGTCATAAGGACGGACCTCTTAGGGTACCTGTCGCCTCGGACCTCCCGCCCCAGTGGCTCAGTCCGTACTCAATTACTGACTTGTCGTCGAGTGGAGCTATTTTGGTCACTCTTGACTTCCCTCCCCCTCGACCACGAGGGACGTCAGGACGGGTGGGGGTGGGGAAGTACTCCAGAACCGACGTCCGTCTTCGTAGACCCGAGTGACCTGGGGGGAGGAGGGTCCTCTTGGGAGTCCGGAGCCTGTCTTTGCATGTGTCTTCGCCGAGTCGGAGGAGGAGGAGTGCCGAGGGAGGGGTCTTGGTCGAGTGGTGGGGAGAGGACGAGGACGTCTGAACGGTGACGTGGAGGTTCGGAGGGAGGGGACGTTCAGGGAACCTCCCACTGTCCTCCGTTCTTCTTCTGAGTCCCCCGATACAGAAACCTTCCGATCAGACCTCCCCCTTCGGAATCGACGTTTCTCTAGTCAGACTCCTGACCTTAGTGTTTCTGAAAGTTCCTTAAAGTAAGACTCGGATAGACTCGTGGCTTACCCCGCCCATTGAGACGTCTTCGCGTAACCGAAACTTTCGGTTTTCGGTTCAGCTCTACCCCACCTCTACACGCACACTACCGGGACACGCACCTCCCCGGTGACCTCTCTCGCGACCCCTACGACGAGTCTCTGTTCCCGTTGTTCATGTCTCAGACCCTCTGCGTCCCCACTCCCCGTACTCTCGCTCTTCTCCCTGAGCCGGTCCTCTCTCCTCTGAAGGGACCACCGAGTCGCCAATTCTTGGGCGGAGGGTCACGTCCTCTGTCCCCAAACTAGGGTGTGGGCCCTTCTAGGGTGCACGACGTCTCGTCGATTCGGGAACACGGAGTTGATGACCCGGACTCAGGACCTCGAGCCCTCGGTGTTGATGACTCCGGAACTCGCCGGATCTCGGACACCGGACTCTGTTTCTCTTCGGTGGTCCTACTCTTCGGGCACTAATTGTTGGTCTCTCATCGGGGGACCAGAGGTGTCGATCTCTTTTGGGACGCTCCGTCGCTTCTCGGTCGTGTCAGTATTTATTTATTTATTTACATAAAAAAATCTATTTCCTCTCCCCCGTCCCGTGTCTCCTCGCCCCGCGGGACGTCCCTTCACCCCTCCCCTCACGTCTCAGTCACCTTATTCGTTGAGTCGCCAGTCGTCGGGTCTCGGTCCCCTTCATACGTTTCTCCACCCTCCCCGTCGTCTTACTCACCACCCCTTCCAAGGAGAGGAAGGAAGGTTGAGGGGACACGGTCGGAGACGAAGGGTCACTGAGGTCTCGAATCCTCCGGTTGGATTTTCTCCCCGTCCGCAGCCCGAGTCCCTCCCTGGGACCGGGACCCGTCCTTCCACTAGACTCTACGTACCACCCACCCCCTGCCCCGACGAACGTTCCTCCCATTCTACCCCGACAAACAGGTCGCTCCGACCCGGACTTGGGGCTCGCGATGTAAGAAGGGCTAGTGTCTGGTTACAGAGAGGTAGTGAGCAGAGGGCCGAGACGTCGTGAGAGGAGGGTCGGGGCGGTGTGTACAGTACGACAAGTTGACTACCGGTGGAGGAGTCTGGGAGTGTGTGTGAACGTCCCTCTAGAACCCGTTGACCCTACGAGACACAGCGGGGTCGGTACCTCCTGTGCAATAGTGTGGGTAGTTTGCGAGATTTCCTGTTGTTAAGTACTTTACCCCTTCATTCTCGTCTTTTTGTACTCTTCATCTACTCTTTATGATTTTTGATTACTAAAACTGTGTATCTCCCGCGAAACGGACACCCAAGTCAAGCTCAGAGACCTCTCGTCGACCGTAACTACTAGGTGTCCCGCCCCTGGCCCTGTCCTGGTACACCGACGAGGGTCAGGAGGTCCACCCTCCCCGACCCAAAGTCGTTGACCCTGGACGGTCCGACCCGACCCTGTGTCTCTCCCAGACACGACCCCATTTGTCGAAAGGACTTGCTTTCGATGTGCCGAGTTTTATCGGACCTCAATTTTGAGGGGAGGTCCAGGAGGGGTGGTAAGATACGTCTCATTTCTTGAAAGAGGGGGGTTTCTTTCCTTACCTGCGATTCTGCCTAATGCAAGTCGAGGGTCGGCTAGGGTCAGAGACCGGCCAGAGTCCTTAAGGAACGGGGGCAACAACTTTCGATTGATTAGTTTTCATTAGAACTCCTTTGTGTCTGGGGAAGTTTTGTTACATAGAGGCGTATATATACAAAAGATATATATGGATGAGAGAAGAACTGAATCGCGTCGTCGGGTGATTAGACTGACGACGGGGAAGAGTGGAGTAATTTCCACTAGACAAGGACATTTCACGGCCAGAGCAAGAAAAAGCTTGGAGTGGAAGAGATCAAGGGAACTGAATGTGAAACCACCGCTTTGGGCCCTCCAACTCCAAGGAAGAGTAAGAGGTGCCGGCCGAGAAGTCTCGCACCTTCGGACGGCTCGAGTGAAAGGGCGGACCCGAAAGTTCTGGAGGAGCTCTCCTGCGGGTCGGTTTTCCGGGAGACCCCTCCATGAACCCCCTACGGGGAGGGAGGAAGTCTCGGAGGGAGGGAAACAGCCCAACTTCCTAATCCCCTACTGTAAAAGGGAGTTGGTCTGTCAACAATCGGTAAACGACACCCCAGTTCGGTTATGTAAGGTGCCCTGAGAGAGAACCGGACACATTTTGCTTTGGAGTTTGGAGATGAGAACTGGCGAGAATTCCAAGCATTTGAGCTCAGTGAAACGTGAGTTTAAACCGGAGTTATGTTTAACCCATTGGTCTTGGTGACCGAACTCAAGTCCTGAAGACTAAAGTTATAAAATAGTCTAGAGTGATTGAAGGAGTTTACCTTCCCGTTTACCAGCCTCCAGGGGATATAAGTTCTGAAGACCTTCGAATCTTCGGCAGGAAGAGAGACGTTCCTGACGAGTCAAGTCAAGTCAGCGAGTCGGCACAGGCTGAGAAACGCTGAGACACTTAGTGTCGTGTGGTCCGGAGGGACAGGTAGTGGTTGAGGGCATCAAGAGAGTCTGAGTGTAGGTAGCTCAGTCACTACGGTAGGTCGGTAGAGTTGGAGATAACAGGAGAAGAGGAGGACGGGATTAGGGAGGGTCGTAGTCTCAGAAAAGGTTACTCAGTCGAGAAGCGTACTCCACCGGTTTCATGACTTCAAAGTCGAAGTCGTAGTCAGGAAGGTTTCTTTAGGGTCTCAACTAGAGGAAGTCTTACCTTACCAACCTAGAGGAGCGTCAGGTTCCCTGAGAGTTCTCAGAAGAGGTTATGGTGTCAAGTTTTCGTAATTAAGAAGCCACGAGTTGGAAGAAGTGTCAGGTTGAGAGTGTAGGTATGTACTGGTGTCCTTTTTGGTATCGGAACTGATCTACTGGAATCAGTCGTTTCATTACAGAGACGAAAACTTATACGATAGATCCACCCAGTATTGAAAAGAAGGTTCCTCATTCGCAGAAAATTAAAGTACCGACTTTAGTGGTAGACGTCACTAAAACCTCGGGAGGTTTTATTTCAAACTGTGACAAAGGTGACAAAGGGGTAGATAAAGGGTACTTCACTACCCTGACCTACGGTACTAGAAGCAAAAGACTTACAACTCGAAATTCGGTGGAAAAAGTGAGGGGTGAAAGTGAAAGTAGTTCTCCGAAAAATCAAGGAGAAGTGAAAGACGGTATTCCCACCACAGTAGACGTATAGACTCCAATAACTATAAAGAGGGTCGTTCCTGACAAGATGGATAGTTTAGGAGGAGACGAGAGAGAGGGGGAGGTGATATTTTCTTAGACTTAGATTTCGGGGATTTTCCGGGGGATTTGGGAGTCGGGGGCTAAAGCTGGGTCGTCTACCCGGAGGAGGGATGGCGGGGTCTCCACTCCGAAGGCTTCTGTTCTGTGGTGGGAGATCGGGAAGGAGGAGGTTTAGCCCTCCACTACTGGGATTTTGGGGTTTTCTCTAAAGGTGAGGGGGCGAGGTAGTTGGTCCTGGGATTCGTTTGTGTCTAAAAGAGGGTCTCTCCTTCCCTGGCCTCCCCGGATGTGCCCAGATACACGGAAAGAGTTAAAGACTACACTTGGTTTAACTTGTTTTTAACCCCAGAAAAAGTCTTTTGGGATGATCTATATCCTTCCTTAAGGAGGTAGGGTTTGTTCGTATAGTAAATTGGACCTCACTAGAGATAATGTAGGATTTGCGGCGAAATTGGGGACTACTTTTCCTTGCCTACATCGCCCGTCAGGCTTGAGTACGACTAGTCGAGGTATTCGTTCTGTCCCGATTAGGCCACCAAGTACTACGTCGGGGAAATTGACTCGGGGCCACCTGAATAGTTCGGAACCTCACGGTCGTAGGCCATGGACGTAGCACACTAGTGGACAAATGGTCCTCCTTACGATTTTTCGAGAGTGTAAGGACACTTGATGTTATTCTGATCCCTTCACTGAGTTCTTTTCCTACTTTTGGGACGGGAAAAAGAAGGTGTCGAATAACTCCGTCAGGTCTTTATGTGATTGGATCTATAAAGGTGGGGAGGCCTGAGAACATGGATGTGTAGGTCAAGTATTCAGTCAGTCAGGGGCTATAAGCGATTTCTGATGTAGTCAATGTTTTCCCGGGACGTTGGGGAGTCGCTCTCGAGGATCTTTATCGGACATTTCAAAAGTTATTATCCCTCCTTCTTCGTTTTTTCCTTTGTCTTCTCTTTTCTTTCCGATTTATACGAAATAAGTGACGTCGATAGGTTCTTTTTTACAGTTGGGCAAACCGGGCGGTTGGAGTTGGGTCGGCATACCCTGGATTGGGAGGTCCAGGGACGAAGTCTACATTGGTTTTCCCTGTGACCCGCTTCCGGACGGGGTTGGGGGCCGGTGGGTGGATGGGACGGGGGGGACGTTTGTTACCCCAATGACCCTTTACCTAACAGGAGTCTGTGATGGGTGGTTTAGAGCCCCAGGTAGGTCCGGGTTGTTGTTACCCGGCCCTTGGTCTGAGACCCCCCGGACCGTGGGGTCTGGTAACCAGAAGTTTACTTTCCCCTTATCTGAATTAACACGACTTAATAAGGTCACTACCTGGGGTTCGAAGTCTGCGGTTCAGGTAGGGCATGTCTACCTGAGCCTCGAAGTCCATTAACCGTGCCACCGACCTGTGTTTCAGAGCAAGGATTATCTGTGACCTCGTCGGAAAAATGAAAATTGGAGGAAAGTCCCGGGAGAGGTTGGAAGTCTTCACCGGTAGTTTCCCCAGAGTCGGCAGGGAACAAGAGGGGTTTATTGGGGAGGAGAGGAAACAAGAAAACCGTTTTGTTGTGATTGTGTAAGAAAGGATCATCGAGGAGTTACGGGTTACCGTAACTGTCCTACACTAGAAGACCAATTCGATGTTTAAAGATATTTGGAGGGTAAGAATCTAGGGTATAGTTAAGAAACGTAGGTTTACCGTGGGTTTGGGTGGGGAGTGAGGGTTTTGGACGAGAGACTAGAAGGGGGCTATCTCGGAGCCCAAACCCTGTGGCTTCGGGGTAGCCATCGAACTATGGTAAGGGGCCTGTCCAAAAAGAATTTTTGGGGAGAGTCCAGTATTGGGTTTGAGTCATATGGGACTGGTGTCTTAGGACTATTCCTGAATTTGGTTATTAGAGAGGGATGACGAGTTTCGGCCGGAAAACGCTGGATAGACAAGAGGAGTACTTCACTTCACTTCACTTCACTTCAGCAAGTCAACACAGGCTGAGAAACGCTGGGGTACCTGACATCGGATGGTCCGACGAGACAGGTACCTTAATAGGTCCGTTCTTATGACCTCCCCCAACGGTAAAGGAAGAGGTCTCCTCGAAGGGTTGGGTCCCTAACTTGGGTCGAGAGGGCGTAACATCTGTGTGCGAAATGGCAGACTCGGTGGTCCCTTCAAGAGGAGTATTACTATTATGATGAGGATATGACCGTCAGTTTTTCCCTGGGGCGAGGACCGTAGATAGGTTCTAGAAGCGTTCTAGTTACTCCGGTATCATGGACATGTGGGGCACCAGTGATTAACGATGGGAGAAGAGAGTGTATAAGGGGGCTGTATGAGATGAAGTACCATGACCTGGAGTCTCTACGAAAGAAATGATTTGGAGATGTGGTGAGAAGTGTCGGAGATAAACGGAAGAGGACCTACCTAGGTCTATGTATCGTTAGAGTTGTTAATTGAGTCTGGCAAAATAGTGTTCCCAAATTTCTATCGGAAGTAAAAAAGCCCGTTCGGGAGGTTTCTCTGGATGTTTGAAGTCTGGATCCGAGATGACGACGACGACGACGATTCAACGAAGTCAGTACAGGCTGAGACACGCTGGGGTATCTGTCGTCGGGTGATCCGAGGAGACAGAGACCCTAAGAGGTCCGTTCTTGTGACCTCACCCAACGGTAAAGGAAGAGGTTACGTACTTTCACTTTTCGTTTTCACTTCAGCGAATCAGTACGGACTGAGAATCGCTGGGGTACCTGACGTCGGGTGGTCCGAGGAGGTAGGTACCCTAATAGGTCCGTTCTCATGACCTCACCCCACGGTAAAGGAAGAGGTCAAGTACTTTCGCTTTTCGTTTTCACTTCAGCGAATCAGTACGGACTGAGAATCGCTGGGGTACCTGACGTCGGGTGGTCCGAGGAGGTAGGTACCTTAAAAGGTCCGTTCTCATGACCTCACGGCAACGGAAGATGGAAGAGGTTATACATCTGCTAAATAACAATGCATCAAAGAGAGTGGCTTTAACGTATCAGGTGTGACGTTGTCATAATTTAGGAGATCCGTTGTCCCCGATGTCGTAGAGTGAGAGGTTTCGTGGCCAACGAAGGTGGCGACAGTCACTGTACCCTAACGAAGAGTGAGGGTTTAGGTTTTACTAGGGTCGAGTCTCTGAAGTTCGGAACTGTGTCTGGGGGTCCGGGGTTTGGTCCTCCCTTGAAGAAAGAGATAATCCAGATAATTTGAAGAAGGTTTACACCCAGGGTTTAAAAGGGGAGGTGCGTTTTGGAGAGATGGTTCGATGAGTTCCTTTGAATCTACTTGGGAATAACCAAGGGTGGAGAAAGGTGTGGGGTTATGTCTGAGAATAGTCTGTAAATGATGGAGGTCCGAGGAAGAGAAATGAACGGACTAATGTGGTCCGGAGAAAAGGAAAAACATGTAAGAGGTGTTCCTGTACTGAATCCCTAAGTCACGGTCTTTAACCCCCGTATACCCCGGGAGATCGAATGAATAGGTTTGTTGAGTTAGAGTAGTGCAGCCTACCGGAGGAACAGAGGTCCGGAATCGACGTTGATGGGAGAATTATGGACTTCGGGGGTTTGATTAGACTTTGCGAGGAGATTTACATACGAGTGGAGTAAGGAAGTTTCTAAATGAGAGAGTAGTCCGAAAGGAAAGAGACGGGCGACGAGTTGATGTCTAGGAGGTGTGTGTGGAGGAGCTGGGTAGGCAGAGAGAACACGGAATTTGGAGAATTAGGACGATCGAATGAGGGGTGTGGTCTAGGTCTTCGTCTTGTGGATAGAGTACTGATACAAGTCTGGAATCTATACTGTGAATTAGGGAAACTTGTATATTAACCAGTCGGGGAATGACCGAGGTTTCAGGGTCTTATGACCAAGTATCTGCCGTCACGGGTCTGTATTCGGGGTAGACCCCGACCTACGTGATATCAGGTCCCTATCGGACTGTTTCACTAGGAGGAGCGGAGTAGTTCAGTCGGTGTGAGGGTCGAGTGTGTAGGAGTGTCGTCCGACTTGACTATCGAGGATGTGTTCGAAACTGGGATCGGTTTCTGGTTGCCATTTGTAAATGTGCCTGAGGTTCATACAGATGTTGTATAATGTAAGGTTGTAATATTAGACCTCCCTCTCCCCTAAGGACTGAGTCTTCCCGTGTGGACAGGAGTTACGAAGAAAATAAAGACTTGAGGAGGCACACCGAGTCGAGGGTTTTGTTCGACGACATTATGTAACGAGCCCTGTAGTCGCTGTACCAGGATAGAGGAAAATATTGTATCTAGTGCTTCGTTTCGCCGTCCGGCGGAGACAATCGGGACAGAAATGACATCGGGTCTAACTGCTCGGACTGTAGACGTGTAATGAAGGTATAAATGTGACGGAAAAGGTGGGGAGACGTTCTCATGACTTCTGAAAGGAAGCCTTGAAATGACCCGACTGATTCCCACTACACTGAATAAATTTATTAGACTGGGTTTGAACATGGTGAACAGTCGTCTGTTTGGTATTAAGATTGTAAACGGGGGGGGAAAGGGGTGGGTGGTTTAAGCACCTGTAGAAGGGCGTGTTCATCTAAAGTGGGTGTTCGGTGGGTATTTTTCCCAATTTAAAGAGGTTCAGAAGTATCTATGCAAAAGACCCACCTAACTTCGAAAGGGCTAGTGTTTGTTTACTCGGGGAGGACACCGAGTGGAATAAGAATGACTTTAGGAGGGGTCCAAACCTTACGAAAGGAGGGAGGTCAGACTGTTGCCGGGCTCAAGTATAGGGTCTAGTGGGTTTTATGACGTGCCTGAGAAGTTTAAGGAACCTCCAAAGTGTAAGAAATAGTGGGGGCCAGGAGACCATTCCAATTCTCTCGGTTGGTTCAGGATTGTCTTTGAGACTGGTTTAATCGATAACTTGAAGTAGTTCTAACCTGATTTGAGGAGGGAAATCAGGAGAATTTCCAGACCTGGAATGGTTTTTTTTAGAGATTTACAGTCAGGCAATCTCCGGTACAAACCCTCCGGGTATCATGGAAATCCTGTGGGCGTAAGGGGACTGCCAGGGTTTGACGGTAGGGGAAAAGGGAATGAGCGGGTCTATGCTCTACAGCAAACTTCTGTATACCTATTGGATGAGGGAGCTGGTGTAGGGATGGAGGGGCATGGGTAGGGAGGTTTATCCTCCGTTTCAGATATACTGTCCAGTCAGGGTGAGTCTGGATTGGGGTTTACCGTTCCTGGGATGTGCCGTTATGACGACGGGGGATGGTGACGTCTTAATTTCCTTTAGTGGGGAACCCACGTGCAATGAGTTGACTTTTTCCAATACGTCGGGTCACTACTCTTACGAATGGTCTGATCACGAATAGTTCAAAGAGTGTGTCCGGGATGTTGCGATTTCAAGAGTGCCGAAGGTGTCCGGGGTAGACTGCTACTTGCTCGGATCGCCAAAGTGCCGATGTTAATAAAGGTCTTGTTGAGGACCGTCTATAGACCCAGAGCTCAGGAGTTCCTAGGTGCAAGCTTGTGCAACTTCTAATGTAGAGGTGGGCCACCGACGTCCCTTGTAAAATATTGCAAATGGGAAAACTTTAGGTTAAGAAGAGGACTCATCAAATAGAAAATAAGTGAAGGGGTTTACAACCAATTGTAGAAGAATAGTAGAAAGAAAGGAGACTGGGTTCTTTAGAAAGTTTTGGGATTTGAGTTGATAGATAAGGCCTGGGAATTAAATTGAGTGTGAAAGGGGTCACGAAAATTGGGTGTCAACCGATTTCTGACGACCTATACAGAGAGGTATTGAGGAGACCCTCTAAGTCGGGAGGGGTGTAGGTAGGATCTGATCTGGTGACCATTGTATAGGGATGTGGTGTGTATGGCACCTCTCGGAAATAAGCAGAGTATAGAATTTATAGATGTGTGATCACTAGTATAGACCTTAAGCCCGTTTGAGAATCTTAGAAATGAGTGACTGCAAGGGAGGCTGTTACCTTTTGGAGGTTATCCTCCGGGACAGTGGGTCTCTCATTGTGATAATGTCTTCACTTAACTTCGGCGGGTCAGCACAGATTGAGGAACGCTGGGGCACCTGACATCGGGTGGTCCGAGGAGGCAGGTACCCTAAGAGGTCCGTTCTTGTGACGTCACCCAACGGTAAAGGAAGAGGTCCCCTAGAAAGGCTGGGTCCCTAGCTTGGGTCCAGAGGACGTAACGTTCGTCTACGAAAGTGAAGACTCGGTGGTCCCTGTAGGGTGATAATGTGACAATGTTGGTCGAGGCAAAACGTATAGATTTTTAAGGGCTTTGTCAAGTATACTGGTTGGGCACCCGTATTAGGGATTTGGGTACACATCGATAGGGAGGTGAAACGAGAAACGGGGAACTCTCCGATATATCTTCCAAAGACCAGGATGTCCTGTAAAATGGAAGCGTCGTGCCGAAGGGAGTCGTGTGAGGAGGTGAAGAGGGTAGTGACCCCGGTGGAATCGCCCCAGGGACTGGTAAGAACTTACTTGCTAGTTGGGGCGGGGGGTGGGGGGCGTTCTGAGAAGCGGTAGGTGAAATCGACAACATAACACTGTGGACCGGAGAAAAGGAACCCACCCTGCAGATGTGTGGAGACAAATGGATGGTTGACCTGGTTTTGGACGTGGGTCCATATGAGGTCAGGTCCATATGAGGTCAGGTTTGGAAAAATCTCGGGGGTCACTAGTTGGGGATGGATAAGGAGAGTAAGTGTTTGTCTACTTTACTCGGTAAGTAGAGTAAGGGGAGAGTCACCCTGATCCTTATCGCCGACCTTAACCTTGTCCTTGGTGACCGGATTGGTGGAGGTAGGTTTTGATGGATGGTCTGTCGGAGGTCCTTTATTGGGTCCTATTATTATTGATAGGTTTTAGCTGAGCTAAGGAACCGCCGTCTCCACGATGTTTTATCTTCTCCTAATCTAGATGATTGACGTCTTTTCCCTCCAAACACGGAAAAAGACCTGTTTAGGACGACCAAGATACGGTTGGTCAGCCCACAACAGGTCCTTCGACGTTTAGGAATGTCTAGCTCGGAGAGCTTAGGTGGTCTCTAATTCGGTGAGGGCCGTCAGTATCAACTGCCTACCTTGACCTACGGAACCCAAAACGGGGAAGAGTTTAGGAAGTATAAGTAATAGGAGGAGAAGTGTAAACCTGTAACAACCAAATTAGAAAAGGTCCCTAAGGAGGTCCTGGCTTAGAATCGGTAAAGAGTTGTAGTTCAGTTCTGACAAGAAGACGAACTCTAAGACCGTCGATCTTATCTTTTAGTTGTGATGTCCGGAGTCTGAAGGAAGGAGGGTCTGGTGTTTGGGGGCTGGGAGCAAATGGTCGGGACTTGTAACTGTTACGGGTGGAGAGAAAGAGAAAAATATATAAGGAATCCTAGACCTTACTTCCTTTCGATGTGTCGAGTTTTATCGGACCTCAATTTTGAGGGGAGGTCCAAGAAGGGTGGTATGATATTTCTTATTTCTTGAAAGAGGGGACTTCTTTCCTTACCTACGATTCTACCTAATGTAAGTCGAGGGTCGGCTAGGGTCAGAGACCGGTCAGAGTCCTTAAGGAACGGGGTCAACAACTTTCGATTGATTAGTTTTCATTAGAACTCCTTTTGTCTGGGGGAGTTTTGGTACATAGAGGCGTATATATACAAAAGATATATATGATGAGAGAAGAACTGAATCGCGACGACGACGACGACGATTCCGTGAAGTCAGTACAGGCTGAGACACGCTGGGGTATCTGCCGTCGGGTGGTCCGAGGAGGTAGGCACCCACGTCGTCGGGTGATTAGACTGACGACGGGGAAGAGTGGAGCAATTTCCACGAGACGAGGACATTTCCCGGCCAGAGCAAGAAGAAAACTTGGAGCGGAAGAGATCAAGGAAATGGAATGTCCCGGATAAGTAAGTAGGCACGTGAATTTTCTTTCCAATTATGCAAATACAAGAGACTGTCCAAGCTTCAATCCACAACCCCCTTTTTTACTTTTACTTATTTTACTTCTAGACAAAAGATCCCATGGCAAAGACTTCCGACGGTCTATCTATTCTTCTGTCCTCACACCCACCTGTCTATCTCTCTCCCTCCGCACATGCCTACGCACGTACTTACACACTTAGACTCCTCGAAGGAAAAAATTATAAATATCTAAGTAGACCGACGTAGTCCAGAATCGACATCGTGTTTCCTAGAAGTGACTCAGAACGCTCTAGAAAGTGACGTCGGGCACCTGAACGGTCAATGTCGAGAGGTCTACCGGTACTAGAGGGAGGGAGGGTCCGAGACTGGGACTGCGGTGAAAAGAAATACGTACCTCACAAAAAGAATATTATTTCTTCGTAAAGCGACATGGGACTTGGAAGGTTTTTACTCTTCCACTTTCTTTCTTGTTCTTCTTATATATTCTTTTACGACAAATTAAGATATTATGGACGGAGTGACGTTTCGATATCATAAGTTCTATCATGCCTGACCGTATTCGTGCCTGTTTAACTAGTTACCTTTTCTTACTTTGTAGGTATTTCTTGAGTGTCCAAACGAAAAACTGTTTAGTAGATTTCTTTAAGTTACCCTTCTTGACCCTAGACCCATTATTCTTAAGGTCTTGTACCCCTCTGGCTAACCGTAGTGACGAAACCAGTCAAAGTTTCCAAGAAGATGGTCCGACCAAATGACATCTAGGTCATCTTTGTCTTAGTAATGCTTGTCAAAGAGGTCTCGACCCACTACCCCACCAAAGAGGACCCGGAGGACTCCAGTAGTCATGTTTCAGTAGAAGACACGTTTATCCAGGAGACGAGTAAGGAGGGGTAGTCTGGTCATATTGTGTCAGTCAGGTCAAGTCAAGTCAGTGAGTCAATGCAGGCTGAGAAACGCTGGAGTACTTAGCGTCGTGTGCTCGGAGGGACAGGTAGTGGTTGAGGGTCTAAAATGAGTCTGAGTGAATGTAGTTCAGTCACTACGGTAGGTCGGTAGAGTAGGAGCCAGCAGGTGAAGAGGAGGACGGGGGTAGGGAGGGTCGTAGTCTCAGAAAAGGTTACTCAGTTGAGAAGTGTACTCCACCGGTTTCATAACCTCAAAGTCGAAATCGTAGTAAGGAAGGTTTCTTGTGGGTCCTAACTAGAGGAAATCTTACCTGACCAACCTAGAGGAACGTCAGGTTCCCTGAGAGTTCTCAGAAGAGATTGTGGTGTCAAGTTTTCGTAGTTAGGAACCGTGAGTCGAAAGAAGTGTCAGGTTGAGAGTGTAGGTATGTACTGGTGTCCTTTTTGGTATCGGAACTGATCTACCTGGAAACAACCGTTTCATTACAGAGACGAAAAATTATACGATAGATCCAACCAGNTGCTTATGCCATATAGTGTGAATGACTAAAAGATTACAAATTTGTCAAAACGAACGAACCGTATTTGGGTTTGACCAGTACTCCGTACAAAAAAGAATGGACAAAGACCTAAGGCAAACGGCTACAAAACAAAGTCTGAGAACGTAAATGTGAGTACTCACTATTGACGGATAGTATAAAGAAGGAAAGTGACGGAACAGTCCAACCGTAGTTTGGATACGGTCAGAATACTTTACCTAATCCTTAATGTAGAAGAAAGGAGACAAGGTCTTAAAAAAAATTATATATTCTATCTGTAATAAAGAAGGAATTTATAAATCATTTATATCTGTAACTTGAAATTCTTTATTAGATCGTAAAAGGAACCCCCTATAAAAATTATTACCTCAACTAAGTAAATTTACCAACATTCTAATAAAGTCGAAAAGATTAAGAAAAACACAATTGAAAATATAATAAAAAGTTTCTTAAAGTAGTTTTCAAAGTTTAAATAACCGTATTGAAACAAATCACAGTAAAATAATAACATCGGTGTATAGTAGAATAGGAACATAAGTCAGGTCAAGTCAAGTCAGGGAGTCAGCACAGGCTGAGAAACGTCGGTGTACCTGACGTCGTGCGGTCTGGAGGGACAGGTAGTGGTTGAGGGTCTCGAATGAGTTTGAGTACAGGTAGCTCAGCCACTACAGTAGAATAGGAGACAGCAGGGGAAGAGGAGGACAGAAGTTAGAAAGGTTCGTAGTCCCAGAAAAGGTCACTCAGTCAAGAAGTGTAGTCCACTGGTCTCATAACCCCGAAACCGAAGTCGTAGTCAGGAAGGTTACTTATAAATCCTGACTAAAGGAAATCCTACCTGACCAACCTTGTGGTGTCAAGTTTTTGTGATAAAGAAGTCGAAGTCGCGAGTCGAAAGAAATGCCAGGTTGAGAGTGTAGGTATGTACTGATGACCCTCTTGGTATCGAAACTGATCTGTCTGGAAACAACCGTTTCATTGCAGAGACGAAAAATTATACGACAGATCCAATCGAAAAATTATACACGTCCTATATGTCACTACAGAGGGTAGAGTGATTACTAATAAGTCTGGAGGCTAGAAAGATAACATTTATAGAAAGTGCCCGAAAAATTTTTCGTTAGTAACTGAAACAACTAGAAGAGAAAAAATAGAATAAAAGATGAAGTAATTGAAAACGAGAAAAGAAGGTCATAAAAGAAGGAGGATGAAAAAGGACTCGTTGACTGGTGACTGACAGCAATACCGGGTCCCACCCTCTTGGCACACTTCTCCACCACAGCTCTGCGACTAGTCGTCTTGACATAGTAGGACTAGTTTGGTACAGTACGCACGTCTTCCTCTGCCACTCGGCACACACGACGTTAGTCTTGTGTGCGCACAAGTGGTACTGGTGCAGAAAACTCTTTTTGTGAACAAAAAGAGTGAACGATGGATCCGTAAAATATCCTTCTATTGGGAAGAGTGTGAGTCTCGAACCTGTAAGTCTATTTCTAGACTCACATTCTAAGGGTGGTCTTCAAGGACGAAATGACGGGGGTCCGGTGGAAATTTTTATTGGTGAATCCCTGAAGGGACCTCCAGGTCCCTTCCGAGACGTGAGGGTTCCGTCCCCCGGGTCCAAACTAGGGACCAGTCCCTTGATCTAGGGTGTACCACGTTGATTTCTAGGACGTACGACGGTGCTTCTGGGTCTCGTCGGTTTGTGTAAAACTTTTTATTGGTGAAGCGCAACTGACGATTTTTAGCCGCTGGAGACGAGATTGGTGGATGGTTCAGTGTCGACGAACGACGGGACGAGAGAACACTGGACCCTGACTCTTCGTTGGAAAGGAACCGAGTAGCGGTGGGGCGGAGTGGAGGGGTTGGGAAGAAGACTCTAGACAGTGATTATTTAGAAAATTGAGATGAAGGGAGCACGCCCTCATAACTGTGAAACGGAAGTTAGTTTCCGAAGGGACCGCCGAGTCGCCAATTCTTAGGCGGACGTTACGTCCTTTGCGTCGAAGTTAGGTACCTAACCCTTCTAGGCGACCTCTTCCTTTACCGTTGGATGAGGTCACAAGGACGGACCCTTTCGGGTTCCTGTCACCTCGGACCACTTGATGTCAAGTACCACAGCGTCTCAATCTGTGCTGAATCCCGGACTTGTTGTTGCTGTTGAAGTTGGTTTTCCTGGAGCACCCAAAGTGAAGGTTTCACCCTATAAACGTACGACTGTCAGTCGATGGACGGTCGGGACACACTCAACGAACATGGAGACGTAAGTTACTCAATAGTAGACGTATAAAAAAACTCCCACAGTTTGAGAAAAAATTTAATTAAAAATAACTTCATGTCAACTAAATGTTACTACACAATTAAAGTCCACATATCGTTTCACTAATTCAACATGTATTATGTACAGAAAAGAGTCTTAGAATATACAATAATCATTGTGTTTTGTGACTCAACTCAAGGGACACGATATTCATCCAGGAACGACCAATAGACAAAACATATATCATCACGCATATACAAGTAGTGTTTGAGGATTAAATAGGGAGGGGAAAGAAAGGGGAAATCATCGATATTCGAACAAAAAAGTCAGAGAAGTAGACAAAGACAAAAAATATACAAGTAAACATAGTAAGAAATCTAAGGTGTATACTCCCACAGTACACTATGGACAGAAGGAGACCGAATGAAGTGACTCGTAGAAGTAGAGATCCAGGTCGGTGCAACGACGTTTCCCGTGACAAAGGAAGATACTAGACGTATCGAAAGAAAGCTGTGTGATCAAGGTCGAAGAGTTGTGTAGACGTTCTCGAGTCCCGTTTGTTGCGTCTGTGCATGAGTACACCCCGACTCTCTTAGTTTCGCCTGGGACCCCAGACTCGATTTCACTGGTGACTGGGTCCATTCCTCGGAAGGAGGGACGTAGCACAATGACCCCCTAACTCCAAAGTCCTAGGGGAAGTAAGAGTAAGTCTGATATTTTCACTTAGGGGCTTGGGAAGGGACTCTGGTGCACACGCTCAAACACCCTTTCTCACTCACACTCTGTAGTCTTCTACTGACAGAATCGGAGAGTCTCGTCCTGCACGAGTCGAGTCCATCTTCTTAAACTTTTTCTGGTCAGGGGTAAAACTCGTAACTACCGTGGGTGAGACGGAAGGAACCTTGACCCGTTCGGACTGTCAGAATGACGTTACCTTGGGGGTTAAAAACAGTATTCTAAAAGGGTTATAAAGTACCCTATATGAATATGAAAGTTTCATAAACGACAAATCGGTTTGAAGTTAATATTAACTCACAGGACACCTCGCAAAGGGTTCTGAAAAAAAAAAAATTACATATGGTGAAATTTCAAAATAGTCAAATTTTATAACACAGACAAAAAATATAAAGAACGAAAGAACCGGTGTTCCGTACACACTAGAATCGAGGGATTAGTCCCTAGGTTGGGTGTAGGGGATGTGACTTTTCACCTCAAAATTGGTGGTCCCTTCTGTCCCTTCGGGTTTCATACGATGTTAAAATAAACAATTTGTACTATTGAGACAGGAGACCCCGTGAGTTCGACTCCAGGGGTGTGTGCCAGGGAGACTGTAACGGAACACAGTCGTCTCAGAAACCCTTCAGACCCAACCCGGAGGGGTTGGAATAAAACGGAAACTTACGTCAGTTAAAGGGTGGACTCGAAATCCATGCACCTCTGTTTTTAGTAGTCGATCCACCGTCCTGTCCTCCGACTTTGTGACTAGAGAGAGGATGTACGGGGAGTGGAGAGTCTCCCATTCTCTCACAGAGTTCCAAACCGGAGATCGAAATCTTCTTTTGTCAACTGGAAAAGATTTGATCGAGGGACTCCGGGACGGGGGAAGGAGGTCTTACTTGGTTGTCCTTGTCGAATTAAGGATAGGATCCTGAGAATCAGCTCCTTTAGAAGGACTCTTATTTCTCAGAAGAGGTTCGGGTGGGAGGGGTCGGGTGGGATCGAGTATCGACGACTAAACAAGATTGAGGTCCCAGACTGACTACCTAATGAGGTGTCAGGGGTTTTACGTACCTGCTAGAGGAACGTCTGCGGTTCACTCTAAGTGTCGGTCTGACTCATGTAAGTTCTCTCCCTTATTTTACCTCTATAATTACCCCGTCCCTGAATCCCACTGTTCCTCTTCGACACTCCAGTAGAGTAGAAGTCCACACGGGTCCTGCACTCCCTACCGTGACCATGATCTTAGAGTAAGGTTTGTGTGTTTTATGTAGTCCCGTCCCTACGGTCTCAGAAGACTGGTGAAAAGTTCTTTTATAAAAGAAATAAATAAACCGACGTAGCGCGGGGGGGTGGGGGGCCCTAGAAGTACTCAGTACGCCTTAGAAATCAACGTGAGTGCGAGAGCCAAGGGGTTGGTCCCTAGCTTGGGTGTCGGGGACGTAACGTTCCGCCTAAGAGTGGGTGACCTGGTGGTCGTTTCAGGGAGACAGGTGAATATGAACGTATAGAAGTGTACGTCAACCGTATAATAGTAACAAAACGTGTAAAAAGATGAAAGTACCCCCGATCTTAAAGGGCCCACCGAGTCACCAGGTGGACGTTTACGTCCTCTACGTCCTCTGTACCCTAGTTGTGGACCCAACCCTTCTAGGAGAACCCCTTCTTTACCGTTGAGTGAGGTCATAAGAACAGACCCTTTAGGGTACCTGTCTCCTCGGGGCATCCGATGTCAGGTACCCCAGTGTTTCTCAGTCTGTGCTAGTTCGTGTGTGTCTCTTAGAGTTTGGGTACCAACCGACTGGAGACGGGGCGTGTGTTACGTTTTTGTTCACGTAATGCAACACACACTGTGTCTGAACTCTAGTACATACAGGACGTTCCTTGACCCGGGTCTTCTTCCGTAGGCGAGAAGGTAAGGAAGGACATCAAAGAGGACACTACCTCCGGAGTCCTGCTACTTCCGGTCTCCGACACGTCCCTTCCCG
The DNA here is from genome assembly GCA_006410555.1 of Capra ibex. Taxonomy (NCBI): domain Eukaryota; kingdom Metazoa; phylum Chordata; class Mammalia; order Artiodactyla; family Bovidae; genus Capra; species Capra ibex. Next base: position 51,205,567 of record SJYO01052617.1, on the reverse strand, counting down.
CTTTGATCTCGGTCCGGTCTCGTAGTCTCGTACGTCCCTGATCCCTTGACTAAGAACTTCGCCCCACGGTGCGACGGAGTTCTTGGTGTCAGCGGCGACTGGTGACAGTAACGGATTCTTTTTACGGAAAAACAAGACAAACTCCCAGAAAGAGAGACCTGTTGTACTTCTCGTACCCCCGATGACCAAAAGGACCCCGAAGGGGGACCTCGAGGAGTCTCCGGATAACTGGGTCTGCTGTCGTGGTTCGTACGAGTCCTCGTCCCCGTGGAAGTCCTTCTGGTCCTCGTCCTTCACCTGCGACGGGTCATCCCCGGACACCCCCTGTGTCCCTGTCCTTCACTCTACGGGGGGTCCGGGGGAGGAGGGTCGAGGGGGCCACGGACCCAAGGTTATTAGATGTGTTCCCGGTCGGACCCTGGGGTCCTATGTTGACGGAATGGGGGGTCTGAGAGGAAGAAGTACAAAGGAACAAGACTGGGAACGACGAGAGGACCCGTCCTTTTCTGGTGACAGGAGTAGTCTTCCTCCTCTCGAATCTTGTATCTGTGTGTGTTTCCCCTTTGGTGCTCTACATGTCGCTCCTTCTGCCGGCAGATGTGTCGGTTCCTCCCTCGGGAACCCTCTTTCCTCTATGCGACTGTCGAACTGGCGTCTGGGACAGGAGGTCTCAACACTTTTTACTTACAACAGATTCGACGGACCGGACACAATGAAACGGTACGGTCGGTTCGATTATGTTCTTAGTAGGGAATAAGAAGTGAGAAGTGTCTTTAAACAGTTTACTTCAGTCGTTAGTTAGTGAATTGAGACAAACCATATAACTAATACACTATATTCATGGACCTTCCGTCTCTCGACCTATAAACCTATTAGGAGTATAGGGGAGTATAAAGATTTTGTCCCTACCCGTCCGAAGGGACCACCAGGTCACTATTTCTTAGGTGACGGTTACGTCCCCAGTGCCCAGCCTAGGGACCAGACCCTTCTAGGGTGTACGACGTCTCGTAGATTCGTGCACACGATGTAGAAGACTTCGGGTACGTGGGGTCTCGGGTGCGAGGTGTTCTTCTCTTCGGTGACGTTTCTCTTCAGGTGGCTGGTGTTGACCTCTCTCGGACGTAAGTCACTACTTCTGGGTCTCGTCGGTTTTGATTTATTTCCTTAATTAACCTTTTTGTCCTTATCCATCCTCACCCACGAGTTACGAATTAAAAACGTATTTACTCACTTAGCTGGTAGAGTACACATAGTTTCCGGGACGGACTATGAATACCCACTGAAACTGGGTAAGTCACTCCTATAAGGAATCACTAGGAATCACTAAGGAATAAGTGTCGTCAAACCATCTTTCTTTGAAAGGTTTGTGTCTCGTTTTCACTGTCCCCTTCCGTTCACAAGGACCTCCTTCTTCCACCCCCCACCGGGTGTCTATAAGACACACTTCCGGGTCGTTATCCTTTACCCCGTCTAGATCTTCGTCTCTCCCGGTCCCTCTCTCTTCCTCCTTCACTTTCCCTGGAGTGTCACATGTCTTTCGGGGAAACCGACGTTGCCGACCCGTCCCGTGATTCCTCGTACCCACTCTGGGTCAAACAAGGAGACATTTACCCCTTGCACGGATAGACAGGCAAAGAAGAGTACTTACCACATCCGTCCCCACTTCTTAATTGTCCTATTACTGTCCTTTCGGAGACACTCGACGGTCCTCTATACTCACAGTGACGACAACGGTATCGTCTTCAATCCCTTTTGTCGTGAATAGTCCGGAAAGGACGAGAGGGTCTTAGACCTGGTCCTCTGAGCGACCCCGGATGTGTGTGGTCGGCACGGTAGGTGTGACCGACGGTAGGGTTGGCTCAGGGTCTGAGTCTCAGAAGTAGAGACTCGAGGCGTCCTCTACGAGGAACAGACACAGGGGCCTCGGGGTGTGTTGCGTCCGGCACGTCTTCAAGTGAGGTATTTTTGCCCTGTCTACTTGCAACCTTCGTTGTGCGGACGTTTTCCGTGACTCGGGTCCTGTTTCCCAGAACCCTGAGGTTCCTGTGAACGCCGGGTCCTCGTTCACCCTTCTCTCGGGTCTCAGGAACGGAAGAGTTGTCTCGGACTCCCAACCCTCTTTTCGAGACCGGCCTGAGATTTCCCACGGGGGTGACCTCCCGACCCGGTGTCCCTTGTCATCGTTGTCTCGACTGACTGGACGACAGCCTCGCCCCAAACCAGTGTCAGCCCCTGGTTTTCCCGGTGTTGATCTTTTGCGGGCACGTGTCGGTACTTCTGCCTCGAATAGGTTTTTTGATTTTATTAAAAAAAAATTCCTTACCCGTCCTCACCCATGCGTCACGAATAGACAAGCACTGGCAGGAATCAGGGTCTCCAGGTCCCACAGAGGAGGGTCCCTTGGCCCACACACTGACACGGGGACCACCACCTTCATCCTCTTGGGAGCGGACTCAGGCACTGTCTGTGCGCAGGGAAACAGGGTGTTGGGAAAGCCTGATCCCGCCCAGAGGCGGCCCTGGAGCCAGGAGAGCGTCGAGGGGAATCCCAGCCCCTCCCAGCCCAGGTGGTCAGCAGGGGCTCCGTGAGTCCTCAGGACTCCCCCACCCCCGGGCCATTCCCTCTGAGGGACAGCTGCGTCCCTGGACAGAGCAGGCCCTGAAGAGACACGTCCACACACACACAGGCTTACCTGGGTCAATGGTCACATCAACGTCGTCCCCCAGGTCAACTCCAACTCTCTCAATCCCACACCAGTAAGCGTCTGAATCGTCTAGCCGGAGCTTCTCCATGGTCACGGTGAACGAGCGGTCTTTCCAGTTGTCCTTGATGGACACGCGGCCTTGCTTCACCTCCTTCTCTGATCCAAGGTTCGTTTTAACAACGAACCGACAGCTGCTCAGGTCAGCCCCCCGGCACCACCACTTCACGTAGGGCTCATACCCACGGTCGTATCGACACCGCACAGTCAGTGAGCCCTGCTCCACACCTCTCACTGCTCCGGGACCCGAGATGGCAGATGAGCCTGGAAACACAAATCCATGTACGTGTCACCTCCCGTCCTGGGGGCAGGGCCGCAGCCTCCTGCATTGTGAACAGTTCAACCAGACCCAAGGGCCTCCTGAGCTGAGTAACAGTCAAGGAAGGGATACACCTTCCACAAGATGGACCTTTTGCCCTTCAAAATTCTAGTCAAAGCCACCAGGAAAATCCCATAAAAGCACAACTGCAGATCTCGAAGAAACCCAAACACTGACACAGAGCAAGAGCAGTTTCCTGTGATTATCCCCCTCCCCCTGTCTGCGGCCAGTGAGTCTTTCCTTTCCAGTCGTGTCCATTTGCAGCCACCCCTGTGCTACTCTGCTCTGATGGGGAGGAAAGAGCAGAGGGCCCGTTTCCACAGAAGATGAGTCTGCACTGATGACCTCAGGAGGCCCAGCTGAAACGCCCCCTTAACACGTCTGTGGGGAGGCTGTTCCTACTGGTTATGATGTAGTAAACCGGTAAGCTGTGGTAAACTGGGGATGGTGTAGTAAATGCACTGGCAGGGGCCTGCTTGAAGCTGACCAAGACAGTGGTTGCCACCGGGGCTCCATGTGCTATGGACTCCATACAGGACGCATCCCAATGTAAGAAGGGCTAGTGTCTGGTTGCAGAGAGGTAGTGAGTAGAGGGCCGAGACGTCGTGAGAGGAGGGTCGGGGCGGTGTGTACAGTACGACAAGTTGACTGCCGGTGGAGGAGTCTGGGAGTGTGTGTGAACGTCCCTCTAGAACCCGTTGACCCTACGAGACACAGAGGGGTCGGTACCTTCTGTGCAATAGTGTGGGTAGTTTGCGAGATTTCCTGTTGTTAAGTACTTTACCCCTTCATTCTCGTCTTTTTGTATTCCCTTAATCTACTTTTTATGATTTTTGATTACTAAAGCTGTGTATCTCCCGCGAAACGGACACCCAAGTCAAGCTCAGGGACCTCTCGTCGACCGTAACTACTAGGTGTCCCGCCCCTGGCCCTGTCCTGGTACACCGACGAGGGTCAGGAGGTCCACCCTCCCCGACCTAAAGTCGTGGACCCTGGACGGTCCGACCCGACCCTGTGCCTCTCCCAGACACGACCCCATTTGTCGAAAGGACTTGCTTTCGATGTGCCGAGTTTTCTCGGACCTCAATTTTGAGGGGAAGTCCAGGAGGGGTGGTAAGATACGTCTCATTTCTTGAAAGAGGGGGGCTTCTTTCCTTACCTGCGATTCTACCTAATGCAAGTCGAGGGTCGGCTAGGGTCAAAGACCGACCAGAGTCCTTAAGGAACGGGGTCAACAACTTTCGATTGATTAGTTTTCATTAGAACTCCTTTGTGTCTGGGGGAGTTTTGTTACATAGAGGCGTATATATACAAAAGATATATATGGATGAGAGAAGAACTGAATCGCGTCGTCGGGTGATTAGACTGACGACGGGGAAGAGTGGAGTAATTTCCACTAGACAAGACATTTCACGGCCAGAGCAAGAAAAAGCTTGGAGTGGAAGAGATCAAGGGAACTGAATGTGAAACCACCGCTTTGGGCCCTCCAACTCCAAGGAAGAGTAAGAGGTGCCGGCCGAGAAGTCTCGCACCTTCGGACGGCTCGAGTGAAAGGACGGACCCGAAAGTTCTGGAGGAGCTCTCCTGCGGGAAGCGGAAACACTTGCCATGTTCGGGAGTTATTCCCGAAATAACCAAAAGGTGCATGGGGCTCCTCATGACCGGAGAGAGAGAGAAAGAGAGAGAAGGAGAAAAGAGATGTAAGACAAAAAGTACTCTGACTGGTTGAGGTCCCGTCTCCGGAAAACGGTAAACTGGAAGGAGGTAGGTGGTGCTTAAGAACGGACTGGGTCATCGGGTCCCTTCGAGTCTACCATGAGATCCCGCGGTATCTGATAACAGAAAGACCAAAGGGTCCCTTGGGAGGTCGGTTTTCCGGGAGACCCCTCCATGAACCCCCTATGGGGAGGGAGGAAGTCTCGGAGAGAGGGAAACAGTCCAACTTCCTAATCCCCTACTGTAAAAGAGAGCTGGTCTGTCAACAATCGGTAAACGACACCCCAGTTCGGTTATGTAAGGTGCCCTGAGAGAGAACCGGACACATTTTGTTTTGGAGTTTGGAGATGAGAACTGGCGAGATTTCCAAGCATTTGAGCTCAGTGAAACGTGAGTTTAAACCGGAGTTATGTTTAACCCATTGGTTTTGGTGACCGGACTCAAGTCCTGAAGACTAAAGTTATAAAATAGTCTAGAGTGATTGAAGGAGTTTGTCTTCCCGTTTGCCAACCTCTAGGGGATATAAGTTTGGAAGACCTTCGAATCTTCGGCAGGAAGAGAGACGTTCCTGACAAGTCAAGTCAAGTCAGCGAGTCAACACAGGCTGAGAAACGATGGGGTACTTAGTGTCGTGTGGTCCGGAGGGACAGGTAGTAGTTGAGGGTCTCAAGTGAGTCTGAGTGCAGGTAGTTCAGGCACTACAGTAGGTCGATAGAGTAGGAGACAGCAGGGGAAGAGAAGGACGGTTAGGGAGGGTCGTAGTTTCAGAAAAGGTTACTCAGTTGAAAAGCGTACTCCACCGGTTTCATGACCTCGAAGTCGAAATGGTAGTAAGGAAGGCTTCTTTAGGGTCCCAACTAGAGGAAGTCTTACCTGACCAACCTAGAGGAACGTCAGGTTCCCTGAGAGTTCTCAGAAGAGGTTGTGGTGTCAAGTTTTCGTAGTTAAGAAGCCGTGAGTCGGAAGAAGTATCAGGTTGAGTGTAGGTATGTACTGGTGTCCTTTTTGGTATCGGAACTGATCTGCCTGGAATCAACCGTTTCATTACAGAGACGAAAACTTATACGAAAGATCCAACCAGTATTGAAAGGAAAGTTCCTCATTCGCAGAAAATTAAAGTACCGACGTCAGTGGTAGACGTCACTAAAACCTCGGGGGGTTTTATTTCAGACTGTGACAAAGGTGACAAAGAGTTAGATAAAGGGTACTTCACTACCCTGACCTACGGTACTAGAAGTAAAAGACTTTCAACTCGAAATTCGGTGGAAAAAGTGAGGGGTGAAAGTGAAAGTAGTTCTTCGAAAAATCAAGGAGAAGTGAAAGACGGTATTCCCACCACAGTAGACGTATAGACTCCAATAACTATAAAGAGGGTCGTTCCTGACAAGATGGATAATTTAGGAGGAGACGAGAGAGAGGGGGAGGTGATGTTTTCTTAGACTTAGATTTCGGGGATTTTCCGGGGGATTTGGGAGTCGGGGGCTAAAGTTGGGCCGTCTACCTGGATGAGGGATGGAGGGGTCTCCACTTCGAAGGCTTCTGTTCTGTGGTGGGAGATCGGGAAGGAGGAGGTTTAACCCTTTGCTACTGGGGTTTTGGGGTTTTCTCTAATGGTGAGGGGGCGAGGTAGCTGGTCCTGGGATTCGTTTGTGTCTAAAAGAGGGTCTCTCCTTCCCTGGTCTCCCCGGATGTGCCCAGACACACGGAAAGAGTTAAAGACTACACTCGGTTTAACTTGTTTTTAACCCCAGAAAAAGTCTTTTGGGATGATCTATATCTTTCCTTAAGGAGGTAGGGTGTGTTCGTATAGTAAATTGGACCTTACTAGAGATATTGTAGGATTTACGGCGAAATTGGGGACTACTTTTCCTTGCCCATATCGTCCGTCAGGCTCGAGGACGGCTAGTCGAGGTATTGGTTCTGTCCCGATTAGGCCACCGAGTACTACGTCGGGGAAATTGACTCGGGGTACCTGAGTAGTTCGGCCGTCACGGTCGTAGGCCATGGACGTAGCACATTTCTTTCTTGTCCTTCTTATATATTCTTTTACGACAAATTAAGATATTATGAACGGAATGGCGTTTCGATATCATGAGTTCTATCATGCCTGACCGTATTCGTACCTGTTTAACTAGTTACCTTTTATTACTTTGTAGGTATTTTTTGAGTGTACAAACGAAAAACCGTTTAGTAGATTTCTTTAAGTTACCCTTCTTTACCCTAGACCCATTTTTCTTAAGGTCTTGTACCCCTCTGGCTAACCGTAGTGACGAAACCAGTTAAAGTTTCCAAGAAGATGGTCCGACCAAATGACATCTGGGTCATCTTTGTCTTGGTAGTCCTTGTCAAAGAGGTCTCGGCCCCCTACCCGACCGACAGGGACCCGGAGGACTCCAGCAGTCATGTCTTAGTAGAAGACACGTTTATCCAGGAGACGAGTAAGGAGGGGTAGTCTGGTCATATTGTGTCAGTCAGGTCAAGTCAAGTCAGTGAGTCAGTACAGGTTGAGAAACGTTGAGGTGCTTGACGTCGTGCGGTCCGGAGGGACAAGTAGTGGTTGAGGGTCTGAAGTGAGTCTGAGTACAGGTAGTTCAGGCTCTACGGTAGGTCGGTAGAGTAGGAGACATTAGGGGAAGAGGAGGACGGGGGTTAGGGAGGTCGTAGTCTCAGAAAAGGTTACTCAGTTGAGAAGAGTCCTCCACCGGTTTCATGACCTCAAAGTCGAAATCGTAGTAAGGAAGGTTTCTTATGGGTCCTGACTAGAGGAAGTCTTACCAACCTAGAGGAACTTCAGGTTCCCTGAAAGTTCTCAGAAGCGGTTGTGGTGTCAAGTTTTCGTAGTTAAGAAACCACGAGTCGAAAGAAGTATCAGGTTGAGAGTGTAGGTATATACTGGTGACCTTTTTGGTATCGGAACTGATCTGTTTGGAAACAACCGTTTCATTATAGAGACGAAAAATTATACGATAGATCCAACCAGTATTGAAAGGAAGACTCCTCATTCACAGAAAATTAAAGTACCAACGTTGGTGGTAGACGTCACTAAAACCTCGGGGGTTTTTATTTCAGACTGTGACAAAGGTGACAAAGGGGTAGATAAACGGTACTTTACTACCCTGGTCTACGGTANCTGTGACAAAGGTGACAAAGGGGTAGATAAACGGTACTTTACTACCCTGGTCTACGGTACTAGAAACAAAAGACTTACAACTCGAAATTCGGTTTAAAAAGTGAGAGAAGCAAGTGAAAGTAGTTCTTCGAAAAATCGAGGAGAAGTGAAAGACAGTATTTCCACCACAGTAGACGTATAGACTCCAATAACTATAAAGAGGGCCGTTAGAACTAAGGTCGAACACGAAGAAGGTCGGGTCGCAAAGAGTACTACATGAGACGTATCTTCAATTTATTCGTCCCACTGTTATATGTCGGAACTGTATGAGGAAAAGGATAAACGTTGGTCAGACAACAAGTTACAGGTCAAGATTGCCAATGTAGGACTGGACGTATGTCCAAAGAGTTCTCCGTCCAGTCCACCAGACAATAAGGGTAGAGAAGTCTTAAAAGGTGTCACTAGGTGTGTCAGTTTCCGAAACCGTATCAGTTATTTCGTCTTTATTTACAAAAAGACCTTGAGAGAACGAAAAAGGTACTAGATCGTCTACAACCGTTAAACTAGAGACCAAGGAGACGGAAAAGATTTTGGTCGAACTTGTAGACCTTCAAGTGTCAAGTGCATGACGACTTCGGACCGAACCTCTACTGACGTCTATCTGTACTGACCCTTACCTTTCTGAACGACCGATGTCGGTCCCCTTCTACCCCACTCGCTGTCCTTCGATGGAAACGAGACCCAGTCACAAAAATGAAGAAACCAGACATCAACACGAAAATACCTTAAAAGGAAAAGAGAACCGAAACTGGGTCATCTTAAAACTTCCTGTTTTCCAGGCAGAATACCTTCCACATAAGGAAGGAACTGACAATAAGTTCCTCCGGGAACCCAGACCAACTTGAGAAGTGTCACGTCCTCCGACACCGGGACGGGAGTCCCGCCCTCCACTATCCATGTACCTAAACCCAAAAGGTCCGAGTAGACGGTAGAGGCCAGGGTTTCTTTACTCGTCGGACCTCGTCCCGAGTGGTTGACACACCACAACTATTTTGGGACCGACTCTCTGGACGTACTTCACCACTAGGGTTCCCCGACTGACCCTGTCGACGGTCAAGCGACAATTTTGGGGCTAGTCTCTTCCTTCATTTCCTGGTGCACAGGTAGTTCCTGTTGACCCTTCTGGTGAGTTAGTGGTACTGGTACCTCTTTTCACTTTACTTTCACTTTTAACGAGTAAGCACAGTCTGAGAACGCTGGGGTACATGATATATTAGGGACCTTAAGAGGTCCGACGTTATGACCTCACCCATCAGAAGGGGAAGAGGTCCCCTGGAAGGGTTGGGTCCCAAGTGTGGGTCCAGAGGACGTAACGTCCACCTAATAAATGGTCGACTCGGTGGTCCTTTCGGGTTCTTATGACCTCTCCCGTCGGAATGGTTAGAGGCCCCCTAGGAGGGTTGGATCCTTAGCTTGTCCCCAGAGGACGTAACTTCCGTTTAAGAAATGGTTGACCCGATAGTCCCTTCTGGGTTGGTCCCTCTTCGAGTCCGATCTGCTAAGTCTGTGAATGACCACACCCTAACTCTCTTAACCTACACTGGACCCCCTGGTGCAACTGCACTGGTAACAGGGTCCATTCTCATATACATACACACACCTACACTGAGAAGTCCCGGACGAGACAGGTCTCTGGGTTGACAGGGAGTCTCCCTTACAGGGTCCCCACCCCCTCAGGACTCCCGAGTGCCTCGGGGGCGACTGGTGGACCCGACCCTCCCCGTCCCGAAGGGGAGCTACGAGAGGACCGAGGTCCCGGCGGAGGCCGACCCTAGTCCGAAAGGGTCGTCGGACAAAGGGACGCGTGTCAGTCACGGGCTCAGGCGAGGGTTCCTCTACTTCCACCACCAGGGGCACAGTCAGACACCCGGTTCCCTGGGAGGAGACACCCTGGACCTCTGGGGTTAAGAACGGTCACTAAAGGACCCTAGAGACGACGGGACCCCCACAAGAATGAGAAAGATCTCAAACTCAGACTCTGAAGTCTCGATGGTACGGGTGGGGGACAAGGTATAGGGTAGAGCCTCCTTTCTAGGTCGTATCATTCTCACGACACCAAATAATAAACCAGACCTTTCCGGAGGTGTGAGTTTCCCGTAACTTTAGATGGTTTAAGTAAATAGACTGTTAGTATACTATAAGAGAAATGAAGTGCTTATGCCATATAGTGTGAATGACTAAAAGATTACAAATTTGTCAAAACGAACGAACCGTATTTGGGTTTGACCAGTACTCCGTACAAAAAAGAATGGACAAAGACCTAAGGCAAACGGCTACAAAACAAAGTCTGAGAACGTAAATGTGAGTACTCACTATTGACGGATAGTATAAAGAAGGAAAGTGACGGAACAGTCCAACCGTAGTTTGGATACGGTCAGAATACTTTACCTAATCCTTAATGTAGAAGAAAGGAGACAAGGTCTTAAAAAAAATTATATATTCTATCTGTAATAAAGAAGGAATTTATAAATCATTTATATCTGTAACTTGAAATTCTTTATTAGATCGTAAAAGGAACCCCCTATAAAAATTATTACCTCAACTAAGTAAATTTACCAACATTCTAATAAAGTCGAAAAGATTAAGAAAAACACAATTGAAAATATAATAAAAAGTTTCTTAAAGTAGTTTTCAAAGTTTAAATAACCGTATTGAAACAAATCACAGTAAAATAATAACATCGGTGTATAGTAGAATAGGAACATAAGTCAGGTCAAGTCAAGTCAGGGAGTCAGCACAGGCTGAGAAACGTCGGTGTACCTGACGTCGTGCGGTCTGGAGGGACAGGTAGTGGTTGAGGGTCTCGAATGAGTTTGAGTACAGGTAGCTCAGCCACTACAGTAGAATAGGAGACAGCAGGGGAAGAGGAGGACAGAAGTTAGAAAGGTTCGTAGTCCCAGAAAAGGTCACTCAGTCAAGAAGTGTAGTCCACTGGTCTCATAACCCCGAAACCGAAGTCGTAGTCAGGAAGGTTACTTATAAATCCTGACTAAAGGAAATCCTACCTGACCAACCTTGTGGTGTCAAGTTTTTGTGATAAAGAAGTCGAAGTCGCGAGTCGAAAGAAATGCCAGGTTGAGAGTGTAGGTATGTACTGATGACCCTCTTGGTATCGAAACTGATCTGTCTGGAAACAACCGTTTCATTGCAGAGACGAAAAATTATACGACAGATCCAATCGAAAAATTATACACGTCCTATATGTCACTACAGAGGGTAGAGTGATTACTAATAAGTCTGGAGGCTAGAAAGATAACATTTATAGAAAGTGCCCGAAAAATTTTTCGTTAGTAACTGAAACAACTAGAAGAGAAAAAATAGAATAAAAGATGAAGTAATTGAAAACGAGAAAAAAAAGGTCATAAAAGAAGGAGGATGAAAAAGGACTCGTTGACTGGTGACTGACAGCAATACCGGGTCCCACCCTCTTGGCACACTTCTCCACCACAGCTCTGCGACTAGTCGTCTTGACATAGTAGGACTAGTTTGGTACAGTACGCACGTCTTCCTCTGCCACTCGGCACACACGACGTTAGTCTTGTGTGCGCACAAGTGGTACTGGTGCAGAAAACTCTTTTTGTGAACAAAAAGAGTGAACGATGGATCCGTAAAATATCCTTCTATTGGGAAGAGTGTGAGTCTCGAACCTGTAAGTCTATTTCTAGACTCACATTCTAAGGGTGGTCTTCAAGGACGAAATGACGAGGGTCCGGTGGAAATTTTTATTGGTGAATCCCTGAAGGGACCTCCAGGTCCCTTCCGAGACGTGAGGGTTCCGTCCCCCGGGTCCAAACTAGGGACCAGTCCCTTGATCTAGGGTGTACCACGTTGATTTCTAGGACGTACGACGGTGCTTCTGGGTCTCGTCGGTTTGTGTAAAACTTTTTATTGGTGAAGCGCAACTGACGATTTTTAGCCGCTGGAGACGAGATTGGTGGATGGTTCAGTGTCGACGAACGACGGGACGAGAGAACACTGGACCCTGACTCTTCGTTGGAAAGGAACCGAGTAGCGGTGGGGCGGAGTGGAGGGGTTGGGAAGAAGACTCTAGACAGTGATTATTTAGAAAATTGAGATGAAGGGAGCACGCCCTCATAACTGTGAAACGGAAGTTAGTTTCCGAAGGGACCGCCGAGTCGCCAATTCTTAGGCGGACGTTACGTCCTTTGCGTCGAAGTTAGGTACCTAACCCTTCTAGGTGACCTCTTCCTTTACCGTTGGATGAGGTCACAAGGACGGACCCTTTCGGGTTCCTGTCACCTCGGACCACTTGATGTCAAGTACCACAGCGTCTCAATCTGTGCTGAATCCCGGACTTGTTGTTGCTGTTGAAGTTGGTTTTCCTGGAGCACCCAAAGTGAAGGTTTCACCCTATAAACGTACGACTGTCAGTCGATGGACGGTCGGGACACACTCAACGAACATGGAGACGTAAGTTACTCAATAGTAGACGTATAAAAAAACTCCCACAGTTTGAGAAAAAATTTAATTAAAAATAACTTCATGTCAACTAAATGTTACTACACAATTAAAGTCCACATATCGTTTCACTAATTCAACATGTATTATATACAGAAAAGAGTCTTAGAATATACAATAATCATTGTGTTTTGTGACTCAACTCAAGGGACACGATATTCATCCAGGAACGACCAATAGACAAAACATATATCATCACGCATATACAAGTAGTGTTTGAGGATTAAATAGGGAGGGGAAAGAAAGGGGAAATCATCGATATTCGAACAAAAAAGTCAGAGAAGTAGACAAAGACAAAAAATATACAAGTAAACATAGTAAGAAATCTAAGGTGTATACTCCCTACAGTACACTATAGACAGAAGGAGACCGAATGAAGTGACTCATAGAAGTAGAGATCCAGGTCGGTGCAACGACGTTTCCCGTGACAAAGGAAGATACTAGACGTATCAAAAGAAAGCTGTGTGATCGAGGTCGAAGAGTTGTGTAGACGTTCTCGAGTCCCGTTTGTTGCGTCTGTGCATGAGTACACCCCGACTCTCTTAGTTTCGCCTGGGACCCCAGACTCGATTTCACTGGTGACTGGGTCCATTCCTCGGAAGGAGGGACGTAGCACAATGACCCCTTAACTCCAAAGTCCTAGGGGAAGTAAGAGTAAGTCTGATATTTTCACTTAGGGGCTTGGGAAGGGACTCTGGTGCACACGCTCACATTCCCTTTCTCACTCACACTCTATAGTCCTCTGCTGACAGAATCGGAGAGTCTCGTCCTACACGAGTCGAGTCCATCTTCTTAAAATTTTTCTGGTCAGGGGTAAAACTAGTAACTACCGTGGGTGAGACGGAAAGAACCTTGACCCGTTCGGACTGTCAGAATGACGTTACCTTGGGGGTTAAAAACAGTATTCTAAAAGGGTTATAAAGTACCCTATATGAATATGAAAGTTTCATAAACGACAAATCGGTTTGAAGTTAATATTAACTCACAGGACACCTCGAAAGGGGTTCTGAAAAAAAAAAAAAATTACATATGGTGAAATTTCAAAATAGTCAAATTTTATAACACAGACAAAAAATATAAAGAACGAAAGAACCGGTGTTCCGTACACACTAGAATCGAGGGATTAGTCCTCCTGTAGGGGGTGTAGGGGACGTGACTTTTCACTTCAGAATTAGCGGTTTCTTCTGTCCCTTCGGGGTTCATACGATGTTAACATAAACAATTTAGACTATTGAGACAGGAGACCCCGTGAGTTCGACTCCGGGGGTGTGTACCAGGGAGACTGTAAAGGAACACAGTCGTCTCAGAAACCCTTCAGACTCCACCTGGAGGGGTTGGAGTAAAACGGAAACTTATGTCAGTTAAAGGGTGGACTCGAAATCCATGCACCTCTGTTTTTAGTAGTCGACCCACCGTCCTGTCCTCCGACTTTGTGACTAGAGAGAGGATGTACGGGGAGTGGAGAGTCTCCTATTCTCTCACAGAGTTCCAAACCGGAGATCGAAATCTTCTTTTGTCAACTGGAAAAGATTTGATCGAGGGACTCCGGGACGGGGGAAGGAGGTCTTACTTGGTTGTCCTTGTCGAATTAAGTATAGGGTCCTGAGAATCAGATCCTTTAGAAGGACTCTTATTTCTCAGAAGAGGTTCGGGTGGGAGGGGTCGGGTGGGATCGAGTATCGACGACTAAACAAGATTGAGGTCCCAGACTGACTACCTAATGAGGTGTCAGGGGTTTTACGTACCTGCTAGAGGAACGTCTACGGTTCACTCTAAGTGTCGGTCTGACTTATGTAAGTTCTCTCCCTTATTTTACCTTTATAATTACCCCGTCACTGAATCCCACTGTTCCTCTCCGACACTCCAGTGAGAGTAGAAGTCCACACGGGTCCTGCACTCCCTACCGCGACCATCTTAGAGTAAAGTTTGTGTGTTTTCTGTAGTCCCGTCCCTACGGTCCCAGAAGACTGGTGAAAAATTCTTTTATAAAAGAAATAAATAAACCGACGTAGCGCGGGGGGGTGGGCGGCCCTAGAAGTACTCAGTACGCCTTAGAAATCAACGTGAGTGCCAGAGCCAAGGGGTTGGTCCCTAGCTTGGGTGTCGGGGACGTAACGTTCCGCCTAAGAGTGGGTGACCTGGTGGTCGTTTCAGGGAGACAGGTGAATATGAACGTATAGAAGTGTACGTCAACCGTATAATAGTAACAAAACGTGTAAAAAGATGAAAGTACCCCCGATCTTAAAGGGCCCACCGAGTCACCAGGTGGACGTTTACGTCCTCTACTTCCTCTGTGTCCTATTGTGGACCCAGCCCTTCTAGGGGAACCCCTTCTTTACCGTTGAGTGAGGTCATAAGAACAGACCCTTTAGGGTACCTGTCTCCTCGGAGCACCCTATGTCAGGTACCCCAGTGTTTCTCAGTCTGTGTTAGTTCGTGTGTGTCTCTTAGAGTTTGGTTGCCAACCGACTGGGGTCGGGGCGTGTGTTACGTTTTTGTTCACGTAATGCAACACACACTGTGTCTGAACTCTAGTATATACAGGAGGTTCCTTGACCCGGGTCTTCTTCCGTAGGCGAGAAGGTAAGGAAGGACATCAAAGAGGACACTACCTCCGGAGTCCTGCTTCTTCCGGTCTCCGACACGTCCCTTCCCGCTTTAATCTCGGTCCGGCCTCGTAGTGTCGTCGTCCAAAGGTCCCTGATCCCCTGATTAAGAACTTCGCCCCTCGGTGCTACGGAGTTCTTGGTGTCAGCGGTGACTGCTGACAGTTACGGACTTTTTTTACGGAAAAGGAAGACAAACTCCCAGAAAACGAGGACCTTGCAACTTCTCGTACCCCCGACGACCAAAAGGACCCCGAAGGGGGGCCTCGAGGAGTCTCCGGACAACTGGGTCTCCTGTCGTGGCTCGTACGGGTCCTTGTCCCCGTGGAAGTCCTTCTGGTCCTCGTCCTTCACCTGCAACGGGTCATCCCCGGACACCCCCTGTGTCCCTGTCCTTCACTCTACGGGGGGTCTGGGGGAGGAGGGTCGAGGGGGCCACGGACCCAAGGTTATTGGATGTGCTCCCGGTCGGACCCTGGGGTCCTATGTTGACGAAAGTGGGGGGTCTGAGAGGAAGAAGTACAGAGGGACAAGACTGGGAACGACGAGAGGACCCGTCCTTTCCTGGTCACAGGAGTAGTCTTCCTCTTCTCGAATCTTGTATCTGTGTGCGTTTCCCCTTTGGTGCTCTACGTGCCGCTCCTTCTGCCGGTAGATGTGTCGGTTCCTCCCTCGGGAACCCTCTTTCCTCTATGCGACTGTGGAAATGGCGTCTGAGACCGGAGATTCAACACTTTTTACTTGTAACAGATTCGACGGACCGGACACAATGAAACGGTACGGTCGGTTCGATTATGTTCTTATCAGGGAATAAGGAGTGAGAAGTGTCTTTAAACAGTTTACTTCAGTAAATAGTTAATTAGTGAATTAAGACAAACCTTGTAACTAATACATTACATTCATGGACCTTCCGTCTCTCGACCTATAAACTTATTAGGAGTATAGGGGAGTATAAAGATTTTGTCCTTACCCGTCCGAAGGGTCACCAGGTCACTATTTCCTAGGTGACGGTTACGTCCTTTATAATCTTTCGGGTGCGTGTCGGTACTTCTGGCTCGTATCGGGGGGTTTTTTATTTAATTTATTTTTCAAAAAACTTTTTTCCCTACCCGTCCTCACCCACGGGTCACGAATAAACAACCTATTTACTCACGTAGTCGGTAGAATACTTCTAGTTTTCGGGATTAAGCATGAATGTCCACAGGAAGGCCCTGTTCTCCACGACACTTGTACAACCGTAACCTCCACCGCGCCCACCTCTAGCTGTGACGACAACGTTCTGTATGTCTGGTCCAATGTGTCGTGAGATAGACAGGTGGGTGGACGTCGGGGCTTTCACGGAGACTCAGACCTCCTAGACCTAAACCCTTCAGACCCGGAGGGATAGGACTCACAGACCTCGTCCCGGTTCCCTCCCCGACTGTCGGGCCTGACGAGTATAGAGGAACCGGAGGTCCTCTGAGTCTCGGAGTCTCCGTCACCCCGACCGTGTCCAGGTCTCCAATCTCCCCGGGTCCCAACGGAGTCCGGTTCCCGTCGACCTCCCTCGCCTTAAGTTTACGAGGTCGACGAACACTACCCCGGTGCCGGTCACGGAGGGGGTAGATGAATAGGTGTTCCTGTCCTCATCTTACCCCCGACGGTCCGTCGACTGTGTCGGTTCTAGACGTTGAAGTTTCCAGTCCTGGTCGGGACTCGTTTTAGGGCTCCGAGTCCTTCTCGGACGTGAACCTCCTGCAATAATTCGAGGTCGCTACCTCTCTCAGGGAGAGTCCTCACAACAGTCCTAACTGACTCTACTTGGACCAGACGAAACGTTCATATTACTCGGAGTGTCCAAGTCCCACATACACATCCCTCGATAACTGACCCACGGGTGGGGAGAGACGGTCTCCAAGGGGCACTCGACCACAGTGGGCCAGGCTCCCAGTCGTCTTCGTCTCGGGTTGTCTGTTTTAACCAGTTTGGTTCCACGGAGACAATTGTACGGGTCCTCACGAACGGAAGATCTACCTAACTCCTTCTCACAGTATGTTACGTTTCCATATTTACCGAGTACTACCCCAAAGTACGTAGTCTTTACGTCGGAAGACTGACACCTCGGGACAGGTCTGGGGTTGTAATTCGTGTCGTAGGGGGTGACCCGACCCTGAAGGGGGACTCTACCCTATACCTTGTGCACCACCCTTGCCGTCGAGACTTCTAGGTTGGGGTTTAAGGTCTTTCTCGTCCTTGTGGAGGTCCCCTCGTCCCCAGGGTCCCTTCGTGACCGTCCTTAGCCCCAGAGGTCCAGGGTGTCTCCTCCCAGGGAACCGGGTGTCTGACTGTGCCCCTGGTGGTGGAAGTAGAGGAACCCTCGTCTGAGCCCGTGACTGACACGCGTCCCTTTGTCCGACGACCCTTTCGGACTAGGGTCGGCCTCCGCCGGGACCTCGGTCCTCTCGCAGCTCCCCTTCGGGCCGGGGAGGGTCGGGTCCACCAGTCGTCCCCCGAGACACTCGGGAGTCCTGAGGGGGTGGGGACCCTGTAAGGGAGACTCCCTGTCAACCCAGGGACCTGTCTCGTCCGGGACTTCTCTGTGCAGGTGTGTGTGTGTATCAGAATGGACCCAGTTACCAGTGTAGTTGTAGCAGGGGGTCCAGTCGAGGTTGAGAGAGTTAGGGTGTGGTCATTCACAGACTTAGCAGATGGGACTCGAAGAGGTACCAGTGCCACTTGCTCGCCAGAAAGGTCAACAGGAACTACCTGTGCGCCGGAACGAAGTGGAGGAAGAGACTAGGTAACAAGCAAAATTGTTGCTTGGCCGTCGACGAGGTCGGTCGGGGGGCCGTGGTGGTGAAATGTATCCCGAGTATGGGTGCCAGCATAACTGTGGCGTGTCAGTCACTCGGGACGAGGTGTGGAGAGTGACGAGACCCTGGGCTCTACCGTCTACTTGGACCTTTGTGTTTAGGTACATGCACAGTGGAGGGTAGGACCCCCGTCCCGGTGTCGGAAGACGTAACACTTAGCAAGTTGGTCTGGGTTCCCGGAGGACTCGACTCATTGTCAGTTCCTTCCCTATGTGGAAGGTGTTCTACCTGGAAAACGGGAAGTTTTAAGATCAGTTTCGGTGGTCCTTTTAGGGTATTTTCGTGTTGACGTCTAGAGCTTCTTTGGGTTTGTGACTGTGTCTCGTTCTCGTCAAAGGACATTAATAGGGGAGAAGGGGACAGACGCCGGTCATTCAGAAAGGTAAGGTCAGTACAGGTAAACGTCGGTAGGGACACAATAAGACGAGACTACCCCTCCTTTCTGGTCTCCTGGGCAAAGGTGTCTTCTACTGAGATGTGACTACTGGAGTCCTCCAGGTCGACTTTGCGAGGGAATTGTACAGACACCCCTCCGACAAGGATGACCAATACTACATCATTTGGTCATTTGACATCATTTGACCCATACCACATCATTTACATGACCGTCCCTGGAGGAGCTTCGACTGGTTCTGTCACCAACGGTGACCCCGAGGTACACGATACCTGAGGTATGTCCTGTATAGGGTAATACAAGTGACTTAACATTCAAGGTGAGGGTTTAAGGACCCTCTTCACGAAAACATCCTGTTTTCGTTCCTGTCCAATCCATACTTTGTCTGGTTGTGGATACTTACAGAAGTCCACAGAACATTCCAAAAATAATTTAGATTACCTTTACTAAGTTAGTCCTCTAGTTGTGACTCATTTGACTTTTTTGACAAAGAGAGAAGAGACGTTGGTAAACGAGATCCAGTCGCTAGTGAACGAGTAATAAAAGTCAGATCCAGACAGATTAGTTTCCATACCAAAAAGGTGATCAGTACATACTTACACTCTCAACCTCATATTTCTTTAGAGTCACTACTTGTTAACTATGAAAACTTGATACAACAACTTCTTCTGAGAACTCTCAGGGAACCTGACGTTCCTCTAGGTTGGTAAGGTAGGATTTTCTTCAGTCAGGTCTTATAAGTAGCATTCCTGACTACGACTTCGACTTTGAGGTTATGAAACCGGTGGACTGCACTTCTTGACTGAGTAACCTTTTCTGGACGACGACCTTTTATACGACCCTCCTCTTACCCTACTGTCTCCTTATCTACCAACTGACCGTAGTGGTTGAGTTACCTGTGCTCAAACTCATTTGAGGTCCTCAACCACTACCTGTCCTTCCGGACGGCACGACGTCACGTACCCCAGTGTTTCTTAGTCTGTACTGACTCACTGACTTGACTTGACTTGACTTTGAACGTATTTCCGTGAGCCTCGTGACCTTTATTGAATTTAGTTTGTAGGTAATTTTTGATAAATTTAAACGACTTCAGTCGCGTTTGGGCCTCGGAGGGTCACCGAGTCCCCATTTCTTAGGGAGACGTTAAGTCCTCGGCGTCCTCTGTTCAAGGTAGGGACCCAGTTCTTGTAGGGGACCTCCTCCCGAACCTTTGGGTGAGGTTTTCTCAACCTGTGCTGAATCGTTGAATCGTACGTACGCACGTTTACATTTGGGTAAGTGTCTTTGAGACTCGTGAAGAAATCTCAGTTATTTGTAAGTCGCACTAACAAGTCGTGCTCAAACTCAACCTTGATCTTCGTACACGTAGTACTAGATTGTTGAAGTTTGTTGTGCAAAAAAATTTCGTGTATCTCTTGTAAATGTTTTTAACTGGTAATTTCTCTGGACGACGTTTTATCCGATACTCTTCGGATACGTGGATCTCTTTCTAGGGCTCGTAGGACTACTGGGTCCCGTCGGTCTTTAGAAATTTTTTGAGAAGTCCTCACCTAAGGAAGTAATGGGGGTAAAAGGAAGTAAGTAGACACAGACATCTTACCGACTCCAACTTTTCGTGACAGGATACACCCCTGTGAAACCAAACCAAACCAAAGAACAAAGGGTCGTGGATTGTATTTTCGACACTCCACAATTATCATTTGTACTATAAACTAATTGTTCATTCACAGACCTACTTACTTACCTGGGACGGCACAAGGGACGGTACAAGGGGGTCCTGTTTGGGAGTCCTAGAGGACGGAGTCAGTGAGGTCCCAGACTTCGGGGTGGGGTGAGTGGACCCTACTACTCTTCCTTGTCTCGGCCCTCGTCTTTGCACCAGAACGGAGGGTAGGAGTCTGGATTGCTTGAGAGTCAGGGAAGTTCCTGGACTTCGGTTCTAGTCTTCACCTGTACGGCCTAGAGGGAGTTTGGAGTTCACTTCAGGGGACTTAGAGGAAACGTGAACAGAGACCAAGTGAAGAGTGACAGTCGTGGATGAAGACGTAAAATGTCTAATCCTCTTTCCCCACAGTGAGCAAGTCTCCTACTTAACGTCGTTCACTACTCTCGACACAGATCTGGAGACACGGAACCCCTTTTGTTTACCAGGCCCAGGTCCGTCCAACGGGTGCTCCTCGGCTCTGTAGCGACGACCCCCCTCCCCCGTCTCGACCACCACTCACTCCTCTCTACCTGGGGTCTCTTCCCCAACCTCCATCCTTACCTGAGTTGACCCAGACGTGAAACCCCTCTTCTGCCTCGAGTCCCGAGTCCACGTCGGAGCGACGTCTTTATCGGGGTGGGAGGGGAGGGACGTCCGTCGTGGGGGTGGACGTAGAGTCTGGTGGAAGGAAAGGACTCGGACTGGGGACGGGGAGGGACCCCAGTCGAAGGAAACTCCAGGACTCAGTGACGTCTCGTCTCCGGTGGGACCCCGTCCTAGTCTTTCCTCTTCGGGGAAAAGGAAAGTACGTAAGACAGGTCTCCGAAGGAGAGGGTGCAGACGTGTGTGGGGCGGAGGACCGACGACCAGTGGCGAGACGCGTCCACGACGAATAGAAGACAGAGGACCCACTGGGAGGGGTGACGGGAGCCCCGGGACACAGGGGACGAGGGAGAGGGGGAGGAGAGACCTGACTAAGAAACAGAGAGGAAAAGAGACAGTATAAAATCCTCCGCTCAAAGAGACTCGAAGACTGGGGAAGAAAGAGTGAGACAGGACCGGTCAAGACAAATAAAGTACATTACACACCGAAACACCGAAGACACGACGATTCTCGATGGGTCTCCACTTGTCCGGGTCGAGGGGTCCGAACCGTTCACACGACTCACGGGGGTTCGACACACACACATACACACACACACACAAATTCGGGGACCAACTTTCTGAGGGGGAGCCAGTGGTACTCTAAGGTGGCGACCCTAGACACGGAACTCTAGATGAGGGTCCGTGCGGGAGACTAGCGTTACTTTCCTTGAGTAGAAGAATAGAAGTCGTCCCCTCGGCGACAGAAGTTTGCCCACAAGCCTGGAGAAGACGGGTGGGACTCCCAAGTTCGTGGACCCGTCCACCACTCCTCGAATTCACGTGACCAGAGTCCCTGAGTCAAAGGAAGGTCCTTTACACACAGGACTTAGTGATCAACACCGACTCCTAAATTGGGACCGACTTTAAGGTGAAGAGAATTTACATCCAGAGTCGGTAAAGAGGTTTCTTCTGTCGGGTTACAAGATGCATCCGTGTACTCTTCTACGAGTCGTAGTGGTTAATCATCTCTTTACGTTGAGTCACTCTATAGTGGAGTGTGACCAGTTTTACCGGTAGTAATCTTTTCAGATCTAAATTGGTTGTGACCGATCTCCCGCCTCTTTTCCCTTGTGAGGATGGTACAATCACTCTTATATTCAACCACGTCGTTGATACCTTTAACACATCTCCAAGGAGTCTTTCGATTATTATCTTAATACTATACTAGGTCGTGAGGATGCAGACCCTTATATGTACCTGTTTAAAGATCGAGTTTTTCTACGTACATGGGGATACGAGTATCGTCGTGACAAGTGTTATCGACTCTGTATCTTTGTTCGATTTACAGGTACTTGTCTACTTACGTACTCCTTTTCCACCACACATATACACATGTGTATGTATGTGTGTGACCTTATAACGACGATGATGACGACGATTCATTGAAGACAGCACAGACTGAGACACGTTGGGGTATCTGCCGTCGGGTGGTCCGAGGGGGCAGGGACCCTAAGAGGTCCGTTCTTGTGACCTCACCCAACGGTAAAGGAAGAGGTTACGTACTTTCACTTTTCACTTTCACTTCAGTGAGTCAGCACAGGCTGAGAAACGCTGGGGTACCTGACGTTGGATGGTCCGAGGAGGCAGGTACCCTAAAAGGTCCGTTCTCATGACCTCACCCCACGGTAGTGGAAGAGGTGTGACCTTATGATGATTCGGCATTCTAATCTATAGTTAATGTCCTCTTTTTAAAATTTTTAAGGTTGTATACCTCCGACTTGTTGTGCGACGACTTATTGGTTGTTTAGTGTCTTCTTTAGTTTTTTCTTTAGTTTATACATATTTTTACTTACTTTTACTTTTGTGTTGTTGGGTTTTGGACACCCTGTGACATTTTCGTCTCGATTCCCCTTCCAAGTATCGTTATGTCCGTATGGAGTTCTTTGTTCTTTTTCAGTTTATTTATTGGATTGAGATGAGGATTTGGTTGATCTTTTTCTTCTTTACTTCTTGGGGTCCCAATCGTCTTCCTTTCTTTAGAATTTTTAATTCCGTCTTTATTTACGTTTTCTTTGTTTTCTCTGGTATCGTTTTTAGTTGTTTCGGTTTTCGACCAATAAACTCTCCTATTTATTTTAACTGTTTGGTAATCTGTCTGAGTAGTTCTTTGTTTCCCTCTTTTTAGTTTAGTTGTTTTAATCTTTACTTTTACCTCTCTAGTGTTGTCTGTTGTGTCTTTATGTTTCCTAGTATTCTCTGATGATAGTCGTTAATATACGGTTATTTTATCTGTTGAACCTTCTTTACCTGTTTAAGAGTCTTTTCATATGGAAAGGTTTTGACTTGGTCCTTCTTTATCTTTTAGAATTGTCTGGGTAGTGTTCGTACCTTTAACTTTGACATTAGTCTTTAGAAGGTCGTTTGTTTTCGGGTCCAGGTCTACCGAAGTGTCGTCTTAAGATGGTTTTTAAATCTCTTCTCGATTGTGGATAGGATGAGTTTGAGAAGGTCTTTTAACGTCTCCTTCCATTTGAAGGTTTGAGTAAGATACTCCGGTGGTAGTGGGATTATGGTTTTGGACTGTTTCTACGGTGTTTTTTTCTTTTGATGTCCGGTTATAGTGACTACTTGTATCTACGTTTTTAGGAGTTGTTTTAAGATCGTTTGTCTTAGGTTGTTGTGTAATTCTTCTAGTATGTAGTACTGGTTCACCCGAAATAGGGTCCCTACGTTCCTAAGAAGTTATAGGTGTTTAGTTAGTTACATTATGTAGTGTAATTGTTTAACTTTTNAGTGTAATTGTTTGACTTTTTATTTTCGGTATACTAATAGAGTTATCTACGTCTCTTTCGGAAACTGTTTTAAGTTGTAGGTAAATGCTATTTTTGAGAGGTCTTTCGTCCTTATCTTCCTTGTATGGAGTTGTATTATTTTCGATATATACTGTTTGGGTGTCGTTTGTAATAGGAGTTACCACTTTTTAACTTTCGTAAAGGGGATTTCAGTCCTTGTTCTGTTCCCACNAAGGTCGTTTGTTTTCGGGTCCAGGTCTGCCGAAGTGTCGACTTAAGATGGTTTTTAAATCTCTTCTCGATTGTGGATAGGATGAGTTTGAGAAGGTCTTTTAACGTCTCCTTCCATTTGAAGGTTTGAGTAAGATACTCCGGTGGTAGTGGGGTCATGGTTTTGGTCTGTTTCTACGGTGTTTTTTTTCTTTTGATGTCCGGTTATAGTGACTACTTGTATCTACGTTTTTAGGAGTTGTTTTAAGATCGTTTGTCTTAGGTTGTTGTGTATTTCTTCTAGTATGTAGTACTGGTTCACCCGAAATAGGGTCCCTACGTTCCTAAGAAGTTATAGGTGTTTAGTTAGTTACATTATGTAGTGTAATTGTTTGACTTTTTATTTTCGGTATACTAATAGAGTTATCTACGTCTCTTTCGGAAACTGTTTTAAGTTGTAGGTAAATACTATTTTGGGACACCTTTCGTCCTTATCTTCCTTGTATGGAGTTGCATTATTTTCGATATATACTGTTTGGGTGTCGTTTATAATAGGAGTTACCACTTTTTAACTTTCGTAAAGGAGATTTCAGTCCTTGTTCTGTTCCCACGGGTGAGAGTGGTGATGATAAGTTGTATCAAAACCTTCAAAACCGGTGTCGTTAGTCTCGTCTTTTTCTTTATTTTCCTTAGGTTTAACCTTTTCTTCTTCATTTTGAGAGTGATAAACGTCTACTGTACTAGGAGATGTACCTTTTGGGATTTCTGAGGTGGTCTTTTAATGATCTCGATTAGTTACTTATATTCATTTCAACTTCCTATATTTTAGTTGTGTGTCTTTAGGGAACGTAAGGATAAGTGATTCTTACTCTTTTATCTTTTTCTTTAATTCCTTTGTTAAAGTAAGTGGTACTTACTTTTCTTACGTTATGAATCCTTATATAGATGGATTTCTTTTTTTCTGGATATATATATCCTTTGATATTTTGTGACCACTTTCTTTAGTTTCTCCTGTGATTATGTACCTCTTTATATGGTACAAGTACCTAGTCTTCTTAGTTATATCACTTTTACTCATATGATGGGTTTCGTTAGATGTCTAAGTCACGTTAGGGATAGTTCGATAGTTGTCATAAAAAGTGTCTCGATCTTGTTTATTAAAGTGTCAAACATACCTTTATGTTTTTTGGAACTTATCTGTTTCGTTAGAACCCTTTCTTCTTACCTTGACCTTCTTAATTGGAAGGACTGAAGTCCGATATGATGTTTCGGTATCAGTAGTTCTGTCATACCATGACCGTGTTTCTGTTTTTATATCTAGTTACCTTGTTTTATCTTTCGGGTCTCTATTTAGGTGTGTGAATACCTGTGGAATAGAAACTGTTTCCTTCGTTCTCATATATTACCTCTTTTCTGTTAGAGAAATTGTTCACCATGAACCTTTTGACCAGTTGGTGAACAATTTCTTACTTTGATCTTGTGAAAGATTGTGGTATGTGTCTTTATTTGAGTTTTACCTAATTTCTAGATTTACATTCTGGTCTTTGATATTTTGAGGATCTCCTCTTGTGTCCGTTTTGTAAGAGACTGTATTTAGTGTCATCCTAGGAGATACTGAGTGGAGGGTTTTATAACCTTTATTTTAGTTTTTATTTGTTTACCCTTGATTAATTTTAATTTTCAAAGACGTGTTGTTTCCTTTTATATTCCTTCCACTTTTCTGTCGGAAGTCTTACCCTCTTTTATTATCGTTTACTTCGTTGACTGTTTCTTAATTAGAGTTTTCATATGTTCGTTGAGGACGTCGAGTTAAGGTCTTTTTATTTGCTGGGTTAGTTTTTTACCCGGTTTCTTGATTTGTCTGTAAAGATGTTTCTTCTGTCTACCGACTGTTTGTGTACTTTTCTACGAGTTGTAGTGGGTAATAGTCTCTTTACGTTTAGTTTTGGTGTTACTCCATGGTAAAGTACGGTCAGTCTTACCGACGATAGGTTTTCAGATGTTCGTTATTTACGACCTCTCCCACACCTCTTTTCCCTTGGGAGAATGTGACAACTACCCTTACGTCTGATCATGTCGGTAATACCTCTTGTCACACTTCTAAGGAATTTTTTGACCTTTATCTTTACGGTATGCTGGGTCGTTAGGGTGTCGACCAGTATGTGTGGCTCCTTTGGTCTTGACTTTCTGTGCACATGGGGTTACAAGTAGTGTCGTGACAAATATTATCGGTCCTGTACCTTCGTTGGATCTACAGGTAGTCGTCTGTTTACCTATTCTTTCGACACCATGGATATGTGTTACCTCTTAATGAGTCGGTAATTTTTCTTGTGTAAACTTAGTCAAGATTACTCCACCTACTTTGACCTCGGGAATATGTCTCACTTCATTCGGTCTTTCTTTTTTGTAGTTATGTCATATTATTGTGTATATATACCTTAAATCTTTCTACCGTTACTATTGGGACATATGCTCTGTCGTATTCTCTGTGTCTACACATCTTATTAGAAAACCTGAGACACCCTCTCCCGCTCCCACCCTACTAAACCCTCTTACCGTAACTTTGTACATATAATAGTATACACTTTTTTTACTTATTACGGTAAAAGACCTCTTCCTTTACCGTTGGATGAGATCATAAGAACGGACCTCTCGGGATACCTGTCTTCTTGGAGCACCCGATGTCAGGTACCCCAGTGTTCTCAGTCTATGTTGACTCGTTGATTGTGTTACGGTAAAAGTAGTTGTACCCACGTTGATCTCTAATGGGATGATTCACGTCATTGAGCCTTTCAGTTTCTGTTTGTGGTATACTATAGTGAATATACACCTTAGCGTTTATACCGTATTTACTTGTATAGGTGGTCTGTCTTTGTCTGAGTGTCTGCATCTCTTGTCTGAACAGCAACGGTGCCCCCTTCCTCCCTTCCTTTTCCGAGTCTCAGACCCTAATCGTCTGTATTCGACAATGTACACCTACCTGTTCGTCGTTCTAGGATGATATTCGGTGCCCCCTGACAGACGTTATAGGACACTATTTAGTGTTACCTTTGCTTATAAAAAAATTTTTTGCAGAGGTATGCATATTGACTCAGTGAGACGACGTGTCCTCTCCAACCGTGTTGTGACAGTTGGTTGAGGAAGTTAATCTCTTTGTTTTACCTTTGTCGGTAATATCTTTTACCCAGGACTGGACTAGATATGTGCTAACAAAGAAGACTATTTCTTTTGTTCACAGGGAAATTTACGATTCTTCTTCCATATATCTACAAGTGGTTTCCGTACCCGGTCTTACAGTCCCGTTGTGAGGAGTATTGTCAGTTTTACACTGTACTGAGTCTGTGGGTGGTGGTCTTTCCTAGCCCTGAAGGGACCACCGAGTCACCCATTCTTTGGTGGATGGGTACGTCCCCTGTACTCAAACTGGGGACCAGGTCCTTCCAAGACGCACGACACCTTGTTCGTTTTGACACACGGTCTCGATGACTCCGGATCCCGGACTCTGGGCGTCGCCGGTTTCGGGGACGGGGATCTCCGGGGCGGGGACCTCTGGGGGTGAGGATCACTTTTCCTTTTCAATTTTAAAATGTAGTGGAGGAAGAGGAAGACGGAGACACTGTATCAAACGGAGAACGTTTTAGATCTAGTTCATCCAGTACAACAGAGTCTTTCACCCCTGAACGTTATGATCCTTGACCTCAAATAGAATGAGTGGGAACAGGACGAGAAACGTTAGTGGGTCGGGGACGTTTGGACGAAGTAGTACGTACGGGTCCGGTCCGAAGGGGAAGGGGTAAAACTGATGACAAGGGCGTGTACGTTTTGGGGAATCAAATTTGGTCGGATTATTGTCGATCACAACGGGTGATGTCAGATAGATATTTTTGAGACATTAGGGAAACAAGCCCCGAGTCTCGCATCTGACAATTGAGGAGACCCGGACGGTCGTATTAGTTGGACTAAGAGGTTGAGAGACTCACACCACGAACAAAAGGGTTCATGACCAAAGACGTTGTAAAGACCTCCGGGGTCGTTCTAAGGTTGGTGCGGCCGGGGAACTCGGCGGTCTGACCACCGAGACGGTCCGACCTCACTTCCTTGGGCTTCTACTTGCTCCTCCACATGGTGGACCGCCATAGGGCCCAAGAGAAAACCTGGTCACAAGGTTGTGAGGCCTGCCGACTCGGGTTGCCCTGAGTGACCTCACTCTCTGGTTGAGTGGTCCTTACCAGTGTCCTATTCTGTTTCGAGGTCCTGACCAGGGGTCCGTCCTTGGATGGGGTTGTCCATCTTCTCCTCTGACTAGTGGAGGGACCCGAGGGTCCTTCCCTCGTAGTCTATCCCTCTGGACCCCTGAGGTTTCCTTCCCTCCGTGACACTATCGGAGACTTACTGACACTCACACACTAACGACTAACACTGGTTGGATCGAACTCTTTGGATATATGTCCAGTCCTTCGTTGTCAATCTTGACCTGTACCTTGTTGTCTGACCAAGGTTTATCCTTTTCCTCATGTAGTTCGGACATATGACAGTGGGACGAATAAATTGAAGATACGTCTCATGTAGTACTCTTTGTGACCCGACCTTCTTCGTGTTCGACCTTAGTTCTAACGACCCTCTTTATAGTTATTGAAGTCTATACGTCTACTGTGGTGGAAATACCGTCTTTCACTTCTCCTTGATTTTTCAGTGAACTACTTTCACTTTCTCCTCTCACTTTTTCAACCGAATTTCGAGTTGTAAGTCTTTTGATTCTAGTACCGTAGACCAGGGTAGAGAAGTACCCTTTGTCTACGCCTTTGTCACCTTTTTCACAGTCTAAAATAAAACCCCCGAGGTTTTAGTGACGTCTACCACTAACGTCGGTACTTTAATTTTCTACGAATGAGGAACCTTCCTTACAATACTGGTTGGATCTGTCATATAACTTTTCGTCTCTGTAATGAAACAGTTGTTTCCAGGTAGATCAGTTCCGATACCAAAAAGGTCATCAGTATATACCTACACTCTCAACCTGATATTTCTTTCGAGTCGTGTCTTCTTAACTACGAAAACTTGACACCACAACCTCTTCTGAGAACTCTCAGGGAACCTGACATTCCTCTAGGTTGGTCGGGTAGGATTCCTCTAGTCAGGACCCACAAGTAACCTTCCTGACTACGACTTCGACTTTGAGGTTATGAAACCGGTGGAGTACGTTTCTCGACTGAGTGAACTTTTCTGGGACTACGAACCTTTCTAACTCCCGTTCTCCTCTTCCCCTGCTGTCTCCTACTCTGCCAAACTACCGTAACGGTTGAGATACCTGTACCCAAACCCACCTGAGGCCCTCAACCACTACCTGTCCCTCCGGACCGCACGACGTTAAGTACCCCAGTGTTTCTCAGTCTGTGCTGACTCGTTAACTTGACTTAACTTGACTTAACTTCATAGAGTGACATCACCCTTCGGAGTAAGAATAATTTTCAGAGAATATTAGCTAAGAGGGATGATTGATTTGACGAGGTATCATATCGACTGGCGGCGGGGGTGGGGGGGTGAAGTACTATCCGAGTCAACGATATCGACACTGTTGGGTTTCTACCCCTCTTTTGGAAAACGATCACAAATCAATAGACAATACACGTCCAATGAAACGTCGGAAAACCACAGGGAACGGCATTGTCTACCACGACAGGGGTAGCTCCGGAAAAGAAAGAAACACCCTGTTTACGAATGAATACAGATGGACAGTTAATCTACCCATAGAAGTGGAATCGGAAGGAGTGAGGGGTTTACTTATAACAGGGATTGTTGGTCTGAGAGTGCCATGGAGACCGTCGTGTATACACCAGTTTCGCGGTAGGTCAAATATGGGGATGATCAACCAGACCCTTAGTGTCGACTCTATCCACACCCTTATCCTCCTTAACGAAGTAGTTGGTGGAAAATGGTATACGATAGGTTTCTGAAGTGGCTGTTGTGACTCTCTCACCGGTTTAGAAATCACCGGAATGTCCTGGTTGAGCTGAGGGACCGACTCCGCCAAAATGTCTTATCCTCTCCCGATCTGGATCACTATCGACTTTTCCCTCCTGAGACGGAGAAGAACTTGCTTTTTACGACGAAAATGTATTTGGTTAGTCCTTATCAGTCCCTGTACCGGGTTGTCGATTCCCTTGTTTAGTATTTTACCTTTCCTTTTGATCGATTAAGGACCCCATTAACCTCGTTATAGACCTCGACCCGTAGCACCGAAGAGGGAAATTGTTCAGGAGAGAGGTACGAGAAACGTCGCGAGAACAAACCGGGAACATAAGAGTTACAAGAATGGGTCAAGTATTGGAGAGCCTAACTTAGGTATTTCAATGTTTACCATTTTCGAGTCATATCCGGGGATTTACTACCCCTCGAGACTTACAGGATGGCTTTGTACTCTACTACGAAAGATGTTACTCACTATCTTCGTAGTTCCCCCTCTTACTTCTCCTTTCCAATTTTAAAATGTAGTGGGGGAAGCGGAAGACGGAGACATTGAGTCAAACGGGGAACGTTTTAGATCTAGTTCATCCAGTACAACAGAGTCTTTCACCCCTGAACGTTATGATCCTTGACCTCAAATAGAATGAGTGGGAACAGGACGAGAAACGTTAGCGGGTCGGGGACGTTTGGACGAAGTAGTACGTACAGGTCCGGTCCGAAGACGGAGGGGTAAAACTGATGACAAGGGTGTGTACGTCTTGGGGAATCAAATTTCGTCGGATAATTGTCGATCACAACGGGTGATGTCAGACAGATATTTTTGAGACATTAGGGAAACAAGCCCCGAGTCTCGTACCTCACAATTGAGGAGACCCGGGTGGCCGCATTATTTGGACTCGAGAGGTTGAGAGGCTCACACCACGACCCAAAGAGTTCATGACCAAAGACGTTGTGATCTCGGGGACGAGACGTTGTTTTCTTCGGTGGTGTCCCTCTTCTGACGGGGATGTTGATCTCTCATCGGGGACGAGTGTCGGTGATCTCTTTCGGATTTCACGTCGTAACTTCTGGGTCGGTTCGGTTTCTTATTTGTCTATTTAGAAAAATTTTTTATTTTCTTCGTACCCCCGTCGACCCGTCCCTTCGGTCCCACACAAAGAGGAGTACGACAGAGAAAGACTGGGACCTCCGACTGGGTTCGACTGTCCCTTCTGTTTTCGGAGTCGAAAGGTTGGTGTCCTGGTCCTTCGTCCCCCTTCCCCAGTCCCTCAACTTCTTCGCCTTCGTCGAGGTCTTTCCCTGGGACCCGTCAGTCGAGTGGGAGTTTCGACACGCTCGACCACCTTGGGACTCTGTCATGGGGTCTGTCTTGACCCCTTTCCGGTGGGGGACACAGTACCTGATCAACGACCTACCGTGTGTGCCCGGTCCAGGTTTTCGTGTAGTTTCGGAGACTTTCGACTTGAGGCAACCTTGTCGTCAGGACCCTTCGGAAGTCGTGTACTTCGAGAACTGCTTGTCTGCAATTTCTTCACCTTAGGTGTCAACTTCTGGGACCTCCTTTCGCTACCTTAACACGACATACAAACACCACCACAAACGTTCTTTACTACGGACGCAATTTTTAAGTAGTTTCATATGTAGTGTTTTCTCACTCAGAATGCGATACGTTTTAAACTTTTTATTGATTTTTTTCTTTTGTCAAAAGTTGACCCGTGAAAGTTACATGTGTCGAATAAAATAGTGTTAATATCGTGTTCTCCCAGAAGGGTCCATTGATCCACCATTCTGAGCGTACAGTCACGTCCTGTGCGTTAAGGGTAGGGACCCAGTCCTTCTGGGGGACCTCTTTCTTTCCCGTTGGGTGAGGTCATAAGACATGTACCCTGAGAGGTCCGTTCTTATGAATGGTGGATCAGTGGACCCTACCGGTGGGCGAGGTCATAAGGACGGACCTCTTAGGGTACCTGCCGCCTCGGACCGTCCGACGTCAGGTGCCCCAGTGTCTCTCAGCCCGTACTCAATCACTGACTGGTCATCGAATCAAGCTATTTTGGTCACTCTTGGCTTCCCTTCCTCCCCCTCAACCACGAGGGACGTCAGGACGGGTGAGGGTGGAGAAGTACTCAAGAACCGACGTCCGTCTTCGTAGACCCGAGTGACCTGGGGGAGGAAGAGGAGGGTCTTCTTGGGAGTCGGGAGTCTGTCTTTGCGTGTGTCTTCGCCGAGTCGCAGGAGGAGGAGTACCGAGGGAGGGGTCTTGACCGAGTGGTGGGGAGAGGACGAGGACGTCTGAACGGTGACGTGGAGGTTCGGGGGGAGGGAACGTTC
This sequence comes from Capra ibex, assembly GCA_006410555.1. Classification (NCBI taxonomy): domain Eukaryota; kingdom Metazoa; phylum Chordata; class Mammalia; order Artiodactyla; family Bovidae; genus Capra; species Capra ibex. The sequence goes on along the minus strand of SJYO01052617.1, from coordinate 51,173,684 downwards.
CGGGAGCCTCCCACTGTTCTCCGTCTTTCTTCTGAACCCCCGCCCCCGATACAGAAACCTTCCGATCAGGTCTTCCCCTTCAGAATCGGTGTTTCTCTAGTCGGACTCCTGACCTCAGTGTTCCTGAAAGTTCCTTAAAGTAAGACTTGTATAGACTTGCAGCTTGCCCCGTCCATTGACGTCTTCACGTAACCGAAACTTTCAGTTCTCACCTCGGTTCTACCCCCGTCTCTACACGTACACTGCCGGGACACGTACCTCCCCTGCGACCTCTCTCGCGACCCCTACGACGAGTCTCTTCTCCCGTTGTTCCTGTCTCAGACCCTCTACGGCCCCACTCCCCGTGCTCTCACTCTTCTCCCTGAGCCGGATCTTCTCTCTCCTCTGAAGGGACCACCGAGTCGCCAATTCTTGGGCGGAGGGTCACGTCCTCTGTACCCAAACTAGGGACTGGACCCTTCTAGGGTGCACGACGTCTCGTCGATTCGGGTACTCGGAGTTGATGACCCGGACTCGGGACTCGTGATGTAAGAAGACCTAGTGTCTGGTTGTAGAGAGGTAGTGAACAGAGGGGCCGAGGTGTCGCGAGAGGAGGGTCGGGGTGGTGTGTGTCGGACGACAAGTTGACCGGTGGAGGAGTCTGGGAGTGTGTGTGAACGTCCCTCTAGAACTCGTTGACCCTACGAGACACGGAGGGGTCGGTGCCTCCTGTACATTAGTGTGGGTAGTGTGTGAGATTTCCTGTCGTTAAGTACTTTAACCCTTCCTTCTCGTCTCTTTGTAACCCCTTCATTTACTCTCTTTGATTTTTGATTACTAAACCTGTGTATCTCCCGCCAAACGGATACCCGAGTCCAGTTCAGAAACCTCTCGTCGACCGTAACTACTAGGTGTCCCGCCCCTGGACCCCAATCCTGTCCACCGACGAGGGTCAGGAGGTCCACTCTCCCAGACACGACCCCATTTCTCGTCCCGGATAGGTAAGTAGGTACGTGAATAAAAAAAATTTCTTTCCAATTATGTAAACATAAGAGACTGTCCAAGATTCAATCCACAACCACCTTTTTTACTTTTACTTATTGTACTTCCTCTAGACAAAAGATCCCATGGCAAAGAGTTACGACCGTCCATCTACCCATTCTTCTGTCTTCCCACCCACCTGTCTATCCATCTGTCTGTCTCCGTATGTACGTACGCACACACGTACTTACACACTTAGAGACTCGAAATAAAAATTATAAATAAATAATTAGACCGACGTAGCCCAGAATCGACGTCGTGTTTCCGAAAAGTGATGTAGTAGTCCCAGAAGGTAGCACCGTATCGCCGAGGCCCCGTGCGTCCGAGACATCAACACCGAGTACCCGAATCAACGGGGAGACGTACACTCTAGAATCAGGGGTGGTCCCTAGCTTGAGAGTAGGGGACGTAACTGTCCGCCTAAGAATTGGTGACCTGGTGGTCCCTTCAGACTCCGAGAAAATTTCTCGTGTCTACGAGTCTGGGCGCATCAGTTCCATTCCGAGTCGTAGACCCAGTAAAGTTTCGGAGGTGTCGACCAGACCTGAACCTCGGTCTCGACTCTTGGGAAGGAGATTTTTCTCGGACCTCCCGTCCCTCCTTCTGTCCGTCGTTTTGGTCCCACCCCGTCCCAGAACCCCACAGGGAGTTGGGGTGTGGAGTCGACGGACTCAAAGACGAGGTTTCTGATCGGTTTCTGGTCGGGTACCAGGTCTCCCCGCTCACACTGTCTGCTCTGTCCTCCTTCTTCGGACCGTCGGGGACCTTCTCTAGGTCAGTCGAAGCCTTGGTCTCTCGGGAATCTTCTCTACGATAGACTCGGTTCGGACCCCCCTACCACAGTCCGAGACTAGGAAGTTAGCCTCTTCTCTCCTGCAAGGTCCACACCCTTTGTCGAACACGTCTCTTCACCTCTGTGTTTTGTCGTGCCACAAGTCACACCCTCACACCCCACACAGAGTAAGTAGTCTCTCACACACACCCACAGTACACAGCCCCTCCGTCTCGAGGTCCTTCAGTTGTCTTGCTAGAGGGGTCGAGACCCGAAACCCTGGCTCGGACACCTGACGCCCGACCTCCCCTTCCGCCACAACGGACTCTCGCTTCCCACCCTCTCAAAGACTTTACTCCCACACCGATCACCAGGCGTCCTACTCCTCAGACGTCTACGAAGACATAACCCGTTAATCCTGGGGTCTCGTCTCGAACTACTCTGTCCGCTGTCGTTTCCACGGTAACGTCCCTCATCCTTTGTCCGTCCTGCACCCTAGACTCGTCAGACCCCCGTCTCCCGTCTCCGAGGACCAGTCAGGGACTCCTTCCACGGTTTCGGACCTCGTCGAGGGTCCGGGTGGGACCCGACGTCCTTCCCCCTCTACCCCCAACTTAAGGACAAAAGGTCCGACGAAGACGTAGACACCACAGCCACTCGTCGGGGTTTCCACCAGACCACAGGTAGCTCACAGTGATACTTGGCCCCACCCTCTCGATGAACTTCACCCCCACGACGCCTCTCTTGACCCCGAGGACGGTCTAGGAACACTTCTGGTGACCGAGTCTCTTTGGTCACACCTTCCGGGCTCACAGGTAGACCCTGCTAGTATCCCCCGCGTGCGGGTGGTACTGACACCTTCCCGAACCCTCCCCACTGTGGCTGGGGTGACCACGTCTTGGTCTCTTGGCTCGGACTGGACCCCGTGGTTCGGATGTGCCGTTGGGTGGGTCCATCCTCGATGGGAGGACAGGGGGGGCTCCGGGACCATGACTAGGCACCCCACGTCTCGAGAAGGAAATAGACGGACTCCCCACCCCCCCTGGGAACTTTGAGTGGACTCTGATGTACACACGGGTACCAAAACGCACGGACACACACGTGTGTGCACGTGTCTTCCCCCACACATCCAAAAGACCTTTCGGACTTTCTTTCATACTTGGACCGTAGAGACGTGTAGAGGTAGAGAACAGTAGTCCCCTCGTCTGAGTCGAGTCTGTCCGAACAGGACCCTTCCGTCCCCGAGAAATGGTCTAGTAGTCCGTATCACAGGTGGGAGTCTCATCGGGGTCGGACTGGCCCCCGGAACAGTAACACACCCGTTCCCGGTCTTTCGGTATTAGGACCCACAGAGTCGACTGGTTCACTCGGGGTGGGGGCGGAAGAGACCGTTGTACTCCCGCCCCTCCTACTCCCTGAGACTTGATCCTGTTCCTTTCCGTCCTGGGTGGCATTGGATCCTCGGAGGTGGCCGGAGGAGACCGACGGAGGCTCGGGACCTCCTCTAAGAGTTGAGTCGGCATGTACGGGAGGAAGTTTGTCTCCGGACCTTTCTCTCAGTCTGAGTCGAGGGTGGGGGTCGAGGAGGAGATCTTGGAAGTATGGTTCCAGAACAGAGGTGAAGGTCGTGGTCCCTTTGGGGAGGTGTCGTAGGTGTATCTGTGTGTCTATGATCCATCCATTATAGAGACAATAAGAAAAAAAAAAAATTACCGGTCAAAGAAAAAAAAAAATTATAAATAAATAAACCGACACGGTCCAGAAACTGACACACCTAGTGTTGTTTGAGACCTTTTAAGAATTTCTCTACCCTTATGGACTGGTAGACTGGACGGAGGATTCTTTAGACATACGTCCAGTCCTTCGTTGTCAATCTTGACCTGTACCTTGTTGTCTGACCAAGGTTTAGTCCTTTCCTCATGCAGTTCGGACATATAACAGTGAGCCGAATAAATNCATCCATTATAGAGACAATAAGAAAAAAAAATAACTACCGGTCAAAGAAAAAAAAAAATTATAAATAAATGAACCGACACGGTCCAGAAACTGACACACCTAGTGTTGTTTGAGACCTTTTAGGAATTTCTCTACCCTTATGGACTGGTAGACTGGACGGAGGATTCTTTAGACATACGTCCAGTCCTTCGTTGTCAATCTTGACCTGTACCTTGTTGTCTGACCAAGGTTTAGTCCTTTCCTCATGCAGTTCGGACATATAACAGTAAGCCGAATAAATTGAATATACGTCTCATGTAGTACTCTTTGAGACCCGACCTTCTTCGTGTTCGACCTTAGTTCAACGGTCCTCTTTATAATTATTGGAATCTTTACGTCTACTGTGGTGGAAATACCGTCTTTCGTTTCTTCTTGATTGCTCGGAGAACTACTTTCACTTTCTCCTCTCACTTTTTCAACCGAATTTCGAGTTGTAAGTCTTTTGATTCTAGTACCGTGGACCAGGGTAATAAAGTACCCTTTATCTACCCCTTTGTCACCGTCTGAAATAAAACCCCCGAGGTTTTAGTGACGTCTACCATTAAAGTCGGTACTTTACTTTTCTGCAAACGAGGAACCTTCTTTTCAATACTGGTTGGATCTGTCGTATAATTTTTCGTCTCTGTAATAAAACGGTTGTTTCCAGGTAGATCAGTTCCGATACCAAAAAGGTCATCAGTACATACCTACACTCTAAACCTGATATTTCTTTCAACGACGACGACGACGATTTAGCGAAGTCAGTACAGGCTGAGACACGCTGGGGTATCTACCGTCGGGTGCTCCGAGGGGGCAGGGACCCTAAAAGGTCCGTTCTTGCGACCTCACCCAACGGTAAAGGAAGAGGTTAAGTACTTTCACTTTTCACTTTCACTTCAACGAGTCAGCACAGGTTGAGAAGTACTGGGGTACCTGACGCCGGATGGTCCGAGGAGGTAGGCACTCTAAAAGGTCCGTTCTCATGACCTCATCCCATGGTAACGAAAGAGGATTTCTTTCGACTCGTGGTTTCTTAACTACGAAAACTTGACACCACAACCTCTTCTGAGAACTCTCAGGGAACCTGACGTTCCTCTAGGTTAGTCAGGTAGGATTTCCTCTAGTCAGGACCCACAAGTAACCTTCCTGTCTACAACTTCGACTTTGAGGTTATAAAACCGGTGGACTACACTTCTTGACTGAGTAACCTTGTCTGGGACTACGACCCTTTCAAACTTCCGCCCTTTTCCCCTACTGTCTCCTACTCTACCAACCTACCGTAGTGACTGAGTTACCTGTACTCAAACCCACCTGAGACCCTCAGCCGCTACCTGTCCCTCCGGACCTCACCACGTCAGGTACTCCAGTCCTTCTCAACCTGTACCGACTCGCCGACTTGACTTGACTTGACCCGGGCAGAATCCACGCCGTACGTCCTAGAAGTTAGAAACAACGGCGTACGTTTGAGAATCAACGTCGTACACTCTAGATCAAGGGATTGGTCCCGAGTTTGGGTCCGCCGACGTAACCCTCGAACCTCAGAATCAGTCACCTGGTGGTCTCTTCAGGGATAGACACTAAGAATTCGGGTGAATCTTTTGTCTCTTTTCAGAAAAGTTAAAACCATTATATACGTTTACACCATATATCTTATCCCCTCATCCGACCAACATCTTACAAGGTCTTTAATCGACTTTTTCTCGTCGGTTCGACCCCACCTACGCACCTTCTCCTCAACCGTGACCCTCTTAGCCTCCGACTCTGGCTAAGAGTCGGAGGTTCGGGCTGTCAGGAGTGCCCGCCCCACCACTGTGTCCTTCGGTGACCTCCGTCTTCCTGAGGTCCCCCTGCTTCTCCGGTGACCACGAGCCAGCCCAGGTTCTCTCCCTAGAACCCCAGTGTACCGAAGTCCCGTCCTCCGGGTCTCGGGCGACGTCGGTTTCGGCTCTGAGTCTCTTTCGATAGAACCGGACTAAATTTTGGGGTTCCTTCCTGAAGGGACCACCAATACCAATTCTCAGTCGGAAGGGTACTTTTCTTACGTCCAAGGTAGGGACCAGCCCCTTGGTTCTAGGGTGCACGACGCCCGTCGATTCGGGGGTGCGGAGTTGGACTCTGGACTCACGACGTCGACGTTGGACTACGTCGGTTTCTCTTTTTCCTTTTGTTGGGGTTCCCCGCCCTTGAACCAAGACTGTGTGAGTCGGTACAGTTGTCCTGAGACGCTACTGAGCCTTATAAACATTTTACGGGTGGACCGGGCGGTGGGAGTTTAGGGAGTGTGCCACCATTTACCTAAGAGGCATTTACTTCCTTCCAATACGAAACTTATTTTTAGTTTTTTTACGTCCTCTACCGGTCCCACCGACTAACCACCACGAGTCTGTCTTTCCATGAATTACGGGCCCCCACCCCCCGCCCCCAAATCTTCCGGTTCCCCTCGGTGGACCCAGTGGAACCCTCGGTACGAGACGAGACACACAAGTCGTCCTTTTCGTTGTGGGAGGGGTAGTTGTTGTAAGTACCGACCTGGACACTGGTGTCTGTACCGACTTAGGTACTGTTGTCTGTACTGACTCGGACACTGTCGTCTGTGTGGCCGGTCGGGTCGAAGGAGCGGAGGTTGGGGGGTCTCACAGTCTCGTCGGTTGGGTGCCGGGACTCGTCACAGAGGTGGTCCGTTCGTCTCTATTGGAGGACGTCTGGAAGGGGTACCGACGGGCCACCAACGAAGGGACCCCGCGAGTCAGTCCCTGGGGGTACACCTGGGAGACTACAGAAAATACGTCTCTCTTCTTTGTCAGCAGACAGGACCCGAAAGGGAAGGGGCAAATACGGAGACTCCTGACTGTCTCGACGGGTGAGGGACGCTCCTTGGTCTTGTTTGGAGAGGTCGACCCGACGTCCTCCGTTCCGACACCAGAGGGAGACTGGACGGGGACGTTTGGGTCTCTTCGTTTTCCTCCGTATCACCCCAAGTCGGAGCTCACACGGTCTTCCGTTCGTGAGACACTCAAAGGACACCGACGACATTGTAGCGGTGTTTTAACCACCGAAGTTAAGTCAAGTCAAGTCAAGTCAGCGGGTCAACACAGGCTGAGAAACACTGGGGTACCTGACGTCGTGTGGTCCGGAGGGACAGGTAGTGGTTGAGGGTCTCAAATGAGTTCGAGTACAGGTAACCACCGAATTTCATAGTGTTAAAATAATAGAGGATCGAGACCTCTGGTCTTTAGACTTTATTCAGAGTGACCCGATGTTAGTTCCCCGACCGTCCTGACTCAGAGAAGTCCCCGAGACCCCATCGTAGGTGGAGGAACGGAGAAGGTCGAAGATCTCCGGTGACGCCCGAACGGTTCCCCCAGTCGCCATTTCTTAGACGGACGGTTACGTCCTCTGTGGCCAAACTAGGGACCCAGTTCTTTTAACGGATCTCCTACTTTACCCGTTGGGTGAGGTCATAAGAACTGACCTCTTAGGACACCTGTCTCCTCGGACCACCCGATGCCAGATACCCCAGCGTTTCTCGGCCTGTGTTGTTCGTCTGATTTGTTGTTTTCCGGAGACGTAAGGAACCGAGACCCGGGGGAGGCCGAAGTTTCGGTCGTCATCGCGTAGTTCAGAAGGGATGTAACACAACGAAGGGAGAGTTTTAGTCACCTAGCGGTTACAATTTGGACAGACGTGCTACTTCGGGGGGAACGACACATTGTATTGTGTAAGCGTCCAAGACCCCCAGTCCCGCAGAAAACACACACACTCGTACGACTCAGCACAGGGTCAGAGACACCGGGGTATCTGACATCGGGTGGTCCCAGGAGACAGGAACCCTAAAGGATCCGTTCTTATGACCTCACCCATCGGTAAAGGACTGGGTCCCCTAGAAGGACTGGGTCGCTACCTCGGGATCAGACGGCGTGACTTTCCACCTAACAAATGGTGACTCGGTGGACCCTTCCCCTTCCAGTAATTAGACGAGTCCTGTCAGTGTCCGCATGTGAGACCAGGAAGAGAGGGGTCCATAATCCTGTAAGGTCCTCCCTCACCCCTCGATCCCAGGGACGAAAGAGTGTAAGTGGCGTACCTTCTCTCCGCACTGTCGTCGGACTTCGGGTGGGGGAAGTCTCCAGTCGAGAGGGTAGTTTCCCGTCGCAGAGGGTGAGTCCGGCGGGGTCCAAGGAGGGTCGCGTCGTACCACGGGAGGCCGAGGGTGCCAGTTCCAGGTCAAAGAGGGACCCAGGAAGGAGGGTCTTAACGGGAGGGAGTAGAAGGAGGGGACGACACCAGGTCGAAGGAAAGAGCTCCCAGGACAACGAACCTCGGACCCGGGGACCGAGAGCAAACAAGTCATTACTCAGACTTACCTTGGTCCAATACCCTCTACGAAGTTCTGGGAGAAGGCAGAACGAGCGACGACACCCCCTTAACAGGGAACGTCGGTATCCTGCGTCCTGAAGTTCTCTTCGACCTCTTCGGCCCTCGTCACCCGTCCCCCACCTCCCGCCCCTCCCGCCCCGTCAGAGACACGACCCTGACCACTCTTCTCGCGTCACCCACTTCCCGATAAAATTCCGACCGTAGCGTCGCACGGGTGAGAGAGAGTCCTTTCGTCCATCACTGTTGTACTGAGTGGTGCGAGTCCCGTCTACCTCCGTCTCTGGTTCCGACCGTACGGGGCCCACCCCTCCCCCACAACGTCCCTCTCCCCCCAGGACCGTGTCGAACACCCCCTCCCCTAGTCTGAGAGGAGACATGGCCCTCCCCGATAGGTCCCTCGTCTCTGGTGGTGCCCGGGTCGTCACACTCTGATCTGGTTCACAGTTTATACCCATGACACATATATATACATTGTGTTTATTTAATAACACAATTTATAACATATAATACGTATTACATTTTAGATCTTTTTATCATGTCGACTTGGATACACGCCCCGTCGTCATCTCTACCTATATCTGGTGCCTGAACACCCGCGTCGTCTCCTCCGTCTCCCGCCCTGTTTGGCTCCCCCGTCGTACCTTTGGATGTAACGCGTACAGTCAGCGAGCTAACACAGGTTGAGAACCGCTGGGGCACCTGACATCGGGTGGTCCGAGGAGACAGGTACCCTATAGGGTCCGTTCTTATGACCTCACCCAACGGTAAAGGAAGAGGTCCCCTAGGAGAACTGGGTCCCTAACTTGGTCTTGGGTCCAGACGGTGTGACGTCCGTCTAAGAAATGGTCGTAGACTCGGTGTTCCCTTCGGGTAATGGCACACACTTTGTCTCTCGGTCACCCGAGTTCCGTCACGAGACACTGCTGGGTTCTCCCCGCCCTACCCCGCCCNCTGTATACACATAGATACCGACTAAGTGCGACGACATACCGTTTTTGGTTGTTTTGTAACATTTCGGTAATGGGAGGTTAAATTTTTAATGCATACACAATATACTCGATAAAGAAGAATATACGTGACAGACTACCCCCAGTCTCGTCCCTGTCTGGGGAGGGTCCTCTTGGCTTGTCTATTTATCGGTCCAACTACCCCCAACTCCTTAGAAAGAGACGAAGATTCTCCACTATAATCTAGACTCGAACTTTCTGCCCGTCTTAAATGGTTCCCGTTGTGTTCCACCGGTCCCCTCGACTCCGGTTTAGTCTTTCTGTCCCCTCCCAGATCTGACACCCCCTAAACTCCTCCTAGCACCTCCTCGTCAGTGTTCCGTCCTACCATTGTCTGCCGTTTCCCACGGTCGGGGGCCGTGGTTCGGACATCCCTCCGGGACTTCCGAATCAGGAACTCGTTTTGCCGACACGGGGGTACTCCTCTGGGGTCGTCCCTGCGTCCGAACGGGGAGACAGTGGGTCCAGACTCGAGACCCTCCCCCGTCTCTCCGTCCCGGGTCCCGAGGGGATTTCTGCGTCGAGTGAGGACAGTGAACCCGGAGCATTCGCAGGAGGAGACGTTGTAGGCGTACCACGACAACTGGAAGTACCTCCACGGGGACGAACCCCCGGACGACACACGACGTTGCACCGACTCGTCCTCAGACCCCGTCGGACCCCCCGTTACTCGACCCGAATCGACCTCTTGGCGTCGCGTGAGTGGTGGTTGTGGGCGGGCGGGCGGGCGGACGGCTCGTCTACCTCTTCTTCGAAGACTGAAGAATAGTCTCTTCCTCGCCACTAAAGTCAGGGTTTCCTCTACTCACCGAGACGATGCCTCTTCTAGGGAAAGTAGGACCGGAACCTTTGAACTGTCCCGGAGAGACGGAGGACGTCGGAGGTGGCGTCCGAGCTTCTCTCCTCTCCTCTCCTCTACCGTAAGGGGAGTATGTGCCCCAGGAGTCTCCGGGGACACTAGAGTGGACCTCTCCCCCCACAGGAAGGTTACGGAGGCAGGGACACTGAGACCTCCCTCCCGCCGGGAAGGCTTCTATTAACTGATTCTGGAACAGGTCCCGAGGGCGGGTTGTTACCCAAAGTTTTAAGATCTAGGTAGCCAAATGTATTTTGACCCTAATTTGATTTTTCGAAACCCTGAATGGACCACCAGACCATCAACCCTTAGGCGGACGGTTACGTCCCCTTGTGGCTAAGTTAGGAACCGGTCTTTTCTAGGGTGTACGGAGCCCCGTCCATCCGGGTTCGCGGCGTTGAGGACTCGAGGTCCCGGACTCGGGGTGTCGTTCTGTTCGGTGACGCTACTCTTCGGGCACGCGACGTTGCCTCTCGTCGAGGAAAAGAGCGGTGTTGATCTCTTTCGGGTGTGGGTCGTTGTCTGACGTATACCGGTTTTTGTTTATGTGTTTTTAATAAAAATTTTATCGAAATTTCACACAGATCTACCCGTTTCTGGGGGGTGGCACCCGACCCACAGGTCCCCAGGTGGTTCGGGTGGAAGACGACGTAGGCAAGGAGATTCTCCTTCCCGCCGGACCTGTGTCTAGTAACTTCTGCCCCAACCAGGTCTCGGGTCGAACACACAAACACTCGACATGTAAGCACGACATGCAAAGGATAATTTTAGATACCTAAAGGACACGAGGAGACTCTGCCAAAGCAACCCTGTGCAAAGTAAAAAGTACACACTCTCCTACTGGGTATATAAGATCTCCCACACTTCACTGGGATTTCGTTTGTGTCTCAATCTTATATAGACCGTCTCCACTCAACTGTCGTTTGTCTCCCCTCTCTGGACCTTCTGGGGAAAAATAGGGGAGTGCCTCCAGTGTCAGTCTGAGGGATGTACATCTACGTTTGACACTCACTGCCAACACGACCACCAAATCAGTGAGTCAGCACAGACTGAGAAACGTTGGGGTACCTGACATCGGACGGTGCGAGGAGACAGGTACCCTAAAGGGTCCGCTCCTATGACCTCACCCAACGGTGAAGGAAGGGGTCCCCTAGAAATCCTCCCACTATTACCCTTTTCGTAACTCTTTGTAACGAGGTCAGACTCTGACTCCGTCAGGATCAAGTGGGTTTGAGTTCCTCCCCTTCATTCGGGGTCGGAAACTATCCTCCTCGCAGTTCCTTGAAACTTCAGTGTGAAATTTCGACGGTGTGTGTGCAGAACTAGGTCGTGGAAGCGTAGTGTATATTCTTGTTCCGCTACACTTCCCACTCCCGGGACCCACGGGTCAGTGCCTCGGTCCATCGTCTCAACTTAGACGGGGCCTGGTCGCACACAGACCGAGTGGATGGGAGGGTTATCTAGGTAGACACGAGAACTCTTCCAATCAAGGGTTCGGACGACTCCCGTGGTATACCGGGGTCCGTATTTATGGTCCGTCTATGTGTCCCAAGACTTTAAGAGACGAAACGAGTCTTCAGTGTCTGACATAGGCATTGAACGTACCTAAATGTCTGTACAAAGTAAAACTAGTACCATAAAATAATTACCTTAGAGAACGGGTATACGTTTGTACTCCCTAAAGTAGAGGTCGAAGAGAGAGAAATAAACGGTACGGTACGTCGGAAACCCTAGAATTAAGGGACTGGTCCCTAGATTGGGTGTGGGGAACGAAACCTTCGTACCTCAGAGTTGGTGACCTGGGGTCCCTTCAGGGGGTCGAAGAGAAAATTTTCATCGTTACCGACTTTCGTCACCTGGGTGTTACAGTGTAGGAGATGTACCGTAGTCTCACAAAATTTGGAAGGGACCCGAGGGGTCCGGAGGTCCTGTGGTGATTTTGAATTTCTAACCTTTCCTTCGTATTTTCACAAGGAAAAGAGTCTACTGTATTAACAGATACATCTTTTAGGGTACCTTAGATGGTTTTTTTGTTTGTTTGACGAGTTGGTTATTTACTCAAGTTGGTCTAGCGTCCTATGTTCTAGTTATGTGTGTGTTTTCCCAGTATAAAGATCTATGATCGTTGTTGAACCATCTTTTATTTTGTGATAAGTCTTGACGAAGGGGGGTTTCTTCTTTGTGGACCATTTTTAGATTACCTTGGACGGATCGTAGACACACGATTTTCAACGTTTTAGGACTACTGTCCCCAGTTTCTTATAAATTTAATTAACTCTCTATGTGGAGTAAACACCTACCTTCTGAGTTGTACCATTTGTGCAGACAAAAGGGTTATAACTAGATACGTTAACGAACAAATAACGGAACGTACTCACGTACGAGTCAGTCAAGTCACTACAAGTTGAGAAACGTTGGCATACCTAAAATCGGGTGGTCCGAGGGGACAGGTGCCTTAAGAGGTCCGTTTTTATGACGTCACCCAACGGTACGGGAAGGAGTCCCCTAGCAGAGACTGGGCCCCTAGATTAGACGTAGAGAATGACAGAGGACGTAACCGTTCCTCCAAGAAATGGGGATTCGTGAAGGACCCTTCGGGGGTCAGGGAGGATTGACGTCCACGAAGTTCCTGAGACAGGAACCAGGACTTGAGAAGGGAACTACTAAGGGGGACAGGGACCCGAGGTCAAATGGTGGGGTGTGTAGAAGTGAGGTCGTACTCATGAGACGATTGGGTGTAGAGATCGAAGACTGACAAGGAGATACGGACCATTAGGGTCAGAGTATCTCTTTTGGTTCGAGAAATAGGGGGATCGGACGAGGGCTGAAGGGATAAAGAGAGTTACTACTGGATAGGAAGACCAGAAAGTCCGAACTGTAGAGACATGAGGGCCTGAGAAGGATAGTCTGATAGGATAAGTAGTCGACCCATTTGGAAGGATTTTGTGTAGGTACTGAGGTACAACTAGAAGAGTTTAAGTAGGTTCACAGAGTCAGTTTCGGACTCATCTGCAACCTCAGGTTTGGGGAAGTCGTGTGGGGGTGGAATTTTGATTCCAGAATTTTGACCCAGAAGGATCCAAAAAGTCAATTTTGACGTGACGGTGTTGAAGTAGGGTGGTCTTAGAATTTGTGTGGAGGTGGTACCCTTTGACATACACTTGGAGTTTTGAGACGACTAACCAGAAGAGACGGACTGATAATGTTACTCATAAAAGACGGAGGAACAAAAGTGAAGACGACAACGAGACTTATACAAGGAAGGGGGCCGAGGGGTTGGGGTGGAATGGTGGGGTGAGCTGACTTTCATATATGGAGGAAATTCCAGTCAGAGTTTATAGTGGAGGAGGGTGGCTGGGTCGGTCACACTGTATTATAAAAGGGGAGACTGTAGTACCTCGTAGAGCGGACGCTGACAGGGCACCACGAACGGTCGGGACGGACACGAGATGACTGAACACTCAAATAGAAGGAATACTCCACGTAACGTTCGAGAAGAGAACGGGTAATAATACGAAGAATATGGTGGGACACATATAAAAGGCCAGTACTAATCATACACGGAGAAATCTTACTCCAAAAGGAAGTCGGCTCAAACCCCGGTCGGGGTCGAGAGGGACTCTACGGTACTTACATACGTGGGAATACTCTCGGTGTAGTCTCGAGTCCAAGTCTCTTGTCGTCGCGACGGACTCTTGAGTTACGAGTCTCCTCGAGAGTCTCCTTTTCCCAGTGAGACCTACGTCTTTCCACTCGCCTTTACAACTGTCCGACACGCTGAGAACGGACTTATGAAGTCCCTCCCTCATTACCTATGCGTAGGTTCTTCGTTGACTCGTGAGGGGACCCGATTCCCACGGACACCAATACCACCGTAGCATGCTAGGGTCGTACCACTTCGTAGAGGAAAGGAGACACAGGAGATGGGACACAAACTTCGATACAGACGGAGAAGACGTTTTTACCAATTGACAACTACCTACCAGAGTTGGTCTGAAGAGGATTTGACCTATTTGGACCTGAGAGGTAACTGAGACACGTACCCTCTGAGAGGTTCAATCCCTTAAGAGCCTCACTGTAATCTCCATAGGTGACGGAGGAAGATGGTAATGACGAGGTTTGTCGGGGTCTTCAAATTGAACTTCGACGAGTCAACACCGACTCGGTCTGTCTCTACGTGAGTCGGTTCAGTGTGTAGCCAGTGTTCCTGTGTTCTTCCGAACTTCGGGTTCTCCGTAACCTTTTCTCCTTTATTGGGACTCGAGTGTCCTGTCGACGTACTCGTTTGAGACAGTCCTGATTTGAGGGAACCTTAACAGGGTCTCCTCGTCTACCTCGGGACACTCGGGTCCTGACTTAGACCCTCCCCACACGGGAGTCCCTCGGAGAACAGACGTCCCTCCTACACCAGCAAAGGGACCGTCACGACTTGGTTCTTCGAAAACACGGTTCCCCTTCTCATTTTACAGTCCGGAGACTCGTGTGTTGAAGGTCTCTTAAGAACGGGAACCCTCCACCCACACTTCGGGTCCTTAGTCCTATAGACCCCTCCTCTTTTCTCTTGGGGGTTCGTTCCCGTCCCCACCGACTCGGGAAGGAGTGGGTTCCTGAGTCTTGCTCACAGAAGATTCTAGGCCCTGGGAGGGACCTGGTCACGGGGGTCTTCTGGACTCAGGAAGGTCTTAGATCGTTAACGACAGGGGGACGGGACCTCGTGTCTTAGACTTCCAGAGAGAACAGGTCAGACTTCTCGACATAAGGACCTGTCCCGTAAGGACCCTTGTCGTGTGACGTGCCACCTGAAGGTCCCAGTTCGACAGAGAGGGAAGGAGGTCCCACGGAGACTCCAGACAAGTGGGTCTCCTGTCGGGGCTGGTACGGGTCCTTGTCCCCGTCGAAGTCCTTCTGGTCCTCGTCCTTCACCTATAACGACTCGACCCTGGACACCCTCTGTGCCACTGACCTTTACTCGACGGAGGAGACCTCCTCCAGGGTCCAGGGAAGGGTGGGGTGAAGAGGGACACGGGGCTGTGATATCGGATCTATTTCACTTCAGCGAGTCAACAGAGGTCGACAAACGTTGGGGTACCTGACATCGGGTGGTCCGAAGAGGTAGGTACCCTAAAAGGTCCGTTCTCATGACCTCGCCCAACGGTAAAAGAAGAGGTCCCCTAGAAGGACTGGGTCCCTAGCTTGGACCCAGAGGGCCTAACATCCGTCTGTGAAATGGTAGACTCGGTGGTCCCTTCAAGGATCTATTGAGTCCTTGTTTGGGTCTTCTGGGTTCAGTTCCGTCGGGGAGAGACCCTGAGGACAGTAGTAAGGACGGAGTCCTTGACGGGAACCCTGAGAGGAATTCCCCTCCCCTCCCTTGCCTTCCTCCTCTCCCTGACCCGTCACGGGTGAAAGTCTTCACACGCAGGTTTGAGTAGGAGAGGTAGGGAAAGGACGTGTGTATCAAAAGGGACAATAGTCGACTGAAGAACTTTGGTCAGGAGTGGGTGTGAAATTTCGGGAGCGGAGGAGTAAGGGAAGTCCCAGACTGTCATCGTAGTGTCGGGAAGACCCATAGAAACCTTCTTCCTCTGTCTGGATTTACAGTCGGACCTTGGTCGTGTGGAGGGTGTCTGGGGGTGTCCGTCGAGGACCTTCGTCTTAGAGACCATCTCGTTTATTGAAATCTACTCTCGGACCCAATCCCTGGCACCTTAGTCCGGAGACGTAGGTGTCGGGCCACTCTTCCCTCTGTCCCTCCCACCCCTACCCTCCTCCCCGAAGTTCAGGTGGACTTTGATGGGAGGCAGACACAGGGACGTCGACGGGGAGTCCCCTCTCCCAAGTGTCTTGCCCCCGACAAAAGGTGAGACGTACGTCGAAACCTCTTATATTTGTAGTCTTGGTCTCGACCTCCCTTTGGGTCGCTTCCCACTCCATGTTTCCAGTGCCACACGACGGTCCGGGGCGGGGTCCGGGCTCGGCTCCCGGGGACTCCGACGACTGGGAGGAGGGGGTGTCAGAGGGTCCGGGAATGGGGCCCGTCACCCAGTTGTAGAGGAACCACGACTCCAAGACAGGTAGTAACTGACAGACCTCCCACAGGCCATGTCGGTCTGTCCGCCACGAGGGACCCCACCATGAACCACGACCTCTAGTTTCGTACCGAGTCCGTAGTGAGAAAGGGGTCAGGGTGTGATTCGTGGGTACACCGAGACTGCAGTGTGTCTTAGTAGGTGACTGGTGGTGGAAGATGGCTTCGCTCAGTCACACAAGTCCCCAGAGACGGAGAGACATTCCCGTTCCTACCACGGGACACACCCCATGGATACGGGGGGTCGGGTACGGTTTCGACTTCCCAGTCGACGGAAAGAGGGACTCGTGTGGGATCCGAGGAGGGTCGTGACGACTCTGTCTCCTGTTCTGGGTCCTGTGACAAGTAGGAGCAGGGGGTAGAAACAGGTGTTCGGGTGAGAAAAGGGTATTCGAGACGACGACCTGGTTTCCCTCGAGAATGGACCCTTTTGTCTGTGGAGTTGGACCTGGCTCCCCAGGGTCCTGTCGTGCAGGTCCTAGGTCTACCAGACTTAAGCTGTGGTCATCCTAGGTCGCAGTAAGTACAACTCCAAGAGGTACCAGTGACACTTCCAGTCCAATAGGCACACCAGAGACTACCTGTGCGCCGGTAAGGAGAAAAGAAAGAGAAGAGGAAGCCAGAGGTGTTAGAACGCTGTGTGAGACGGTATGAAAGGAGCCGTGGTTATAAACAATACGGGGAACATACGGAAGAGTATGACTGTGGCCTGTGCGTCTCTCGAGGGGCACCATGGGCGGTGTCTCGGTCCCGGGCAGTCACTGTTTGTCGGACCTTTTGTGTTCAGTCTAGGGTCCTGAGACAGGGTTCTCCGGGGTGGTCGTCGACAAACGAACTTCGGGTTCCCCTTTCAATGGTCCCTCCGTACCTGGTAAGGTCCGAGCCCCTGCCCCTGGACCTCTCTGTGGAACTAAATTCTGGATTCGGTCTCCCAGACCTCTGCCGCCAGTCGTCTCGGTCGAGTCTGGGTACGGGCCGTTCGGGTCTGTGCGACGGACCGACGTGCCCGTGGGACAGGGGCCCTTGTTCCCCTCAGTCCGGTGCCAACCTCCACCCTCATCTCTCCCGACCGTCAGGACGGGACAAGAAAAAGCAACAAACGAACAAAACAAAATTAAATTTGAAACTTAAAAGATAACCCTATATCGGCTAATTGTTGTAGTACTACCCACTTGTCCTTGTTAAACAAAGTCCACTTGTCCTTTCCCTGAGTTGACATTTATGTGCACATAGGTAAGGGGGGTTTGAGGGGAGGTAGGTCCGACAGGGTATTGTAACTCGTCTCAGGGGACACGATGTGTCATTCAGGAACAACCAAGAGGTAAAATTTATGTCGTCGCACATGTACGGGTAGGGTTTGAGGAGTTCATGGGAGAGGAGGGTAGGCAGGGGGGCCGTTGGTATTCAAACAAGAGCTTCGGACACTCAGAGAAAGATAAAACTTTCAGGGAAACGTAGTAAAGAAAAATCTAAGGTGTACATTCCCTACAGTGCGTTACAAAGAGGAAGAGACTGACTGAAGTGAGTCACGCTGTGAGAGATCCAGGTAGGTACGAAAAATTATAGGACGGGACAGGAATTGGGAGGTTGGAGACGGTCCGTACTCCCAACCCGCACATTGGTTTTGTGAACGGAAACCTCATTCTAAAGACGTAGGACCCACAAAACATCAAGTTTGATAAAGGAATTCTCATATTGAAGAACCCTAAAGGGGCCACCAGGTGACCAATTCTTAGGCGGAACATTACGTCCCCTGTACCCAAACTAGGAGCCAGTCCCTCGATTATCGGGTCACGAAGTCCGGATCGTATCTGCTTGGGAGCGTGACGTTGATCTCTCAGGTACTGCGTGTTGTTTTCTGGTGGACCGTCGGTCTCCGGAGTGCGCGGCGTCGGTGCCGGACTGCTTCGGTTGTGCAACAAATTTCTCATGCTGAAGAACAGATGAGACGAGAGGTGTACAAGAGTTCCCTCTTTTTTATTTGGAGACCGAGAGTAGTGTCTGGGAACCTAAATCTTCCACCTAATATTATCGAGTCGGGTTAAAAGATGGATTGGGTGTTTATATAGTTTTCACAGGTACTTTATACAACTGTTCACTATGGTTCAATGACCACAAACTTACTCCTTCGGTCTAACCTAACCCTTCCTCGCCCATCCAGATTCAATATCCATCGTAGGGTTAAGAACCCAACCGGTCACTCGAGTGTCTCCAAACGATTTAATACATACTAATTGTACTTTCTTCCTGAAGGGACTACCAAGTCTCCCATTTCGCAGACGGACGTTACGTCCTCTGGGCCCAAACTAGGGACCCGGCCCTTCTAGGGGACCTCTTCCTTTACCGTTGGGTGAGATCATGATAACGGACCTTTTAGGGTACCTGCCTCCTCGGACCATCCGATGTCAGGTACCCCAGTGTTTCTCAGCCTGTCCTGACTCGCTGAAGTGAAATTGTATTTTCTCCCGGAACATACCTGGTTACTACTCTTCCGTAGGTCCGTTCTGGTTGGGTAAGGCCTGTGGCCTTCAATTCTTTTTCTTTTCTTCTGAGATGATTAAGGTTCTGTCATGAGAGGAGACAGGACGATCTTTCACGGACCTACGTTCTAATCGTCCAGAATGCACCCTGGCATATTTAAGTACACACGGAAAAAATTCCTTTCACAAACGACCAACGAATGTCCTCGAGTTCAGCCTCTCGTTACTCAAGTATTACCTTTGTGATCCACCAGTCGTCTCGTTAGACGTCCTGCGTGGAACTCGTCAAAACACTTATAGTGTCCGAAACGAAACAAGATCTATGGGGCACCCGCAACCTTTCTCGGGACCCCTCCTCCGAGTAGACCTAAATTAAAAGTCAAGAAAATGAATGACCTATACAGTGATTAGGGAAGTTCCAAAATAGACACTTCACCCTCACTATGATTGACGAGACGCAGTACTTCAATGAGTCTCCCCTTGTTGTCCTTCTAAGGAATTTTTTGATTTTTATCTCGATGGTACACTGGGTCGGTAGGGTGACGACCCGTATACAGGTCTCCTTCGGTATTAAGTTTCTCTATGTGTGTGGGGGTCGCAAGTGATGTCTTCATAAATGTTGTCGGTTCTGGACCTTCGTTGGATTTGCAGGTAGCTGTCCCCTTACCTATTTCTACATCATGTATATATATATATATGTGTTACCTCACAATGAGTAGGTATTTTTTCCTACTTTATTACGGTAGACGTCGTTGTACCTACCTAGATCTCAAACAGTATGACTCACTTCGGTCAGTCTGTTTTTGTTCGTAGTATACTATAACGAATAGACACCCTAGATTTTGTACCATGTCTCTCAGTGTCTCCATCCTTCGTCAGACTGCCAATGGTCCCCCTTTCAACCCCTTTCCTATTTAACCCTCCACCCCTAACTTTATATGTCTGATGACATACATTTTATCCGTTGATTGTTCTTGGAGACATATCGTGCCCCTTTAGATGAGTTATGAGACATTACCGGATGTACCTTTTCCTGGATTTTTTCCCACCTATGTACACTTACACAACGTCCGTCTAAGAAATGACGGCTGGTCGTCCCTTCGTCGGACGTTTCGTTCTCTGTGTCCGAACTAGGGATCCAACCCTTCCAAGGAACCTCTTCCCTTACCGATGGGCGAGGTCATAAGAGTGAATCTCTTAAGGTGCCTGTCTCTCCGGACCACCCGATGTCAGGTACCCCAGTGTTTCTCAGTGTGTACTGACTCGTTGAAACTGAATATGGGCGTACTAACTAAGTGAAGTGATATGTGGACTTACGACATGTGTCGTAACATTTAGTTGACGTTAGGTTATGTTCAAAAACTTTTCTACGAGTCTCCCGATTTAACATGGTATCCAAACTTTCACAAACGTCCAACATTTCCCGAATTATTTATATTCAAGAAAAGAACGAGTAAAATATAGCCTTAAGTGAAGGAGGCAGAGGTAAGAAAAAGAGAAACGAGACCTTAGTGGGAACGGTAGAAAGAAATATAGGGACTGTTGGGAGAACCCACGGGAGGTATTTAAATTTCATTAGTGTAAAAGAGGTATGGTACAAACATTGGGGTCTGCCCACGTGTCCCACCTCCTCCCTCGACCCTACTTTTTCTTCTTGGTTTTAAATTTAGAAATGTTCACTGAAGTTTCAAGGCTAGAATCGGGTACCCTTTGTAGTCGACGTTTACAAGAATTCTACCTTTTTACTCCGACACCCAGACCTCTCAAGTCGGTCAAGGAGTCTTTCCCACCCTTCTTCAAAGGTAGAAGTCAAATTGACGTGGGTCCGACCCCGTGAATTTGTAAAATAATCTAAATTCGTTCTTCTAAATTTGTTCGTGACTATACGACCTTTTGGTTGAGGGACCCCCTCTTCGGACTAAACATCGCAAACGGTTAAAGGTTCCACACTTATGAGATCGGGTACTGACCAAAGAAAAAGGAAAAAATGAAAAAAAAATTTTTTGAAAAATAAAACCTCATATCAACTATTTGTTACAACGTAAGCAAAGCCCGACATGTTGTTTCACTGAATCAATATGTACACATTATATAAGATATGTATATCATATATCTTTATCTAGGAATTTTAGAGAGGGAAAAGGTGGGTGAAAAGGTCTTCTTAGACAGTAATGTAACCCGTCCGAGATGTAAAACACTCCCTTGGATTGTTTTTTTAATGAGATTTTCGTACTTCTTTTGGGAGATTAAAAATAGAATTTGAATGTTTATAGTATATAATTACGTATATACACCTTAGATCTTTTTTACCATATCTACTAGAATAAACGTTTCGTCTCGGCGTCTACATCCCTTACTTGTACGTCTGTCGTTCTCACCTTTCACCCCGCCTACCCTGCCTACCCTCTCACTCTGTCAGTATGTATGTAATGATACATACTTCATCTACGCTCTTGGATGACATACCGAGTTCCTTGAGATAAGTCACGAGGCACCAGTATGTGTGCAATGATACATATTTCATCTACGCTCTGGGAGGACATATCGAGTTCCTTGAGATAAGTCACGAGGTACCGTTGGATTTACCCTTCCTTTGGGTTTTTTCCCCCCATATACACATGTATACCGACTGAGTGATCTGACATGACGTCTTCGACTACGTAGCGACACTTAGTCGAGAAGGGGTCATTTTTAATTACAATTTTGACACGAGAGTACGTGAAACTTACAGAGGAATTTCTAAAAGAGAAGACTTTCAAGTTGGAAACTCCTTGTTAAACTAGTACGAGAAGGTCCTCCCTCAATTGCATCTTCGGCTCCAACGGGAAGATCTGAGAAGCAAGTAGGGAGGACTATTTAGAAAGCATGGGGGAAGTTGCCTCGGGACTGGTTTGTCTCGCCGACGAGGAAGGACTCGAAAGAGACCAGAGGTCGTAGAGGTGCGAAACCGTAGTCGATGAGGCTAAAAGGTGCGTCGACTGAGTAAGTAGGAAGGTCTGATTGAGGGTCACTACGAAATCCCTCTGGACATAGGAAGGTCCTCGTCTTGACCCCCAGGACACACGTGTGAGTAGCGGTATGCTCACTTGGAGAAGATGTCGTTCGAGATGTGTACAGACTGAGAAGCTCTGGGGTGACTGACATCGGGAGGTCCGAGGAGCCAGGTCCCTTAAGAGGTCCGTTCTTATGACCTCGTCCCCTGAGGGGACCGTCCGGTCACCGATTCTTAGACGGACGATTCTGTCCCCTGCACCTAAGTCACGGACCCGTCCGTTCTAGGATGTACCACGTCCCGTTCATGTCTCCGACATGTGGAGCTCGGACCCGAGACCTTGCTCTGCGGTGGCGTTGTTCTTCGGTGTGGTGTCGTCTCATCGGGGACGAGCGGCGTTGATCTCTTTCACTGTTTCTGGGTCACGTCGGTATTTCTTCAAGAAAAAAAAAAAAATTAATTTTTCTTATGCCCTCATCCAACGGTAAGGGAAGAGGCCCCCTTAGAAGGATTGGGTCCCTAGCTTAGGTGTGGAGGACGTAATGTCCGTCTAAGAAATGACAGACTCGATCGTCCCTTCGGGATCAAAGTACGTTATCATATCCCTGAACTGTGGAAGTAGGTTGGTGCTCAGGGACTCACGTCTTTAACGAGACTTGATGGCGTAAGCCTTGTCAGCACCGTGTGTCAACCACGAGTTATTCACGTGCCTCCGTGTGTCTACCACGAGTGGTTCACACACATCCTGGTATTCTACTTACAAACTTACATATTTTCCTATATGTCTGTCTACTTAACTACACAGGGAGGGTAAGGACGACTACGAGACGGAGACCGAACTTGGGTCCTGCCTGGAAGATATGGGAAGGTGCCAGGACGGGAGACGTTATGGTTCAAGGGTTTCCGGGGTCGGGGTGAGTGGACCCTCCGTCTCTTCCTCTTCTCGACTCCCGTCGGTGTACCAGGACAGCGGGACCGTCCGCCGGGGTCTCCTAGGTCCAGGGTCGACTTCAGATCCACAGCTGTTGTCTCGGGCCCAGTGGGTGGAAGGTGACCAAGTTGAAAGGACACGCAATGAACGAGTAGATGAAGGGAATATTAGAGAATCGATGAAGGATTAAACTTCGGAATGAATCTTTTTCCCCTTCCCACCGTTCTCTGTGAAGTCTCTTGTCTGTTTAGTTGCTCTCTTTAGATGGGTAAAAAAACAGGTAAATCACTGTTATATTCCAAACCGAGTGTGGAACTCGGAAGTACTAGAGTTAGGCCTCTATATTTCGTTGTCTCCTCGGGGGAACGGGAAACGGAAAGAGACAGAAGGGAGGAGAGACCGACGGATGAAAACGACAACGACAACGAAACAAAACAAAGACCTGTGTGGTGTAGTGTGCACCCTAGAATCAAGGGGCTGGTCCCTAGTTAGGTCTCGGGGGACGTGGCCCTCACGTCTCGGAATCGGTGACCCGGTAGTCCCATCGGGGAAGAGGACACAGTAAAGAAGTTGTGACTATTGTCGACCTCCCTCCGATACCAAGAGTGCAAGCAACTAGGTGGTTCTCCTAGTTTGTTTAAAGGTCAGGGAAGCCAGAACGAAAAGACAACAAAAGAAGACGAAAGAAAAAAATTAAGGAGTCACACTAGGACCTCAACAAATGTTTCATTTCCTTTAAGTTCATTCGTTTTAGTTCACGACTACCGAATTTTATATATGTTTTATACTGATTACACCAGTGTAAAGTGATTTTAGGTCATTCTTTCGCGTGGGTGATACCATCTACTCAGTTATGTCTCTGAAGGAGGATCTGGGTTTATCCTTAAGACATATTTCGTGTTGAGACTTTCAACATTATATATTGACTCCAGTTTTAGTAGGTTTCTTGTAGGGGTTCACGGTCTTTACCTTTCCCTTAACTTTCGGTTCTGGTCCTCACCCTGGACTATGACTTGTCGATTACCTTTGATAATCTTTACCTATCAAGAGAAAGTCCTCCACTCTCCCCGTAAATTTGTCGGTGAGCCCTGGCCCTCCAGGTCCTCGATTCTAAGGCGAAACGGTCGCGTCCCCCAGACCCAGGCTGGCGTACGGTGTCGATTCTGTTTACGTCGGTCTATTTAGTTATTTATAGGTTTATTTACTTCTTTGTCGGTGAGTCCCGGTCCTCGGCTACAGAGTCCAGATATAATCCGTCCTCGACCTCGAGGGACGGTTTTCGACCGTAGGCATTTCTCTGGGATGTCGGAGTTTAGTCTCACTTCCCTTCGGAGTACCTTAGTACTGTGGTAGGACTGGGGAATGTCGGTGCATAATTTCTCAGAGGGTATCTTTGTCCCTGGATTCAACGTGGTGTATGTTTATACTCGAAGTTTCAGTGTCAAAGAGTACTGTACTGTTCATTTCATTGTATCTATTTGAGGGGTCGCTAGACCACCAATCCTGGGGTACCAAAATGACGACTCCCGGGTCCAAGTCAAGGACCCTTGACAGTCCCTTGATTCTAGGGAGTTCGGTGTGTCACGTTGTGGTGGTGGTGGGGTTTATTCTTTTTCTTTCTTTATATTTTCGCAGGACCGTTAGTTACTCCGAACATTCCAACATTCTCTACTTGTGTTTGGGTGTCGGTGTGGGGGTCGGGAGGGGAAAAAAACGTGTCGGGTACTCGATTCCTGTCAAACTGTAAATGTTTCTCAACCCCCCTTCTAGTTTTCGTTTTTATAAAGTACTGTACACTTTTAAAGTACCTTCAGCTTAAAATCGGACGTATTTATTCAACACACCCTTGTGTCCATGGGACGAACTAAATGTGCAAGAGATACACCGAAGGTCCGAGGTTGTCGTCTCACGTCACCAACACCGTCTCTGGTCTCCAGGTGTTTCAGATTCTACGCACGACGGACCAGGACTGTTTTTCTCGAACGGCAGGAGACGAGAATCCTACCTTGGGAGGGGTACACACGGATCGCCAGTAAGGATGGGCATTAATATCTTCGTCCTGAGACTCTCGTCTTGTGGGAACCCTATCAGTCGCGCACCCATTGTCCTCGATACCATCCACCATACTACCAAAAAGTCCCAGGTTTGTTGGATCTTTCACTGGAGTCCGGTTCAGGTCGGGTCTAGTCAGGTCCGGTCAATCTCTGGACCCACGGAGAAGGACCGGGGGTAGCAGAAAGAAACTACCGGGTTCTACACCCGTGAGAGAAGACCCAAGGTAAGTGAATCATGTCGGGGTACACCGAGACCTCCTTCGTCCACCCGAAGTGGGTACCTGTCGGGGACCGGGGGATTCGCCGAGATCAGTGTGGACCGTAAGGACGGGCCACAGAGGTCGGGGAGCGGGGTTCCCGGGTCGACTCGGGGTACTGGAACCCTGCCGAGGTAGGACTAAGGTGACCGTAGAGGTTGAGTTGTGTTGGTTTCAGATCGGGAAGAGGGAGCGAGTGGGTGGTGGTCGTGGTCGTCGTAGGGCGGAAAGGAGGAGGTGAGAGACCCCGAGGGCGAGGGCTGGAAAGTGAAGGACGAAAACGCAAGCAGTATTCACGACGACAAGGTTCGACGGGACTCGGGTCCTCTGTGGGAGAAACTATCTTCTCTCTTTAACCGGTTACCTTTTTTGGTGAGGTTGATCGAACTTCAAATGAAGACTATGTCTATCTGATTAACGTTCATTAGTTTTCTCTCTTGTATATTACTCTACATTTTATACGAACCCCGAAGGGACCACCGAGTCTCCCATTTCTTAGGTGGACGTTACGTCCTCTGTGTCCAGGGTAGGGACCCAACCCTTCTAGGGGCCTTCCTCCCGTCCCGTTGGGTGGGGTCATAAGAACGGACCTCTTAGAGTACCTGTCTCCTCTGACCGTCCGATGTCAGGCATCCCAACGTTTCTCAGCCTGTGCTGACTTCGCTGACTCGTATATTAATTTGTACAACTTATAATTTTCATCAGAGGAATTATATAAAGTACGTTTTTTACGACACATATAAATTACGAAATTTTTCGAGGATTTATCCGGTCAAATACCTCTAAATCTCACATAAAGACGGTTCTCACCTCTTTCCTGAGATAAAGGGTCCGTGTCTCGCCCTCCTCGACCAGGGGAGGTCCGGGGAGACAGACGTCCTTCCTCTGATGACACAGGACGTCCTTAATGGGTCTCTTCGGCTGCGGACACCTACTCCTCTCCTCGTCCCCCAGTCCGTCCATCCCCTGTTCCTCGGACCTGTAGGTTCCTCCTCCTCTTCCCCGTTTCAGTTCCCGCCCCACCCGAGACCCTTGAGTCCCACTCACAGGGGCCCCGTCTCCCCTGCAGGTGGACACCTCACTCTGAAGGATTACTGCACGAAAGTGTCGGAACTCTTTAAAGTGTCCTTGTCATGAACCTTCTTGTCGCATGCAATTCTTTGACACAATACTAATAAGAAGTACAAAAAGAATCTGATCCTCGGAACAATGTTTGGGGTTCCGGTCTGGGTCTTCTCATACTGACCCTAGTACTTTCGTACCTGGAACCTTGTGGTCCAGTCGCCGTCCATACTTGTGACGGTTGGGTGAACGACTGACAAGGGTTCTGTTAGTCTTTGCCGGACCCCGTTTTTTGGTCCTCTAGGCCTGATACAGTTACGTCACAGAAACCTTTCTATCTAGTTTCTGTCAAACCATCAGACGTTAGTCCTTATTTTCGACCTGAGTCTCACCTGCGATGTGGAGGTCAGGTTATCTCCGACTTCCACGGGCCTGGGTGACGTGGTCTAAAGTACAAGACAAACGGAAAAGAAGCGAGGGCCTGGAAATTCCGTTGTGTGAACGAACCGGGATCTTGTCCTTTGTCGTGACACACATCCCTTCCCCGTCCAGGGTTCGACCCACAGGTCTCGACGTCTCGGCTCGTCCTTGGTTCGGTCTGAGCTCAGCCCCGAGACGAAGGAGTTTTAGTCGTCGAGACGGTGGCGGAAAACTTCGGTCACGTGGAGGTGGTTCCCGTGGGGCGGGGGCGCGAGGTGTGGGTCTCTTTCGGCCGAGTGTCGTTGGTTTTATGTTAAATTTTGATTTGCTTTTTATTTCTCGATACCGTCACCCAAAGTCGCCTCCCTAAAGACGGGGATCCCCTGTAAACCGTTTCGGACCTCTGTCACCACCAACAGGGTCAGCCCCACCCCCTGCACAATGGCAGTAGATCACCCGACCCCAGTTCCTACGACGCAAGTGTCGTCACGCGCCCTGACGGGGTGGTGGTCCTCCATGGGTCGGGTCTCACAGCCGCCCCGGCCCCGATTCCCCCTTCGTAAGGTCCGGCTCCCTTCTCGTCTGCGCTTCCCGGACTCTACTCTTTGGTGACCTACTTAAGTTTCTTGTCCTTCCTTTGGTCCTCTCGGGCCGTGTGGCACCCCTTCTCTCTGCGTTCCCAGGCTCTCCCCCGGAACAGCTCGCACCATTTCGCGACCTTACAAGCCACTGTCGGCACCCTTTGGAGGCGTTCCAGGCCCCGTCCCACCCGAGACCAAATACATACTTTTGTTGGTGAGGCGACACGTCTACGCCCTTTTTCCCTTCGTCCCTCCTCGGGCCGAGACGACAGTGGGCCCTCCCGTCACCGCCGCCGGACTGCGTCACTACGTGGGTTCGGATGCCAGGGCCCCCGAAGGCCCTTCGTCTTCGTAGTCCTAAACACTGCTTGATCCACGTCTTACTCCCCCGCCCCATCCTTAGGGCTCACTGAGGGTCCAAAGGAGGCCGCTTTGACCCAGTCCCATCACAAGAATCAAACGATCTCGACGGATTGTTTCCAGAAATAGAAAAGTATGAAGACCTCCGACCTTCAGGTTCTCGTTACAAGCCGTCGCGACCAAAGAGGCTTCCGGAGTCAAACATCTACTGGTAGAAGAGCGACACACCTGTACCGGAAGGGAGACGTACACAGACACTGCCTCAAAGAAGAATATTTCTGCGGTCAGCATGACCCAATCCTGGGTGTTGTTACGGGGGTAAATTTGAATGAAGAAATTTCTGGACCAGTGGTTTATGTCAGTGTAAGACTCAGTGACCCTCAATCCTGAATAAAGAAGAAGAAATAAATAAAAAAACCGACACGCTCCAGAAACGACGACGGGTCCCCGAAAGAGATCAACGTCGCTCGTCCCCGAGGAGAAGCGACATCGTATACTCGGAGAGTAACGTCACCGAAGAGAACGACACCTCGTGTTCATCGACACCGAGCGTCCGAATCAACGAGGTGTCGTACTTCCTAGAAAGACCTGGTCCCTGGTTTGGGCACAGGTGACGTAACCGTCCGTCTAAGAATTGGTGACCTGGTGGTTCCTTCAGGCCCCCCATCCTGAAATTACATTCAAAAGTCCCCTGTGTTGAGTCGGGCATTTTGACCACTGCGAAGGATTCTACCCTCTTCCCGAAACTTCCACTCCTACCTACATCTTGGGGTGTTCCTACATCATTCGAGGGTTGCAGGTGATCTGCAGTCCACCTCTACAATTCTCCCCTGGACTTACACGTCACTCCCTCGGCCCACGCTCTGTGGGTAAACCTTCTGGCGTCATCAATGACCATGAAGTTTGGCACTCTGACGCACTCCATGCGTTTCCTGGTCACCTCTCCAGGTTCTCGACTCGACGGTCCGAGCCTTTATAGAAGATTTAGTTCTTCCCCTCTTTCACTATTTCATTTCATTCCCTCCTCCTTTCGCTTCGTCCTCCATTTGGCCCTCTCAGACTTTGGATCCTTTCCTCGGTCAAAGGCAGTTCCTTTTCACTAGTTGATTCGGTCTACAACGACTCTTCGGTTCCTTCTGCGCCTGCCTCTACCACGGAAACCTGGCCAGTTCTCGCAGAGACATCTGACGACCCTTCTGGCTACTTTTCGTGACGTCTCACTTACTCGTTTCTCCTCTGGTTGTCGACCTCTCCGACCCCCGATTCCCCGCACAGGAAGAGTTTTCCTCCTTCGAAAGGGACACGGCGAGCCGACACTTTCTGGTTTTACACTACGACTTGGAAGTTGAATAATTTTTGGGTGTGATTGGCACTTCCCGTCATTGTATTCCACACGGTCCTCTACTGTCTGCCCGCCCATCTGTCGCTCTACTCCCGGCTCCTCGCCTGGCGTCCCGCCTGTCCGTTCACTGGTCATTCGACAAGAAGAAGAAGAAGTGGAGTAAGCTCAATATCCTTGTAGTGAAATTCCGAAGGGACCACCGGGTCCCCAGTCCTGAGACGCTAAGGTGA
Organism: Capra ibex; assembly: GCA_006410555.1. NCBI lineage: Eukaryota > Metazoa > Chordata > Mammalia > Artiodactyla > Bovidae > Capra > Capra ibex. The sequence continues at coordinate 51,144,881 of SJYO01052617.1, read as the reverse complement.
CGTCCCTCGTGTCCAAGCTACGGGCAAACCTCTTGATTCTAGGCCGTACGGTGTTCCGTGTCGGTTTTGGTATTTATTTGTAACGAGATTTTAATAAGACGTTTGATGTGTATATACAAAATGTGTCGGAAGAGATTCGTACTATATGTAATGTAAATTTACCTGTATATACTAATGTATATATATATATGTTAATTTATATGTATATATACATTACCTCGTTAGAGGCACCTAAAACTCTCTCTTTTAGTTACGGGTTCTTACGACGTGAAATATCTCTTTTTTTTTTAGTACCAAAACTTTATGTTCCTGAGGTGTACATGTAATAGGTAAACATCAGAAATTTTCTTTCTTTGTCTTTTTTATTAAGTTTCGTGAGGTGGGTTGGTTCTTTACTTGGGTTTATTAAAATCAAACTCCTTCTTTGCTATATTTCTTTTATTGTCACCTTTTGTTCAGTCAATTCGAAATCTTAAATACAGATTTAGTAATAATTATACCAATATAAATAACTTTTACGATTTCAATTAAGAACCTTCTTCTGTATAGTAAAAAAAATTAATTACTTGTAATTTCTCGGTCCAGAGTCTCCAGCATAGTGGTTTCTGTGGAGAGTGAAGGAAGCTTCTAAGGTCCATTCTTTTCCCACGGACCCAATCACCCAAGACGAGTTTGTACCTGCCCCCACACCCGGGAAGAAGGACCCGTCCTGAGACATACACCTTTTAGTTTACAAGAGCACCTTTCGACTCACCCTTCGACCGGCATCCCGTTACACTCGGTCTCAAAGACCTTTTCTGGTTCTCGTAGAGCCCTCGTCGTTCACCTCCACGTCGGCAACCTCCTCCGGTTTGTCCCAAGGATCAATGTCGTCGACGACAGGACGGAGCCCCGAAACGGGTTTAATAAAGATTCTGTACGCACGTACAGACGAGTCAGTACAGGCTGAGAAACTCTGAGGTTCCTGACATCGGTGGTCCGAGGAGACAGGTACTTTAAGAGGTCCGTTCTGATGACCTCACCCAACGGTAAAGGACGAGGTCCCCTAGAAGGGGTGAGTCCCTAGCTTAGGTCCAGAGGGCGTAACGTCCACCTAAGAACTCGGTGGACCCTTCAGGTTAATAAAGATTTCGAGTCTACCCATGGTAGTAGTGGTCCAATGTCTATTCTTCTGCCTTCGGGTCTGTCCGGGACTTTGGTCCGTAGTAGAGTAGTCCGAGTGTTCAGGGTCAAGGCAAACCACAGGAAACCCTACCAGCCCCTTTCGGTCCCCTTCCCCGTCCTCTGCACGAACACCTCCTCTGGCTCCCGAGCCACCGGTCCTTCATCCGTTTAAGGAAAGGGTTCCTTAGTGTTGGATTAGGGGTCAGGACGACCGGGGGACGGGGGGGCTCGGCCCACAACTTCCGGGGTTCCCTGTGTCCTCTGTCCTCTCCACAGTAGACCCGGAGAGTGGTGACGGGCTGGGTATGGACGGTCTTGGCGGGTCTTGTACACGTAAACCCCCTTTGGCGGTGTACCTTCTCCGATTCTTAGACCTTCTCTTCGAAGAGAAGAGAAGTGGTTTTAGTGTATATAGGAGTCGACGGGGGAGTGGAGAGGACTCGTCCAGGAGTCGCGAGAGACTCTCCGACACAGGGTCCTGGATCAGAAGACGACAAGTGAGTGATTCAGCACAGGTCGAGAGACGCTGGGGTACCTGGCGTCGTGCGGTCCGGAGGGACAGGAAGTGACGGAGGACCTCAAGTGAGTCTGAGTACAGGTAGCACAGCTCCTACGGTAGGTTGGTAGAGCAGGAGACAGGTACTTTCTACTGAGTAGGAGACAGAGTAGGAGAGAAAGTAGGAGACAGACACCGAGGAAGAGGAGGACGGTAGTTGGCGAGGGTCGTAGTTCCCCTTTTTTAATTTTACTCATAAAAGACAAGTGGTTTTTGTGTCACACCTTTTACTTTGCCGTCCTGTCTCTGACTCCCTTTTACAGACGTCGCGTAGCACCTGTCGACTTGTGGCCCGCAGATCTTATATACTTCTTGAGAATATTTAGTCGTTATCTTTCCCCCTCGTTGAGTTCAAAAGTTTATTCGGATCCTAAATAAACTTGTCTTTGCAGTGACTCCTTCTATGCACTTCTCGATTGCGTGTGTACTTTTCCATAAGTCGGCGTAGGCAAAAGTCTCTTTATGTTGACTTTTGGCGTTACTTTTGACTCACCTACCAACCCGCTTTCTTCACTCATATATGAGTTGCGGTGACTTGGCACGTGAAACTTTGCCAAATTGACCGGTCAAAACACCATAATTATACATATAGAGTGGTGTTAAAAAAAATTTTTTTCTTGTCCTTTACCCGGAAGGTACCTCCAGACCACCAATTCTGAAGCGGAAAGTTTCGTCCCTCATGTCCAAGTTACGGTTCCAAGTCAGGGGGTCCAAGTTAGGGTGCACGAACCACCGGTTTTTTGGTTGTGTAATTTTTTTTTTTTTTTCTTGTTTAAGTTATTTCTATTATTTTACCAGGTGTAGTTTTTTTTGAAAATTTTTTCGTGTAATTTTTTTTAGTATTGGACTCGAACACTGGAAATCCAGGGGTGCACACGGGACAAGTAGAAAATAACATCAAAACAAAAAAAAGAAGATTGAGGTGTGGGTGGGGGAACGTGGGTGGGTTTGTGGCAGAGAACTCATAGAGATAATCTATTGTAAACTCGACTCGTTGTAGAGGAAGTCGACGAAAGAGTAGACTTGTAGTTTCAAGACTCTAAGTAGGGCCTTCGACGACCAGCAGGGAGGATTGCCTACCTCTGAGAGGGTGGGGAAGGCCCACGGTATGACATAGCCGAGAAATATGTGTAAAGACTGGTCCCTGGAAGTGTCAGGTAGGACCTCAGTGGGAGCACAAGTAGAGGACACACAGACACCGGTTCCCGTGAGGTCCCTTGAAGGGACCCGTCTCGGAGTTAGGGGTCCTTCTTCTTTTTTTTTTTTTTTTTTGCCATCCACAGACGGACTCGACATTACGATTAATTACGAACCGTCTCAGCCCTAATATTACGGTCGGTGGTCTAAGATCTTTGGTACACACAGAGACCCGGTCCTCCGACCTCAACCGTCCTTTGTGTACAGATTGTTAGTCCTTTCTTTGATTACTTATTTATCAACGGCCTTCATTACACATTGTTACAATGTTACACGGTGTCACACAATCCCAGAAAGGTTATTCACTGATGTCGGACAGAGACTCTCGTAACAACAACAAGTCAACGAGTCAGCACAGACTGAGAAACACCGGGGTATCTGTCGTCGTGCGGTCCGAAGGGACAGGAAGTGGTAAAGGGTCTCAACCGAGTTTGTGTACACGTAACTCAGTCACTACGGTAGGTTGATAGAGTAGGAGACAGCGGGGGAAGAGGAAGGTGGGAGTCAGAAAGGGTGGTAATCTCAGAAAAGGTTCCTCAGCCGAGAAGTGTAGTCCACCAGTTTCAAAATCTCGAAGTCGAAATCGTAGTCTTGAAGGTTACTTATAAGTCCCAACTACAGAAAATCCTGACTAACCAACCTAGAGGAACGACAGGTTCCCTGAGGGCTCTTAGAAGAGGTCGTGGTGTCAAACTTTCTTCGTATTGTGTTAATTTTTTGTTTTGTTTTGTCGTTAGACCTAGTCGAGTTGTATCCACTGAGGGCTGTTATGAGTAAGACCTATTGGCTAAGAACAAAAGTAGTTCGTCGAAAGTCTGACCAGTAAACCAGAGGTCTTGTTTGGAGCTGTGTTGGGGCGGTAAGAGTTGAGATAGACCCGGGTGGGCCGCCTCTCATTCCTAATGTGAGAGGATGAAGACGAAAAAACAGACAGAGTAGTGACACCGAAAGTAAGTGTTAGTGTCGGTAACAAATAAGACGACGAAAAAAAAAAAAAAAAATTCCTTCTTTGACCTGTCTTTTGGACATTCGTAGACCGTCTGTTCGTGATCTCCTTTGTCGTCACACTGGAGGAGGACACGAGTGTCGGACCTTTGGGGTCGTCATGACGCCGGTACCTCTCTTTTAGGTACACGGTTCCCGGGCTCACGAGCACCCTCCCAGAGGAGTCTCACAGTCGTCTCTCTCGGGACCTGTGTTTACGAGGACTTCCGAAATAAGTGTTGACAGTTTAGAACTCCGTTGGTTCGACAGGAAGGTTTGTACAGGAAGACTCTACAAACCACTGATCGGTTCGTTTGACACGATGTAGGGTGTTTCCTTCCAATAAATCCCGCTTTTTCTTTGCTTGACCCTGAAGGGAGCACCAAGTCACCAGTTCTGAGCCTCGAGGGTCCCGATCCCCGGTCCCAAACTGGGAGCCTGTCCTTGATCTAGGATGCACGATATTGATTTCAAGGACGTACGACATTGATTCTGAGCCCTGTCGGCTTATATATATATATATATATATATATAAAAAAAAAAAATTCCTCTGTGTTCGTATCTCTTGTTTGAACACCTGTGCCACTTCCTTCTTCTTCCACCTTACTTTTTGCTCTCATTGCAACTTTGTATATGTAATGGCACACATTTTGTCGATCGACTACCCGCAAACGACATACTGAGTGTTCGAGTTTGGGCCACGAGACACTGTTGGATCTCCCCACCCTACCCCATCGTCCACCCTCCCTTTAAGTTCTCCCTCGTCTGTATACATACGGATACTGACTAAGTACAACTTATTACGTCTTTGGTTACGTTATGACATTTTGTCAAGAGGAGGTCAATTTTTATTTTTTTGAAATAAAAAAATCTTTTCTTTTTAATGTCCAACTATATTATGTATTCCGTTTTAATGTTTACTTTTGGTCATTCACAAACCGTCTGTTCATGATTTCTGTTCCTGAAATGATTTAATTTTTAATTTATTTTATGAGTGTTCTTTCTTTTCTTTACTCGATTTCGTAGTGTCACCGTTTTGTGTAGGAGGAAAGAGTCAGTCAAGTCAACGAGTCAGTACAGACTGAGAAAGGTTGGGGTACCTGACGTTGTGCGGTCCGAAGGGACAGGTAGTGGTTGAGGGCCTGAAATGGGTTTGAGTACAGGTAACTCAGTCACTACGGTAGGTTGGTAGAGTAGGAGACAGTAGGGGAAGAGGAGGACGGAAATTAAAAAGGGTCGTAGTCCCAGAAAAGCTTACTCAGTCAAGAAGTATAGTTCACCGGTTTCATGACCTTAAAGTCGAAATCGTAGTCAGGAAGGTTACTTATAAGTCCTGACTAAAGGAAATCCTACCTAACGAACGTAGAGAAACGACAGGTTCCCTGAGAGTTCTCAGAAGAGGTTGTGGTGTCAAGTCAAGTCAAGTCAAGTCAGCGAGTCAGTACAGGCTGAGAAACTCTGGGGTACTTGGCGTCATACGGTCCGGAGGGACAGGTATGGTTGAGGGTCTCAGGTGGGTTTGGGTACAGGCAACTCAGCCACTACGGTAGGTTGGTAGAGTAGGAGACAACAGGTGAAGAGGAGGACGGGAGTTAGAAAGGGTCGTAGTCCCAGAAAAGTTTACTCAGTCGAGAGGGGTAGTCCACCGGTTTCATAACCTCAAAGTCGAAGTTGTAGTCAGGGAGGTTACTTGTGGGTCCTGACTAGAGGAAATCCTACCAGACCAACCTAGAGGAACGTCAGGTCCCCTGAGAGTTCTCGGAAGAGGTTCTGGTGTCAAGTTTTCGTAGTTAAGAAACCACGAGTCGAAAGAGATATCAGGTTGAGAGTGTAGGTATGTAGTGATTACCTTTTTGGTATCGGAACTGATCTACCTGGAAACAACCATTTTATTACAGAGTCGAAAAATTATGCGACAGATCCAACCATTATTGAAAGGAAGGTTCCTCGTTCGTAGAAAAGTAAAGTGCCGACGTCAGTGGTAGACGTCACTAAAACCTCGGGGGGTTTTATTTCAATCGGTGACAAAGGGGTAGATAAACAGTACTTCACTACCCTGGTCTACGGCACTAGAATCAAAAGACTTACAACTCGAAATTCGGTTGAAAAAGTGAGAGGAGAAAGTGAAAGTAGTTCTCCGAGAAATCAAGATACGAAAGACGGTATTCCCACCACAGTAGACGTATAGACTCCAATAACTATAAAGAGGACTGTTAGAACTAAGGTCGAGCACGAAGAAGGTCGGGTCACAAAGAGTACTACATGAGACGTATCTTCAATTTATTCGTCCCACTGTTATATATGGGAACTGTATGAGGAAAAGGATAAACCTTGGTCAGACAACAAGGTACAGGTCAAGATTGACAACGAAGGACTGGACATATGTCCAAAGAGTTCTCCGTCCAGTTCACCAGACCATAAGGGTAGAGAAAGTCTTAAAAGGTGTCAAATAACACTAGGTGTATCAGTTTCCGAAACCGTATCAGTTATTTCGTCTTTATCTACAAAAAGACCTTGAGAGAACGAAAAAGGTACTAGGTCGCCTACAACCGTTAAACTAGAGACCAAGGAGACGGAAAAGATTTGGGTCGAACCTGTAGACCTTAAAGTGCCAAGGGCATAACGACTTCGGACCGAACCTCTTAAAACTCGTAATGAATGATCGTACACTCTACTCACGTTAACACGTCATCAAACTCGTAAGAAACCGGAACGGAAAGAAACCCTAACCTTACTTTTGACTGGAAAAGGTCAGGACACCGGTGACGACTCAAAAGGTTTAAACGACTGTATAACTCACGTCGTGAAAGTGTCGTAGTAGAAAATCTTAAACTTTAAACTTTGTGGTGTCAAGTTATCGTAAGTTAATAAACAGTGAGTCGAAAAAAATATCAGGTTGAGAGTGTAGGTATGTACTGATGACCTTTTGGGTGTCGAAACTGATCTGTCTGTAAACAACCGTTTCATTACAGAGACGAAAAGTTATGCGACAGATCCAACCAGTATCGAAAAGAAGGTTCCTCGTTCGTAGTGTCACCGTTTTATGTGGGGAGGAAAAATTGGGGGGAAAGTCCTTAATTTTCAGTCGTAGGTGTTCGTTTCCACGGAGACACCCTCAATACCCTAGATCGTAGTATGTGGTTCCCTGGGCCCTCCCCAGAGTTAGTGGACACGTAACTCATTGTCCGTCTGTCTAGAATGCTCTCCGACACCTTGGTCGGCTTCGGTGCCCTGACCAGGGTCGGGACGAGTCGGTGTCGACCCCTTTGGACCACTTCGGACTGGACCCGTCTGTGGGGGCATGTTCTCGGAGACTTCTTCGGGTCCGAAGGACCCCGTCTACGGTCGTGACGTGACCTCTTCCTTTACCGTTGGGTGAGGTCATAAGAACGGACCTCCTGGGGTACTTGTCTCCTCGGACCCCCCGATGTCAGGTACCCCAGTGATTCCCAGTCTGTGGCGACTCGGTGACTCGCTCCTCCCTTCTGTCAACACGTCCTATTACGACCTCCTAGGACAAAGAGAGGACGTCTTAGGTTTCATGACTCCGCTCTGGTGGCACACTGAGTCCCCTCCCTCCGAGACGTTTGCTCCGCAGTCTCCCGTGGACTCCCTACACCAGGGATGACCGACGCGAGTCCTCGGGCCGTCCTTCCCACGGGTTGTCGGTGACCCTTTTGCAGTGGCCTCCTAGCTAGCGGGGGACCCCGGGGGTCCGTGCGGGTCGAGTGACTCCCAATTTGGGTGAGAAGGAGATGAGACGTCTCTCGTGGGGGGCTCGGGGCCCTCTGTCCCTCCCTCCCGCGAACCCTTTGTCCGACCCGAGACGCCCTTTGCTTTTTGTTTGAACTCGCCATCGCGGTGGACGACCTTTTACTCTCAAAAGGTTGTCGGTCGGACTACTCAACATGTCAGATCTCTTCTGTATCGACGAATTCTTTTGACGGGGGTTCCCTGAAGAGGCCACCACGTGACCAATCCTTAGACGGGAAGTTACGTCCCCTGGACCCAAGTCAGGGACCAACCCTTCTAGGGGACCTCCTCCTCAACCGTTAAGTGAGGTCCTAAGAGCGGACCTTTTGGGGGACCTGTTTCCTCGGACCGCCCGATGTCAGGTACCTCAGTGTGTCAATCTGTGTGTGTGCGAGTGCGTGATCTGGTGACTCTCGGAATTCTCCCATTTTTGTTTGTTTGATCTTCCTCTGACCTTCCTTCTCTGTCGTATACCCGCGCCCTTTGGTCATTCGTCGACGTTCACGTCTCAGACCAAGGTAGAGACGGCAAGGGGGGTCCGGACTCCCAAGGGTGGACGTCTTCCTCCTTTGGTCTGGGCACTCCCGTGGTCTGGGGTCTCGCGGGAGGACTCCAGGACCGGGTGGAGCCCCGCCACAGATCTAGAACCGCGCGTCCTGTCTCCCTTGGTCGGAGGTCCCTCGAAGGCCGAGGTTAATTCCATCGAATGTCTACTTTAAAATAAATTTATTCTCCAAGACGTAATTTATGAAGTGCGTTTCTCATGTAGTTGGATCTTCGTTTAGTATTTCTTATTATTATTTTACACACACACAAGGGGTGGGTCGAATTCCTTTAAAGAAATCACCAAAAAAAAATCAAAAATTAAAAACAAGGGACTAAATTTACATTATATGAGCGATGTCCTTAAAATGTTCTACGTCTTATGACTCTTTTATTTTTAGTGGTAGTAGAGTAATAGAATGACGATTACCAGACCATTGTTACAACAACAAATCAGCGAGTCAACACAGGTCAAGAAACACTCGGGTACCTGATATTAGACGGACCGAGGAGACAGGTACCCTGAAGGGTCCGTTCTTATGTCCTCACTCAACGGTAAAGGAAGAGGTCCCCTAGAAGGACTGGGTCCCTACCTCGGACACAGAGAACGTAACTGTCCACCCGAGAAATGTGACTCGGTGGTCCTTTCAGGAAAGATCATTGTCGTGAAGGGACAAATCAGACTTACATGATAAAAAGACTTTAACTCTAAAAAATTATGTTTAACAGGGAAAATGTGTAGTACTGGTGAAAGGAAACTGTCGATTAAAGTATAGGGAAGTAGAGGTTTTAAGGTTCTTTTACTGGGGGTTTATGGGAATGAAAACTTGTCTCTCAACCAAAAGGTTTTTCTTCGTCTTCGTCCTTGATCAGCTATCCCTTTTAGAAAGCACAACTCGAAGGTGGACTTTGTCTTTGATTTAACTCTCCAACTATTTCACGGAGGACAGCGGACCGTGTCCCGTCATAGACTACTCATTTACAACTAACTACTAACGAAGAGTGCACGGACTTTCGTAGAGCTCTATTCTCCCTTTTGTCTTCGGTCACGAAAGCACTATTTGTTTCTACGGGTTTTGCCGAAGAGAATTTGGGTTCGGTTAAAGACTCAGGTCCCACCTCAGAGGTGTGTCTGGTTCAGACGAATAACAGACACGAAACAGTGACGTACAAATAAATTAGTGATAAACAGGTCTCTCAGTCTGTGTCGGAACCCACGAAACTTCCTCCGTTACTTCTTCGGTTGTACCCAAATACCTTACCTATAGGAAACTACGATTTGGGAAACGCACGTCGAAGGGTAATTCGTCAGTCGGTAGTGTAGTTTGCGGATACGACACGTTATATTATTTAATAAAGATTATTATTATCGATTATATATAACAGTGTTTAACGTGTCTAGACTGGGTTTCGAGTATAAGAGTGGGTAAGAAAGATGATGGAAGGGTGATCACCTGTGTTATATTTCTACATTTAATAGGTCTTCCTTTACTATCCACTGTCTCCGGGGGGAGGGAGTCGGTCGGGGAAAGAATCCTGGAAGGTGTTTCTTTTAGAGACGAAGACACAGATGGTGGTAGACGGAGGTAGGGGTGGTTCTGAGAAGGAGTCGAGACGCTTCCTTTGTTTCAGGATAAACTTGGTACAAAAGCCCACGTCAGGAACGAACCTAGTTCGTAGTCAAGGTCTGTCGACGTTGTAAGTCGACCGACGGGGAACAGGGGTCCTGAGGAGGGACTTTAGACCTAGCGACGAAGTCACCCTTTTGACGTCCCGACCGTTACTCCAGTACATTACTGAACTATATATTGTCTTTGTCTGTCACGGTCTGACCCTTTAATAAGTCTGACTGAAATGAATCACACAGAGTGGACCGTCTGACGCTACGGTGTCGACTATTCCGTCCTGTTCTATCGAGACTGTGGACGTAACTGGAGGGTCTCTACTCTACTAGGGCTCTGGTTTAGGGTAGGAGTCTCGAGCAGAACCCACATCCACCGGGGAGCTCAGATCGGTGTCCGTCACGACACTGGAGTGAAGATTACACCGACCCTCCACAGTCCGGCGACTGTGCGTGGATTGACAGGACAGGACACAGTGCTCGAGGGACAACTCCTTTCATAAAAACAGGGACAGGGACGGACCGAAAATCTCGTCCATCTACTTTATTCTGGAGGGTAGACAAGGGTGAAGACTTTATAGTCCACCTTTCCGTATCAGAGAGACTTAGTTTTTCAAAGGTGCAACTTACTAATTAAACTCTCAATGGGAAAAATGAGAGGAAAAGGGGAAGGAGAGAAGGAGAGAAGAGGGAATTAAGGAGAGATGGGTTGAGATAGGTCGCCGAGGATTTGAACAGGAGCACATACTCAGTAGAGAAAAACAACAAACCAAACAAATCAGGAATTCAACACAGGCCGAGAGACGTTGGGGTACTTGACGTCGGACAGTCCGGAAAGGTAGGTACCCTAAAGGGTCCGTTCTTATGACCTCACCCAACGGTAAAGGAAGAGGTATCTCAGTAGTGTCTCGAAATATTATTGTTTAAGGGTTCGGAATGAAGGTTCTCTAGGACTAAGTCTTTCAGACCCCTTTAGACATTAAAATATTCCCGTGGGTTGTGGGGGTTAAGATTCCTTTGAGTGGACCTCAGACATACTTTTGAATCATCTGTGGGAGGGAGGTTTAGGTCCTAAACTTTGAGTCAGATATTTTCCTCGATTGTGATGTCGGGTCCAATTATTATCGTCACGGATGATGCGCCGTTTGTGGTCGTGTCCCTAAATACCTAATAGAGTTAGTGTGTTTTCGGAGTCTCGAGTCATACTAATGATCTCGGGTGTCCCTTTGACTCTGAGGTTCTCGGTTCAATCACACAACTACAACAAGTCAGCACAGGTTGATAAACGTTGGGGTACCTGACGGCGTGTGGTCCGAAGGGACAGGAAGTGATAGAGGGTCTCAACCGAGTTTAAGTACAGGTAACTCAGCTACTACGGTAGGTTGGTAGAGTAGGAGACAGTGGGGAAGAGGAGGACGGGAGTTAAAAAGGGTCGTAGTTCCAGAAAAGGTCACTCAGTCAAGAAGTAGTCCACCGGTTTCATGACCTCGAAGCCGAAGTCGGAGTCAGGAAGGTCACTTATAAGTCCTGAGTAAAGGAAAGGTCAACTGACCAAACTAGAGGAACGTCAAGTTCCCCGAGAGTTCTCAGAAGAGGTCGTGGTGTCAAGTTTTCGTAGTTAAGAAACCACGAATGGGACGAAATACCAGGTTGAGAGTGTGGGCATGTGCGATGACCTTTTTGGTATCGAAAATATGTCTACACTACAGAGACGAAAAATTAGTGAAGGAAGTTATCTTCCCTACTTTTTTTGTACACCAGAGAAGTAAGTTGATTTGTGTGTCTCGTTAGTTTTGTTACTTGGTGTAGTTGTTCGTTTTATATCTTCTTAAAATCGTTATATTAGAGTTCAGTTTTCTTTGATTTTAAAATTTTTACACAAAACTATTTACGTACATCTACGTTACCTTGATAGACTTTTTCCTTTCTTCCCTCACTACCTGTCTTCTTAGTCCTAATAGTATTGGAGTCTACGTCCTCTGTTTTAATACCCACCCAACACCCCTCCCTTATACTAACATATATCTAGTAACGGTTCCAGGATCGGAAACCAAACCCAAACGTGTAAGAATAACGTAATATCATTTTCTTCCTTCCTTCCTTCTCTCCCATCCTTGGTAAGTACCCACTTACACGATCTTGTGTAACGAAACTAATAGGGTTAAGATACGTGGGACTTCAAGTTGACTTTCTTTTTTACCCAATTATCTACTTATTTATCAAACTCTAGGAACGTAGTAGTCGAGAACCTTCCCCCCTGACTTAAAAGGAGAAGGGTTAAGACTACGAGTCAAAACACGGAACTCCTCTTTTTAGTGTTTCCTCTCTCTCGTGGATCCCCGGGTCTCATGGAAGACGGAGAAGACTTTTTATGGACTTTAACTTAGACGACTAGGGACGTTCGTCCACCGTCCGACGTATTCTCCCGGACGACCGTATCCTAGCACCGGTCCACCACACACTAAAGTCGTTTCTTTCTGGGAGTTTTATACTACGGAGGATGTTTCTCCACACGTTGTCTGTGGACGATGATTGATACCTATTTTTGGTAAACAATTAGGAGTGTCGGTTCAACGACAAACAGCGATTCAACATAGTCTGAGAAAACGCTGGGGCACCTGATATCGTGTGGTCCGAGGAGACAGGTATCCTAAAAGGTCCGTTCTTATGACCTCACCCAACGGAAAGGTAAGAGGACCCCTAGAAGGACTTGGTTCCTAGTTTGGGTCCAGAGGACGTAACGTCCACCTAAGACGTGGTAAATTCGGTGACTACCCATTCCCGTGACGTCCAGACTGAAGACAAAGACGAGACGTTTTTACAGGGATCTTGCACAAAGGTGGACACTCACAACGGTCTCATTACTCTGGGTCTACACCCCGACCTCGGTATTCCCCCGGTTAGCTGATTCCGGTGGTCTCCGTAGGAATGGAAGGACCGACAGGGACGACCCCTGTTTACAGGTGTTCCTCCTCTGTCACTCAATGTCTCTCGAAACTCGAGTCATCTCCTCGGACGGGTCTACGAGGAACTCAGAGAACCAGACACGTCGACCGGACACGTACTCTGTCTTCTCACGAGGCCATACCTACTGACTCTCTTTCTGGGGGCCGAATACCCAGGATCGGTATCCCCAACAGTGTCAATGGGTCTAAGGTCCCTTCTCTCCGTGACCCTGTGACGGGTCTCGAACCGCCGTTAGGGGACATACACGGGCCTTACCCCCACGACCTTGTCTTCACCGTTCTGATGGTCGCACAGGCATCGGGACCTCTCCGTTTGGGAGAATCGCAAAGGAGGGGACTTGGACTGCCTTACCGTCCTTTCCAACCGTGAACCTTTTTCGGGACGTACAGTCTCTCGAAAGGTCGCTACCTCGATTTTCGTGACTCACTTAGTGGGCGGGGGAAAGACTTGGTGTTGAGAACTGACTACTCCGATGCGTTCACTCCGTCGACGTCCTACACCCTACGCGTAGTCGAGCCCGGCGAGACGCCCTGGCTTAGACCGAGACAGACGATAGACGTACTAGAGTCACTAATTAAATTACAGGGGCTTGGTCGAGTGAAGGTGGTAGATATTTTGGTCTTCCTCTCGGAGGAGGGTTCCTAATAACCCAATCTAATTTAATCTGTTATCGACGTTTCCTCTGACTGTCTACCACCCGTATTCTGTCCACGTCAGTGATAAGTAGGGACATAGAGGGTCTCTCACGGGTCATCTCTTCGATTCTCTTCGGTTCCGTGCTTTGATACCAAAGCTCTATTCAATGGCGTTGCCGAAATCTCACTTAAAGGGAATAACCTTCGAGAACAGTTAACAGTTTCCACACTGAGGAACCACAGGACCCTGTCCCCTTCTATGGTCAACCCCCGGAAAGAGTCTTTCCTTCTCAACCACGAACCTCTAGGGAAGGACCCACTTTGGGAAGGGCCGAGGGAGTAGAGGTCCGTCTCTCTTAACTAGTGGCAGAAGAGGTCTGGACGTCGTGAGTAATAAGAGTCATAATAAGGGTTAGATATAGTCCAGCACCCTACTGGTAAAGGGTACGGAATAAAGTAAAGTAGGAGTACTGTTAGCGTACTTCCTCCCTTCACTTCAAATCGTTTTAACTTTATTACCCAACCAATTTTTCAAACAAAGTCTAAAAGGTGTGGTCGAATGTCCTTTTGGGTTTGTTTGAAAAAAACCGGTTGGGTTATTATCACAGTAGGTCTAATTTTTTTTTTTTTTTTTACCGTCTCGACCCTAAGTCGAGACCCAGACAACCAAGGTCACGATGTGGTGGAGGGACTGTCGGGTGGTACCGGGAAGGGTGGACCACACGATAAAGACACAGACAATCAGTGATCATCTGACAGTTGAGAAGTTTCCGTCCTTCGGTCTCCCAGAAGTTAGATAAATAGAGGTCGTGAACCATATCGTGGACCGGTTCTTACTTACTTACTCGTTATAAGAGGTTTCGGGGTTCCTTCCTCTATCGGGGTAACAAGGAGCGTCCATCTATACTAAGTATTGGAGGTAGGAGTAGGGTCGAACTTCCCCCCTCCCCCTCTAAACCCCCCCTCCTGTTCACAGACGTATATGGTATTAGTCCACCGAGAAAGGATATCACTTAAAGAGTGAGTGAGGTTCTCGGGTCTCGAACTAGTGCCCTCGACACGGTTCGCGAAGTGCTCTCCTGGCCGCAACGACGTGGGAAGTGCGATCTTTCCGGTAGGACAGAGGAGGAAAGTGCTGAGATACGTTGTAATTTAGTAGCACCTCAAAATAAGACTCACAAAGGAAGTTTAGGTGACAGAGTCTTAGGAGGACAAAGTGAAAATAATGACACCGAACATCTAATAAAGGAAGCTCTGGGTTTTACCTTGACGGTGAATTAGGGGTGGGCTCCAAGTCGAGTCGGTTTATTTATTTATTTATAAAAATTTTTTCTTTTTTCTTTTGGTACCTAGTTCTGTTCTAGGATTCTCAACGGCTTCTTTTTGTTCATTATTTTGTCCGGTAAAGGTATCGGCTCCTTAATCAGACCGTTGTGAAGGTCAATCGTTATGATTGAGGGTAATCACTTGACCTTCTGCTACATCATTACAGAAGTTTGAACCCCCTTTATCTGAAGTGGACCTTAAGGTTTAACTCGACTTTAACTCATTCCAATCTTGTTTGTGAAAAAGTCTATCCAGTTCTCAGTCCTTCAAGTGGAGGGTACGGGGGCAAGAATTCTTCAATAAACTCATGTAAGAGTTCTTTGAAGGAGTTTATGAATAAGTGCTCGTCATTTAATTCTTTTCGTTTGGTTCAAGAGCTTCCTCATTCGACTCTTGCTCCTTTCATACTGAGTACCCTTTATGACTCAGGTGTATTTTTATTTTGATTTTGTGGTCTCAATGTCGATGCGTCGTCCGGGTCTTTCGTTGGTCGAGTCGAACCTTGCTCTTTTATTTCAGGATTTCGTATCTGCAATACTCTATTGTGCCTTCTCTTGAACCTTTTGTTCGGAACTCGCGTGCTACTTCCGGACCTTAAGTCGACTAAACAAATGACCGACGCGACGCAGAAGTGACGCCGTGCACCCGAAAGGCACCGACGTCGCTCACCCCCAATGCGATCAACACCGGACGACCCAAGAGAAAGACGCCTTGTGTCCAAGATCCGTACGTCCGAAGTCATCAACACCGAGTCCCGAATCGACGGGGTTCCGTACACCTTAGAAAGACCTGGTCCCTAGTTTGGGTACAGGGGACGCAACCGTCCGTCTAAGGATTGGTGACCTGGTGGTCCCTTCAGGGTCTTAGGTTAAAAATTTTCGTTAATCTGTGTGAGTTCCTTTTCCTCTATATTCTTTCAGCAATAGATTTCTGTTTCTTTGGTCGTGTACAGTCTGGTTCTTCAGTGACTCTAAGTTCTTTCTTTACCTTACTTATGGTGTCTTTTTCTTTTCATTTTTCTGTCTTCCAGAAAATATTATTTCTATCACTTTCAGTGAGTCAGCACAGGTCGAGAAACGCTGGGGTATTCGATTTGTCAGGTACCTTAAGGGGTCCGGTCTTATGACCTCACCCATCGGAAAGGGAAGAGGTCCCCTAGAAGGGTTGGGTCCCTAACTTGGGTCCAGAGGGTGTAACGTCGGCCTAAGAAATGGTCGACTCAGTGTTCCCGGGGAGAAAGTTTTTCGATTTTTCTTTTCGTTAGTGTTTGTAGTCTCTTTTATTTTTTTATGTGTTTTTCTGTTCTCTGTCTAATTTTGTTACGTACTAAAACTCGTTACCCCCATATATTCTTGTTAGAAAGACTCGCACCACTACATTTGGAAACCTTTACTTTACTTTTGTACTATCATTATATAATAGACTGAGACGTTCATTTGACATAAACGGATTTATATCGTCAAATTTACCCGAAGGAACCACCGATTCACCATTTTTTTTAGGTGCCAAACCTTTTCCTAAGTTTAAAGTCTTATTCAGATATTTCTTAGTTTTTGTAATATTATATAAATGTATAATATATTCATACCAATGTATTTTATGTAAGGAAGACAGTCGACTCTTTGAAATGTTCGTTTTCATGGAGACTATTATAGGGTCATCGTTACTTGTATAGTTCGTGGGTCTAGAACCAGGTTTATAAAAGAGGTTGTTTTACTTGGTCCCCAAGAACCTCTTTACTGACTAAGATTCAGACCCGTCTTTACATATACTATTGGGATTGATTGTTTATGTGTGACAACTTATATTTTATCTACTTGTTGTTCCAGGATGACGTATTGTGTCCCTCGATATAAATTATAGAATATTATTATTGTATGTTACCTTTTCTTAGACTGAAACTAATACACACACATAGACACATATATATAGATTAGTGAAACGACATGTGGACTTTACTCGTATCGAAACATTTAGTTGATGAGAAGTTATTTTTCTCCCCCTTTCTTTATGTGTTCCATTGAGGTCTCGATCCTGTGAACCTAGGATCCTTAGAATCAAGGTCTCTCTTTCTTCACGAGGTTTTTTTTCCTCTTACAATTTCTCCTCTATTTGCAGTCACCCACTTGGACAGTTTGTGTTGGAGTCAGTCTACTAGACCCAAATGTGGTAGTTATTCAGTATGACTATCACGTAAGAAACCTACACTACAGAACTATTACCGTATTAGGGTACGATTGGTACTCTTTTTACAGTCTGTTTAGGTTTAACTTTCTGTAAAGTGGTTTATGTACTGGTTATGAGGAGTGTTCCAGCAGTTTTTGTTTCGTTGAAACTCATTGCGAGTATCAGACTTCTTCGGATTCCTTCGTGTTGCTAAGTCACGTTACTTTACAGGACCTAACCTAGGATCTTGTCTTACTCCTGAATTCCAAATTTTTTTTTTTTTTTTTCCTATATGTTTATTTCGTACGACGATTCGACGACTCAGTGAAGTCAGCACAGGCTGAGACACGCTGGGGTATCTGCCGTCGGGTGGTCCGAGGGGACAGGGACCCTAAGAGGTCCGTTCTTGTGACCTCACCCAACGGTAAAGGAAGAGGTTACGTACTTTCACTTTTTACTTTCACTTCAGCGAGTCAGCACAGGCTGAGAAACGCTGAGGTACTTGACGTCGGATGGTCCGAGGAGTCAGGTACCCTAAAAGGTCCGTTCTCATGACCTCACCCAACGGTAAAGGAAGAGGTTACGTACTTTCACCTTTCACTTTTAACTTTCACTTCAACGAGTCAGCACAGGTTGAGAAACGTTGGGGTACCTGACGTCGGATGGTCCGAGGAGTCAGGTACCCTAAAAGGTCCGTTCTCATGACCTCACCCAACGGTAACGGAAGAGGTTTTATTTTGTACCCAACATCAATTTTATCATGTAGTTACTCTCTGTCTCTGTCACGTGAGTCAGCACAGGCTGAGAAAGTTGGGACACCTGACGTCGGGCGGTCCGAGGAGACAGGTACCCTAAGAGGTCCGTTCTTATGACCTCACCCGACGGTATGACCAAGTATTAACACTGTCCATACGTTGACACTTATCATTTCCTGTGACCTATACCCTATATGTTCTTGAGATATGAGACACGTTCGAAGACATTCGTATTTTATTAAGATCTTATTTCCTGAAATATTTTCATATAGACTATGTCGAACCCTTTACATTCCCCTTCGCTCCGTTTTATTTCCTATCCCCACGATTAAGAAGTAGAATGTAGAACCCCTGATTTTTCTACGTTAGATACCGATTACTCCGTTCTTTACCTCCAAAACCAGACAACATGTTTTACCATCGCTTTCTTGCCTTCTGTCACTGTATTGATATAGTTCTTCCTACTCGTTTCCTATATAGTCCCATGTCCGGTTGTCTTTCACAAACACCAACTATTTGTATTTTAACCGTAGTTTCCTTGATTTTTATTCTTTGTCGATTTTTATTCCAACGACTCTCCTCTCTCTAACCTTCAACTCTCTTCTGGGGAAAGTATCGTAATATAAAAGGAAAAATAAAAAAATTAACTTATATAGTAAGACATAAAACTGAATGTCTGTAAATAACGAAAAAGTAGAGACTCTACTTTACTTTGTTATTTTTAAGAATTTGAATCAAGTCAGTATTATCTATACCTTTCCTCGGGGTGGTTTTCACTAACGATAAGGGTCTGTTTCCTGACTTTCAAAGGATGATTTTACATTTACTCCCTCAAGGGGCCAACAGGTCACCAATCCTCAGAACGAAAGTGATGGCACTTGGGTCCAAAATAGAGACCAGTCCCTTCATTCTAGGGTGTTCGGTACTCCGTGTCGGTTTTGTTTTTTTTAAAAATATTTTATCTTTTTTATTTTACATTTACTCACAAGAATTCTTAGGGGAGATTGTCCCTCTACGACTATCTCTGTTTAAAGAGTCTCACCTGTATTGGACGGTAGCTATATTTTTACACCTAACATTTGGCACTTTCGTTTCGCCTTCGACTGGTGACTTCAGTGTATCGGGTCGTGACGACTAGTGACTTCAAAACGTGTCTATTTCTTTCTCTTGACTCGTATCTCTTAAGTTGTCTAGGACTTTAGTTCCCGACTTTCTTCTTTGAGCCTTGGTGTACGGGGTCGTCTTAAGCTTGTGGTAAAGGGTCGTCTTCCCCCGACCTGGGTCTCCGTTTGGAGTCTTTCCCCTTGTTCGTCAACCGACCTACACATTGTATCAACGGGGAGACCACACTCTCAGGGACACGTTTATTTATGAAGGAGTCGTATACCTCTGTCGACAGTTGTTTTTGGATTATCAACTAGATTCTTTCTTTGTCTATAAACATAAATAAATGAATGACTTCCTATTAACAAAATGTCTTAAAACAACAAAAGACAGATTGTAGTTGTTCTTAGTCGGTATCCATGTAGGTACAGGGGAGGGAGGGTAGAGGGAGGGGTAGGGTGGGAAGATCTAACAATGTCTCGGGGACAAACTCTATGAAAATAAGTTCTGTTAGATTCCCCTAAAGGACCCACCAGGTCACTCGATTCTGAGACACGAGGGTTACCTCCTACGGACCCGAGTTAGGGACCAGCCCCTTAATCTAGGGTGTACGACATTGATTCTGAGTTACGTTGGTTTATTTTATTTACTTTATACATAAATTTTTTTTTTCTGTTAGATTCCTAAATTTGGGTCCTCAGTCAGAAAGTCTTTCGAGACTCTTGACTATATATACAAAAACTCTGTTTCCCAACATGGAGTCTACTACATAAACTACCAAGTATATTAGGTCTAAACGTGCATGTTTCGTTCGACACCCAGTATACTAGGGAATGTTTTAATGTCCCTTACGATGGAAGATTCCTCTAGCAACGTTTACGCACTGTGTGTGACATCCCCTCCCTCCTCTGGTTTGTTCGTCTGTTTATTCAGTAAAAAAAAGGATGGAGTAGTATTTTACTCAAAATAAAGTAACGTCACATTCTTTTACAGTGGAGATTTTTTAAATCTGGTCTCTCGGGGTATTTTACTTAGTGAGAAGACTCTATCCAGACGTCTATACATTCGCCTATCCTAACTACCCCCAAGGGTCTCCTTCTCTTGGTTTGTGTCGAAAGAACTATATTTTTCTTCAGTAAAACTTTCTCTGTGTACATGGGGTTACAAGTAGCGTCGTAACAAATGTTATCGATCCTGCACCTTCGTTGGATCCACAGGTAGCCGTCTGCTTACCTATTCTTTCAACATCATGTATATGTATTACCTCATAATGACTCGGTAAATTTTCTTACGCAGACTTAGTCAAGATTACTCCACCGACTTCGACCTCGGCTAATATGTCTCACTTCATTCGGTCTTTCTTTTCGTGGCTATATCAGATACTTTCGTATATATTCCTTAAATCTTTCTATCATTGCTACTGGGATATACACTCTGTCGTTTTCTCTGTGTCTATATTTCTTGTCAGAAATCCTAAGACACCCTCTTCCGCTCCCACCCTACTAAACTCTCTTATCGTAACTTTGTACATATAATGGTATGCACTTTGTCTAGTGGTCGGGTTAAAGCTTCATACTTTGTCCCGTGAGTTTCGGTCACGTGTCCTGTTGGGTCTCCCTACTCGACCCCTCCCTCCCCCCTCCCCCAAGTCCTACCCCCTGTGCACATGTGGGCACCGACTAAGTACAGTCACATACCGTTTTGGTGGCGTTGTGACATTTCATTAATCGGAGGTTAATTTTATTTATTTAATTAAAAAATGTTTTATTTTTTCTTCCGGAAGATTCGGATTCGGTCGAACACTAGATTCCGACCGGTGTCATGGGAACGTCTTACTCAGAGTAATCATCAATCACTAAAGTTCCCCTTTTTTCTTACATTCTTTGTAATCGATAATGGTCGGGTCCCTCTATTGAATTGGTATAGTCTCTGTGATAGTCAATGCTTCTGGGCGGTCAAGACAAAACTTCCATTCCAATCGGATTTCGTGTAAGAACTCGATAAAACGTTCTAGGTTTGGGGGATTTCGTTAGTTGGTGGTCTGGTTGGCCTTGGATTCCTTATTACTACGACTAGAAACGACTGGTAAGACAGAAGTCAGTCGATCTCGGACCTGGGACAGATGCGGGGTTGAGATGCGACGTAAGAGGAGATGAGTTCGGGGAAGTACTTATTTATACATGGGAACGACACGACACGACAACGATGACGATTCAGTGAAGTCAGCACAGGTTGAGACACACTGGGGTATCTACCGTCGGGTGGTCCGAGGGGGCAGGGACCCTAAGAGGTCCGTTCTTGTGACCTCACCCAACGGTAAAGGAAGAGGTTACGTACTTTCACTTTTCACTTTCTCTTCAGTGAGTCAGCACAGGTTGAGAAGCGCTGGGGTACCTGGCGTCGGATGGTCCGAGGAGACAGTAACTTAAAAGGTCCGTTCTCATGACCTCACCCCACGGTAGCGGAAGAGGCCACGACACGACATGAGTCAACGATTCAGTACAGACCGAGAAGATACTGGGGTACCTAACATCGGACGGTCCGAGGAGACAGGTACCCTAAAAGGTCTGTTCTTATGACCTCACCCAACGGTAAAGGAGAAAGTCCCCTCAAAGGGTTAGGTCTCTATCTTGGGTTGGGTCCTTAGGTTGAGTGTAGAGGATACAGAGGGCGTAGTCGTTCGTCTAAGAAATGGTGACTCGGTAGACCCTTCGGGTCCGTGGGAATCGAATTTTAAAAGGGTTAAAACGACAAACCCCTCTTTGAAGAAACCCTTTCTGGGGACCACAAGAGGAATGAATGACGTTCATTAATTAGGAAGGAAGAGAGTGGGAAACCGAACCAACACAGAAACCAATCTGTGAGGGGGTTCTCCATTTGGGTCAAAAGTCCATTGTTTCAAAGAACGGTTACTGTGAACTCGTCGAGGTTTATAATTTTTGTATGGTTAGGTTGTACATTAAAGACACTCTTGTTCCACAAAAGTTTTTAATAATACAACTAAATTTTACAATGTTTTTCCAGGTCTTCCGTACTTCGGGTCTTTTTATCCAACCTTTAGTTTAAAGACAAAGAAACCAACCAAAATGTCAAATTTTTCTTTCTTTATAAAAAGTGTATCAACAGAGTAAGTGAGGAGTGTTTTCGGGTTACTCTATCCGTGTTTAACAAGATGGATAAAATGTCTGCTCTTTTGTATTCGATAGGGTCTTCTGAACGTACCAAACCAATTTCGGTGGGTCGGTTTTTTCTTTCGCTTTGGATCTTCGTTTTACGTGGGAAAATTAGAATCCGGACCGGGAAAGGAAGGTGTAACATAACAGAGACCTTCGACCACCACTATCTTAAACACAGATTACTCCATCAACGAACGACTTACGGGTTCAGTAGTGTACTCCTATTGGAGACTCTGATGTAGAGTCGAGGGTCAAGGGTATCCCCAGTTGAAGTACAAGTGAAAAAGTCCACCATTGTTTTCGGACGTTTAACGACCAGGGTCGTCGTCCTGAAAGGGTCACAAATCCTCTCCATCTGTCTCAAGAGTAGGGGAACAGGTCTTCCGTGTTATCGATTGTAAAAACCTCAAGGATTATGTACAGTCCGTGACAAGATCAGAGAAATACACTTATTTGAATAATTTTGGAGTCTTGTTGTGGTACTGCATCCATGATAATAATAAAGGTGAAGCACCTCCGAATCCCCTTCAATTCATTGAACGGCTCCAATGTGTCGACTAGTAAAAGTCTCAACACTAAACTTGAGACCTCGGGCATGGGAATTGGTTTGTTGGGAAGACGGAGTGGGTTCGGTTAACAAGAATTCAGTCAATCGGCACAGACTGAGAAAAGTTGGGGTACCTGATATGTCAGGTACCTTAAGAGGTCCGGACTTACTTATGGCCTCACCCCTCGGAAAGGGAAGAGGTCCCCTAGAAGGGTTGGGTCCCTAGCTTGGGTCCAGAGGGGGTAACGTCTGCCCAAGAAATGGTCGACTCGGGGGTCCCTTCGGTAGTAAAAAGTCTCAATACTAAACTTAAGACCTCGGGTTTGGTTTATCGGGAAGACGGAAAGGGTTCGGTTCACAAGAATTCAAACCCCCTCCCCCTGTATGCGTAGGATCTCTCACATTAAATTCGAGACCTGGGAGAGACATCCCTTTACGTCCATTCGTCTTAACACGTTTAATAAAGTCTTTGAAGTCCCTGGGGAGACCCGGGAGTAGACAGTTGGAGTATGTAGAACATCCCTTGACAGATCTCTAGTTTCTCTTCACCGAGGTCGCGGCGACCCGAAGCGGAGACGTTGGCGTCCTCCTCTCGACTCGACGCACCACACTGCCCCTACAAGCCAGTGATTTTTAGTCCTTGCCACTCGAGGGCCCTGGTGTCACGGGACTCTTGCGTCGGCCCTGCGACTCTAGGGCCCTAGGCCATCGACTTACTCTAAGCGTGACTGACGGCCGATCTGACTTTAGAAGGTAGGGAGGGTTGTCGGACCTCAGTGCTCTGTCCCCTGCCCTAGAGTCTTGAGACCGGGACCCGCGCGTCCCTGCTATAGCGACAAGGACCACGACTTTGTGACGCCAGCGCCTTCCCTCTCCGGCGGACGAGAATCCCATGGCGCGACGTCGCCGCCGCCCTCGACAGGTCACGACTTTGCCTACGCCGTCCGGGCGGCCCGAATCTGGGCTCGGACGACGTGGGGATCCTCTGGCCTGCCTCGACTGCGTCTCGCGACCCTCTCGCCCCTTGTCGCCCGAGGTTCGGCCCTTACCTGGACGTCTCTGAGCTGAGGATGGTTCCCCCTCGGCCGGGACTGAAGGTACTCGTGCAGGACGTATTCCATTCCTAGAGGAGCCCAGTGGGGGTGGTGGTGGGGGTGGGGGCCGAGGGTAGAGTTAGGACCCGCTCCCGCGGCAGTGGTCAAGAGAGAGAAGAGAACCGAAACCTTGAATTTCCCTTTGATCTGGCAAAGACACTCGGACCCCTAGGAAAGACGAACTACGACAAACAATGAATTTTGTCTACGCACATGTGCCCCCTCCCCGGCGGCGGTCTCCAAGTCTAGCAGTCCCCGAAGTAAGTAAGTAAATTTAGTGAACCTAGGGAAAGAGTGTAGGAGAGAGGACTGAGAGTCGGGACACTGGGAGTTCTTGGAAACGTAAGGTATTGGGAACACCTTCCCATGTAACAAGAAGGTGGGAACGGAGGGTTCGAGGTCAGGGTAATTCAGACCACCAACACCAGTTTATGGACTTAAGGACCGGTTGAACCGACTTTAATTTGTAGCTTCACCAGACGTCGTTTTTATTTGACAACAAAAGTTTGGTCTGAGGGAACGTGGAGGCCTTTGGACGGGAGGTCGGTCCTGAGTGAGTATCGAAGGACTTTCACGAATAAAGTATCAAGTGTGAGTGGGAAACGAAGAGAGTAAGTTCTAAAAATATATTGATTCAATAGTCATTGTATTGATTTAATAGTCATTACATTTAATAGTTATTGTAGGAGAACTTCACCTAACAACCCCTTTTCATCGTCGGAGGGAGGCCCGTTGTGAAAAGTTAAGTTTGGGTAGTCAGTCCTGAAGGGACCACCAGGTCACCGATTATGAGATGTGAAGGTTACGTCCCCCGGACCCAAGTTAGGGACCAGTCCCTTGATCTAGGGTGTTCGACATTGATTTCAAAGGACGTAGGTGTTGATTCTGGGCTGTGTCGGTTTATTTATTTATAAACAAATTTAGTGACACTTATTCGTCTTATATATAAAACGGTATTCTTCAGTGGTAACGAGGAGTAGAGAAAGAGACGGAAGAAGCAAGTCGGGAAAATAAAGGACGAAACAGTTGTGGTCAAATAGAAAATCAGGGACTTTCCACTGTGTATCAGGATATGTACCTCTAAAAAAAATTAGTTCCATAGTGAGACTTTTAAGGTACTTGCATTCGAAACTTCATTAAAGTAGGTGAAAACAAGAGATGATATGTCAACAACCGGAAGGGTCCAATACAATCACCATCTCTTGGGTGGACGGTTACGTCCTTTGTATTCTCTACACCCAAACTAGGGACCCAGTCCTTCTAGGGACCTCCTCCCGTACCGTTGGGTGAGGTCATAAGAACGGACCTCTTAGGGTACCTGTCCTCGGACCACCCGATGTCAGGAATCCCAGTGTGTCTCAATTTGTGCTGACTTCGGATGATCGTAGGTACGTACGGATGGTCAACTATAAACTCCTTTGAGTTTGGACCTCACCATTTCACTGAACGGGTTCATTTGTTCCATCACTTACCGTTGTACGATTTTCGGTCCTTAATATAATTCAGATTATAAGAAAAGAGAGATATTCACTTCAGGTGCCTGGACGTCGTAACTGCAATGGAATCTCGGACAATCTTTACACTGTAGAGTCCGAGGTGGGGTCTGGACGACTTAGATTTATACACAAAATTGTACTAGAGATCTTTTATTTATACGTGTAATTCGAAAGTCTATGACGGTCCACGGTGTGACCGATAAAGACTATGTTTAACATCTTTCGGTTGATGCTTCTCTTCTCCCGGATATCTAAACTACTCAGGTCACTGAAGAGGGAAATCCGGGGACTTCGAGATTCCATATCTCTTCTTCTTTTTACGAATTGAAGGGGTCAATCCTTCAAATTTTTGGTGGTGACAAACTTTATTTGATCTTATTCTAGACACAAGAATCTCCACCACTTAGATCGGAGTCAGTTTTTACGTACGTTTGTTTTCCCTTACATTAACGTTTAGTTAATGTTTCCGTAGGATCACTGATCTATATACCCAGAGAGGTTAGGTAGGATATTTCTATATTTATAGGTAAATTTTTCGAAATTCTGAACCACCAGGTTCAAAGTTTTAATAACTAGTACATACCAGAAAGGGTGGAGTTAATAGGTGTGTCCTTTAGATCCGATATCGGGTACTCTTGTAAGTGAAGGAAACCCAAATAACTAATGGGTTAACCTTCCCTCGGATAAGGATGTTCAAGGTTATGTAAACTTCTGTCCATAGATGAATGGTGGTTATTTACGAGTTATAGAAGTTGAACCAACACTCGTGGAACTCCCATCTTCGACCGGAATTTGGAAGACATTATGGTTTGTCCCATTGTATCCACCCATCGTTAAAAGGAAAAGAATATTATGACCAGTGGAGGAGGATCATAATAAAATAATAACATGTACTGAAGAATAACACTAGGTGAATCTTTGGAAAAACATTTCCCTGTCCCATAGTTGTATAAACATAGTAAAATTTGAAATGACACATTGTCTCAGGTTCCTTAAGGACAACCAAGTGATATTGTTTAACTGACATCCTCCCTCCCGAGGGAAGGTTGTAATTAACGATCCCTCCTAAGAAAAATTTATTTGTAAAATAACTTCTTAATGTGTATGTTCTTTTCGAGTTTGGTATACAGATATGGGAATACCCAATCGTGTTTCACTCGTGAAGACACGTTGGTGATGGTTTTACTTCTGTCTTGTAATGACCCTGAAGGAACCTCTAGGTCACCAATTCTTAGACGTGAAGGACCAAAGGGACCACCGAGTCCTCATCCCTTGGACGGAGGGTCCCGTCCTCTGTTCCCAAGGTAGGGACTAGGTCCTTTTAGGGTGTGCGGCACCTCATTGATTCGGACACGACATCTCGGGAGGTCGGTGTTGACGGGTCGGGTGTACGGTGTCTCTCAAATCGCGGACGTGGTATCTCGGACACTTGTGACGTTGACCTCTTCGGTTGGGTCACTCTTCGGACTTGTGGCGTCGGTCTCTCGTCGGGGTGAGTGCCGTCGTTCTCTCTTCGGTGGGTCGTCGTTTCTGTCGTGGTAGTTTTTATTCGTTTATTTAACATTCTTTTTCCTTAGACGTGAAGGTAACGTCCCCGTGCGCAAGTCAGGGACCCGTCCCTTTATTCTAAAGTGTACAGTGCGCTACGTCGGTTTTTTGTTTAAATTTTTTTTTTTCTTCTTGGAATGGTCGAAGGGTCTTTGGTGGGGGTTTCAAAAAGGGTGTATGACGGGGGTAGGAGGAGGGGTTTCCAGTGGAAAAGTCTCCCACTTCATAATAAATTACAAAACTGTCTCGATGATTTAAAATACATCCTATCAGGATCTTTGGACGATCTCTTTTCTATAACGACATACCACCTTTCTTTGGGGTCTGAACCTTAGTCTGGTCTGGAACTAAACTAAGACTTTCTGTAGACGCTCGGAATAAAAAGAATAGATATTTTGTCCCTATTATTATGGACCGAACGACTCCCAAACGAAAAAAAAACTCACTTTTACAATCTATTGTATTACATTATAGAAATAAATAAATAGTCCACATAATCTTTTAAGTTATTTACCAACAATAATCCTGTGGGTAGAACTCCAGGTCTTGTTGAAGTCATCCACAGTGCAACCCAGAGTGGATTGTACTACTTCGAAGTACTCTTTTCGTCGTCGAAGTATGTGTCTTTGTGTGTGTCTGTAAAGTGTCTGTGTTAGGGTCCCCTGACTCGATGGATGTGTTTTGAGGACTGAAGACACACTTATAGCGTTGGGACTAAAGGATTCCGTTTGTAGAGAAAAGAGACCCTCCACTCCATACCCTATGACAAAGTGGTTTTCAAAATGAAAACAAAATCCAAACTTCCTAAATAATTGTTTTCTTTGACGAACAATGTGTGTGTATTTGTCAAGGTTATAAATTATCTCCGAATAAACTTAATTAACGTTATACGACAGTAATTTTCTTTCCTTTATCTTTGTCGTCTGTTTCCATTGTCAGATATATAGTGGTTTAGTCCGGGTGTTGGAAGTTGGTCTGAACTTTCGTGACCCCTCAGGGAGTGACTGTCGTTGGACCTTAGGGTTGACCCTTTCACAGAAGGGTCCACCACGATCACCTTCTTCGACGGACGGTTACTCCCTCTGCACTCTCTACGTCCAAGGTAGGGACCCCACCCTTCTAGGGGACCTCCTCCCGTACCGTTGGGCGAGGTCGTAAGAACGGACCTCTTGGGGCACCTGTCTCCTCGGACCGCCCGACGTCAGGCATCCCAGCGTTTCTCGACCCGTGTTGACTTCGCTGAATCGTGTCGTGTCGTGGGTCTACCACGCAGGTCGGGTACCCATTCTGTAGTTTAACGTCAAACGCCCCCGAGAACAAATATTAGGGTCTAGGGTTTGACTATAGTAGTAGTCAAACACACGTTTTTACGTAGAGACCAAATTGAAATTGAAAATGTTACGACAAATAAAGTGGACCACTCAGTATTCTGAAGAATCTACGCCCCTCTTCCTCCCCTCAAGACCGGTCCAGGAGTCCCTGAATTCTCTAAGGTTCTGAGTGAGAGAAAGAATAGATTTCACAGTGGACTGAACGACACGGGCGTCCGTCCGGTCCTTAGATCCATCACAGGTCCACCCAGTCTCCGGGCGAGGGGACGAACACTTCGGACTTCAGGAGGTAAAATTAAAGGGATTACCTATGTTACTCTGGAGAGTAATTTTAAGTGAATAGACTTTGTGTAAGTGGTTCCTAGTAGTCGGAACCTACCGGGGGCGTGAATTGAGTAGGGTTCTCCACTTCCGACTTGGTTCACTCGGACTCTTTAAGAGTCTTATAAGGAACTCAGACCCGACCCTCGACCCTTGACGGACCTTCGTCTCAAGTAGGTAGTATACGAACCTCTAAAATTTATCTCAACCACAACAAGAGTGTTTAGACTTATAAACTACGTCGATTTATTAAATTTTGTACATTTGTTGCGACGACGAGAAAGGTAGTCTCTTGAGAGTCGGGAGAGAACGATAGTCATGTTAGAGTCCTCGGTGGTTTCCGTCGTTACACTCAATCCCCGAGTCTTTTGAAGGTACGACCCAAGAACGACACGGTCCCGGACTGATACTTGAGACCCCTTTCTCACCCCCGTCGAAAACGGGGTCTACGACCACTTAGTCCTGTTTCTCTGAAGTCAAGTTCTCGAGCGAAGGATTGAGTGGTAGGGGTCACGATGCTACTTGTGGGTGTTCGGTCAAAACAAAGTTCTCCTCGTTTATAAATTATATGATTTCAGTCAGAGGAGGTATCGTGGAGTCGTTTTGGTCGTTGGCCCCTCCCCCTTCCCTCCGTATTTCTGTACTTGACAGGTAGGTAAGTACGTCCCGACCAGGAGTAACCCCTTTTTACTTTAATGATCCCTTTATTTTAGTTATCCAGGGACAGGATGTCCTAAGGGTAAGGAAGATTGAGACGGGGGCTGTGGAGAAGATGCACTCACCCTGTGCCTTCGTCCAGTGGAGAGGAGGGGAGGGAGGAGAGAACCCGACTAGAAAGTGTAGGGAGAGTATGCAAATAGAGGGAGTCATCAGGTGCACGGAGTAGATCAGTAAGTCGTTTGTAAATACCTAGTAAAGGTTTCCCACTCTTTGATACTACTCGCAATATTTCCTACGTATGTGTATCCGTGTGTGTGTGTGTTCGTGTGTGTGTGACTTTGATCAAGGGTGGAGGTCGTTCGGGACCGGGCACTATGTACGTGTGTTGACGATATTATGAGTCCTCCCAGAGTCTCCACGGGATTATTTCCAGACCCTTCTATTGTCCCTCCATTGAGTCTTTCTTTACAAGTGAAGATTAGAGTTAAACTCCGAAGAGCGAGTACCGGAGACGAACTCTTAATTATAGATTCTTTCCGTCTCGAGATATGTGGTCGGTCGGAGGGAGGGTGTTCCGGTGGTGGGTAAGTGGGATCTGTTGTTAGACCCAAGTCACCATTAAAAGAAGGGATAGTCTTTTAAAATAGTCTCCTTCCGTTTAGTTAGTCGTTTTCTGGTATGGTCGATTAGACAGAGGAAGATTGGTAAGGAATGGGGAGTCCCTGTAAAAAAAGGGTAGTTTGTTTCAATTACTTTGTGTTTAACCACCAGTTTCTTAGACTAAAGTGTCTTTTTAGGTACGGGACCTCCACTTCTCTAAAGTGAAAGTTTCAAATAGTAGAGTTATTTCACCAAAATTCTTCTCTCCCTTTTCCTCTTCCTCCTCTTTCTCTTCCCTTCTTCTCTACCTTTTCCTTTTTCGTTTTCTTTTTTATGTAATTTTTTTACTTTCGCGCTCTTCTGATCCAGGTTGAGAACGGACTAAAGGTCAGAGTCGAGTCTTTGTTTGTTCTTTCGGATCTTTCTAATCGACAGGGTGAGGAACATCTTATAAAGGTAAACGAACAAAAGGAGAGAACGAGTGAGACCTCTGGAAGGTTATTTGTTTACTACACATACAATGTAGTCATTGTTAGAGACTGGTAGACCCTGAAGAACCCGATTAGACAGTCAGAGCGGGTCTAGGGTCGAGTCGGTCGACCGAACCCCTCCCTACGACCGACCAAGACAACCTATTCGAATCGTCCTTTACTAGTACTGAGACGGGTTGCAGAGGTTCAGTAAAGGGTTTCAGAGTCCGAAGGGTGAGGTTTGTGAAGACGGGAGATTAAATCTCAAGGACCCTGACAAACACTCCTTTGTAGACTTTGAGTGATCACAACGGCACGATCACTAGGAGAGCACTCGAGAAGACCCTTTCCTGACCCGGTAGAGGGAAGTAGAAGTCCCGTCCTTTAGGTCGAAACGACCTTCATTTGTCGGTCTCCACTCGTCGTCCCATCCCCTAACACCTCGATCTGTGCACTTCACCGAGATTCGCAGAGGGTCGTACAAAGAACAAAGGTTGGAGGAGGGTCTGTTCTCCTTGTTAGGGACCTCTAATGTTCGTTACTACCTCTAGTGTCGAAGAAATGATGGATCGTCTCTCGAGTCCTTTACGTGGAAGGGTTGACCTTGTCGGGACCTGGTGGGAGGGTAGACGGTCCTCTCCTTCGAAAGACCCCCTGTCGATTCTCTCGAGGTTCTGTCGTCGTTTGTTGTCTGTTGTCTAGACCTGTGGAATTGGGGACTGACGTGGGTAGTTCCGGAAGGTCTGGAACACGGTGAGTACTGCAATCGCTCCAGGGTTCACGACGAACGAGTCAGGGAAGTCAACATAGACTGAGACGTTGGCATACCTGACATTGGGCGGTCTGAGGAGACAGGTACCCTAAGAGGTCCGTTCTTATGACGTCACCCAACGGTACTGGAGGAGGTCCCCTAGAAGGACTGGGACCTCAGCTTGGGCACAGGGAACGTAGAGGACGTAACGTCCGCCTAAGAAATGGGTGACTCGGCGGACCCTTCGGGGATTCACTACGGTACTTTTATTACATTGACAACTTTGTTCGTCTCGAGTGTTAAGGGGTTCGTTTACTAGGAATAAAGGGACTGGAACTACGGTTTCAGATGAGGGAGGGAAGAATAAACGTAAAGACGAAAATCGTCTGTTAAAAATGGGTAATTGTATTTCCATAGAAAAATTATCACCACGAATACATTCGGGGTATCTATGCGAAAATACGCAGAACTTGGTTCAAGACGAATGCAAGCAGAAAGGAAAACGAAAGATCGGTAGATGGATGGGGGTCAATGGTTGTCGTCTTTGTGGGTGGGTGCGTGTGTGTGTGTGTGTGTGTGTGTGTGTGTGTGTGTGTGAGTGTTCCGTGTCCGTCCGGGTCACTACTCCACAAGAATAAAGAACAAAGAATAGAAAATAACGGAGAGTTTCCGTTTCGTTTGGAAAGGGGAGGAGGAGGGAGACGGTAAACTTAAACGTTGGCGTAGTGATTGTCGTTGAGACGATAAATTTTTCGTCGAGACGGTACATAGTCTCGTTATGGGAGTCCCCTGTCAGTCCTTGACCGTGGTTGAAGAAGGTCGGAGAGGGTCGAAGTGTGTCTCTTCGGAGAATTGGAGACCCTCCCTCACTTCGACGACCATGTCTGAGTCTCGGAGGAGGTCGGGGACTCCATGGGGGAAGGAGACACCCCTCGCCACGGTTTCGAGGAGAAATGGGTGCAAGAAGGGAGAAGAGACTAGGGGAAGAGTCCAAAGTGATCCGATTCTTGATTCATAATTTTAGTAGACATGTCAGTTGAATTTTTTTTTTTGTGTTGCACCGACAATACTCAATTCAAATAACCCCTGTTTTACTCCTGAGGTCGGGTCCTCTCTCGTGGAGTCTATCGAGACTCTTTGACGAGGTTTCTCCGTTCCCTCCTTTCCAGTCACATATACACTAAAAACCGCTTCGCTGATAAATCAGTGAGTCAGTACAGACTGAGAAACGTTAGAGTACCTGACGTCGTGAGGTCCGAAGGGTCAGGAAGTGATAGAAGTTTGAGCACGGGTAATTCAGCCACTACGGTCGGTTGGTAGAGTAGGAGATAGCGGGGGAAGAGACGAACGAGAGTCAGAAAGGGTCGTAGTCCCAGAAAAGGTTACTCAGCCGACAAGCTTAGTCCACTGGTTTCGTCGAAGCCGAAGTCGTAGTCAGGAAGGTTAAGTTATAAAGGAAATCCTAACTGACCAAACTAGAGGAACGACAGAAGAGACGGTGGTGTCAAGCTTTCGTAGTTAAGAAGCCACGAGTCGGAAGAAATACCAGGTCGAGAGTGTAGGTGTGTACTGATGTCCTTTTTGTCATCGAAACTGTTATACCTCGAAACAACCGTCTCCCCCTTGTGTACGCTAGTTCGTGCATAAAAAGGTTTTCCAAAGATGATCAGAGCACTCCGGAAACGATCAGTGCTCCTTGTCAGTAGTACTACTTCCTAAAATCACGAAAAGATCTATACTCCTGCATATTGTTAACCCGAGTATTTTAGTCGAGGACTATTATAGACTTCTGGACAGGCCGGTCAAAAGCGTCTCGTGTCTCACGGAGTAAGGACGAGAGGTGGGACTTGAGTAAGTCCCCCACAATTTCCAGTCGTCGACGTCGTCGAGAACTAAATTAGAAACATCTCCATCCGCCGTTCGTGCGTACCGTTCTCGGTCAGACATCGACTGTCGTATGTCACGTCTCCCTGGGGCTCTCTGATTATTAACAAGTAATATTTACTATTTTTATTTGGGGACCAAGTAAACACCTCGTAATATCAAATTTTTATTTTGAATATTATGTAAGATACTGTGAAGTGAAAACGGGGTACGAAAAAGGTTATCTAACATAATAATCAAGGTATACTATTTGTTCCTTTGTTTTCGGTCTAATTTTTTTTTCAATGAGCAAGTTCCAGTGTCGTCCATCCGTAATACCTTTAAGTTTATCGTTATCGTCTAGGATGTTTCGTGTCTACTTGGTCCGTGACACGATTCGAGAAATTGTCGGAAGTTGGGATTTGTTTGGATAAAATTAGAGTAAAATGTCTACTCATTTGACTTCGTGTCTCTGTAATTCCTTGAACGGATTCCAGTGTGTCGATTAATCATCGTTTCGGATCTAAGTTTGGGGTCGTTCGACCTTTACGTTTACCTACCTAAGCCGTCTCCCGTTTCCTGAAGTGGTTCCCCTAGTGTCTGACAGTAGAGAAAGTCCACAACTGTCCCAGGGTACACACCGGGGTCGAGACATCCTAGTCTCTGGGTCAAAACGAGTGAGTCAGTTCTCACCTAGGTAGAGTTTTTTTGTTGTTTTTTTTCCGTAATTTTTATTTTCGGTTTTGTACGTGTGTGTGTTTATGTGTTTTTTTGGGTTACCTGGGTAGAAAGGTCCGTCCGAACACAATTAGTTTGAGTGTTTTGACTACATAACAGGACCTACAGTTCGGTACAATGTTAGTCCCCTACCAAACGATTCGTACTTTAAGTCCCTTCTATTTTCTCTCCCTCTGGACCTCTTGAGTCTACGACTTGTGACAGTCCTGCTACGCCAAACGACCGACTTTCCTGCCGGAGTCAGATGCCGAGGGAGCCGGGAAAGATGGGAGCCCAGGAGAGGAGCGACTAGAGAGGGAGGGAGCCGACACAAATGGACACTGGGTCCAGTCCGTCCGTGAGAGAAGAGGGGTCTATGGGTCAAAGGACGTGGGGAAATCCCTGGTGCACGGAGACTCGACCTCGTACGGGACCTGAACTCGACCAACACCCCTCTCTCCTTCCACCGGTCCGACCCCCACGCCCTACGAAGGAGAAGTTCTCAGAGTAGTAGGGCTACTGTGAGTGTCCACACCTGGGTGTCGAGACGGAGGCAGGACGAGTCCCCAGTGTAGTCCCGGAATCCCTAGACCCAAAATTCCCGCTCTGGTTCTTTCTCTGTTTTCCCCTAACCCCAGTAAAGGAATATGGGGTGGTGACAGGGTAAGGTGTACGGGGGGAACTTTCACCTATACGAACTAACTCTTAGAACTCTTAGCTAAGTCGTTTGTAAACGACCCGTGGTAAACACAGACTCTCGGGTCCTTGTTCTGGGTAAGGGATGGGGTTCCTCGACTCAGTCCGTCCGACCCACCGAGTCGTCCGACCGAGTCTTCTGAGTTCGGTATAGACTGAAGTCGGGTTGTACCTGTGTACCTATAACCACGGGTACTTCTACAGGACTTCAACCCCTGGAGAGCAGTGTGTACTACCCTTTTAGTCTCCTGGTCCAGTTTACGAACACCGTTAGAGTCCCACGGTTCAAACCCGAGGATTAAGTCACTGACTAGGCTTTCCGACATTATCGGTGTGGAGGTCCTTACTCGGGTGGGCACTTCGAGTCTTACCGAGGTCCGTGGGTTCTGTCCTTAGAGAAGTTCAGGTTATAGGTTCTTTCCTTCACAAAGAAGACTCTGTACGGGTCTCGTTTCTACGTACCGGGTTCGTACCGTCTCAGTCTAAGTCTCTTCGTTTCGACCATGGGGAGGTAGTAGTAGAGATTTCTAGGTTCATTTTTTTTTTTTTTTAGGTTTGAGTTTTCACGGTTCCGGGACCTCAAGGGACCACCGAGTCACCAATCCTTAGGTGGACGGTCACACCCCGTGCACCCAGGTAGGGGACCAGGTCCTCAAGTCTACGATGTCTCGTTGATTCGGACCTCGGTTTGATACTTCGTGAGTAAGGTCTCAGGTGCTCGGTGTTGATGCCTTCGGGCGTTCGTTGAGGACTCGGTCGCGTCCTCGGACCTCGGACACGAGTCGTTGTTCTCTTCGGTGACGTTACTCTTCGGGGCCCGTGGCGTTACTGCACGTCGGGGACGACCGACGTTGATCTCTTTCGGGTACGTTTTTGTTAATTCTGTCACGTCCGTTTTTATTTATGCATTTTTCAGGATCTCGATTACGAGTAACCCGACTCTACCCAGCTACAGTGGCCACTTCCCCCTCAGTCAGGGTGGGTACGGGATCCCTACCTCCCACCTTCTTTCGTAGAAGGGTCCTCTTACCCCCGCTGCAATCGACACCCGAGCGGTACGTTGTTGTCTACGGGGATACCATTAGGGTCAACCTGGTGTCCTGGAAAAGTCACAAAATCGCTCTTCCCTGACCTTTTCTTTACTTGACTCGAACAGTGAGAGGGTGGATTGACCCGATCAACACAGAGTAAGAACGACAACGACTTCTGATTTAGCAGGTTGAGTCAAAGAATTACTGGTCTGAGTCCTTTACTTGACTGCAGTGGGAGATTTCCCTGACCAAATGACCCCGACACCTCGGTCTGGAGTGGGACCCCCACCCTCATCCAAAAGGTTACCTCCTCCTACTGGGTTGAAGGTTAGAGGGTCCTTCCTCCGACTATCCCCCACGCCCCCCGTCCCCCTCCGTCCCCTACTCCTACGTCCGTCACTGCGAGTCCGACCTTACCTCCCTTCGAGAAGGAAGAGTAAAACCCCAGTCTCAGTCTACCACACTTCTTCGGACCTAAAAAGTCCCCCCTCCTCCACGCCGCCCCATTCGACACTCGTCGGGTACCTAAGTATTTTCGTCCACTTTTCACTCCGTTTACTCCGGTCGAAGTACCCGTACGGTGGACCCGGTAGTGTGGTCGGGGTGTGGACCTTCCCGGGATACTACCCGACTTATGAGACGACCAAATCATAGCCTAATTATGAGAGGGGTAGAGCTCTGAGAATTAAAAACATGTTCCTCGGGGTATAGTAATAAAACACGACTCTGGGTGTTTTAGGTATTGGTAGTGCCGACAGTTTATCCTGGCGGACGTCCCAGGCTCGGATCCAGAGACGTTACCAGGACTCGACAAGAGACCTACACGGGAGGAAAGAAAACCGGAGTGGGGTACGGACCGAAGTCTCCTCGACACTCCTCGGTCTCTTTTCACTAGAATACGAGACCCGTTTCACCGGTCCTTCACTCGACATAAGGAGGGGTCCCGGTCGAAAAATTTCTTTATTTTTCGGAACTTCCTCGGAAGGGACCCCGGACACGTCGTCGAGGACCCCCTGGAGAGTCTCTCTCGACCTCAACCGACCTCTCTGCAGTCACTCCGGGTTCGATAGTGTGTGACCCTTGGTCTTCCAGTGAAACCAGCGAGACTCTAGTGTCCGATCTCCCGGACCGAGAAACCAATTTTTGGTAGACCGTCTCCCTACTTGTCTGGGGCTCTCTGTAAGACACTAGCATGTTCCGGTGGGTCGTTTATTCGTTCTTTGTCTGTCTTGGGACCCCGAAGGAACCACCGGGTCACCAATTCATTCTGAGACACGAAGGTGGTGTCCCCCGTGGCCACACTGGAGACCAACCCCTCAATTCTAGGGTGTACGGTACACCATGTCGGTGTTTTTCTTTCTTTTTCTGTCTTGGGGTTGGAACCCCGATGGGTCTGTGGTAACTTTTCATCCAGACCACGTTACTCAGGGTCCTCGTTGTAATAGGGGACCCCCTAAACGGAGGTATTTTTGTGTTGACGTTTTCTATTTGTTCAGGATGACATATCGTGTCCCTTGATAGAAGTTATAAATATTAGGTATTCCGGAAGGACCACCGAGTCTGACATTTCTTAGGTGGACGTTATGTCCTCTGGACCCAAGCTAGGGACCCAGTCCTTCTAGGGGACCTCTTCCGTTACCGTTGGGTGAGGTGACAAGAACGGACCTCTTAGGGTACCTGTCTCCTCGGACCATCCGATGTCAGGTACCTCAGCGTCTCAGTCTTATTAGATATTACTATTTCTTAGACTTTTTCTTATATATATATTGATTTTCTTATATATATATTGATTTTCTTATATATATATTGATTTAGTGTGGACTTTGATTGTATTGAGACATTCGGTTGACATAAAGTTGTTAAAAAAAAAAAGTTAAATTTATCGGTCGACGTCCTATTATCGGTGTCCTTTCGTGTGGTTCCAAACGACTGTGGTGTTACCGAGGTCCCTTCTTAGAGGAAGTAAGCGGAGGTGAAAGTGAAGAGAAGAGTTCAGAGTCGATAAAAATCTCCAATAGAGAGACGACCAGGACGAAAGTAAACGGTGCGCTGTCCGTAGTCCCACAAAGTCACCCTCCTGTTCCCGGAGGCCCCAAGTCAGGAAGACGAAAGCACCGAATAATGGTTAGAACGTTTCCGTTACACTTGAAAAGTTTACTCATGTAACGGACTTGAAACGTTGAGGAAGGTCACTGGTCCCCCGACCGTGACCCGTGGCACCTACTCTGGACCCCAGCACTGGACGATGAAGGAACAGTGTCTTTGGGAGTGGCAGAGAATGTCTCCCGTCATAAGACGTACCCCTACGACCTTCCTTTGAACTACTCCGACGGGAGGGTCGTAGTGGTCTAGGAATTTCTCGTATTTCCGTGTCAGTCCGCAACCGAACATCGAAATAACTTCCTCTTTTCAACATGACTCCATCCTTCCCAACACGCATCTAAACAATTAAATCATGTCTTACGACGTATTACTTCTGGTCGAAGAGGCTACCGAAACCATTAATTGTACTTCCGTTCCTCTCACCCAGTCCCCGACACTATCTTCGCATGTCGGTGGTATCCGTTCGTGTCAGAAGGAACCTTCTTCGTTTTCTGTTACTCGACTCACCAAAGTCACCATTGTGAGGTAAAGAAGGGATCCTACCACTTATCCCTCACAAACGAAGGGATAGGAAATTTTGTTTATGTGCAGAATACATCTGTATATCAGACGTGGTTCATACAGTAATTTTGAACAACAAGTCAGTGATTCAACACAGGTTGAAACGTTGCGGTACCTGACGTCGTGCGGTCCGAAGAGACAGGAGGTGATAGAGCGTCTCAAACGCGTTTAAGAACAGGTAACTCAGTCACTACGGTAGGTCGGTAGAGTAGGAGACGGGTTATTTTGAATTTTACTTTGTTGACTGCCTCCATTCCTAAAGGGACCGTCAGGTCGCCAATTCTAAGGTTCGAGGGTAGCGTCCCCCGTATCCACACTAGAGACCGGCCCCTGTATTCTAGGGTGTACGAGACATAGTACCGGTTTCTATTACTCTTATTATTCCATTGTTTGTCGCCTTGATCCCCATAGACCCAAACACTGACTTCTACCTTTCCCACTACCCCTCCTACACCTTCCAAAGTCTTTCAGGGGTCCACCTCAAAAATAAAACCTTGTGTTCTATTCTGTAGGGAGGAAAGACGATTCTCGCCGAAAAGATAGTGTGTCTTCAAGTCTTACAGAGAAGAGATAAAGACTAAGAATCCTTGTCAGAACTTTCACTTTCACAATCAGTAAAGTCAACATAGGTTGAGAAACACCGGGGTATCTGATATCGGACGGTCCGAGGAGACAGGTACCCTAAGAGGTTCGTTCTTATGACCTCACCAATCGGTAACGGAAGAGGTCCCCTAGAAGGACTGGGTCCCTAGTTTGGGTCTAGAGGACGTAACGTCCACCTAAGGAATGTCAGACTCGGTAGCCTCTTCGGGGTCCTTGTCAGAATGGGGGAGGGATTGAGGCTTTGGCAAGAATCTCCAAGAAGTCATTTTGGTCCCAGGCCAGTGGAAAGCAACCACGACCTTAACGTGGGTAAGTCCTTCCCCGGCACACTCAAACAATAGCGTCACCTAATAAGTCCCTTCCCGAATACGACTCGTCCCCTTAGACTCCCTGACTTCGCCGAGAAAAGGGACGACTACATTCCAGTGTCCCGGGAGTACTCACTGTTGGAATCGCAAGTTTACTTATTCAATGATCCTCCAAAATCCCCCTACGACTCGAAGGGTCCACCGTGATCACCATTTCTCGGGCGGACGGTCACGGCCTTTGCATTCTCTGCGCCCAAACTAGGGACCCAGTCCTTCTAGGGGACTTCTTCCCGTACCATTGGGTGACGTCACAAGAACGGACCTCTTGGGGTACCTGTCTCCTCGTAACACCTGATGTCAGGTGTCCCTGCGTTTCTCAGTCTGTGCTGACTTCGTTGAATCGTGCGGACGTGTCTGGTACACTCGTGGTCGGGAACTGTTTCGTAATCAGTTAAGCATCCTCCAGATATGTGTATTTAGGTACAATTGGGTTTCAGTGGTTAACAGGAGTACCCTTCGTGGCGGATGACAAGACTAAACCCCGTGAGTGTACAGGAAAGAAAATACTTTGATACCAGTATTGTCTACCAAATCATCTTTGACAGAATTGAGAAAAAAAAAAAAAAAAAACCGGTACGGGATTCCGTACACTTATAATCAAGGGGAGGGTCCCTGACTTAGGATATTACGTTCACGGTTCAGAATTGGTGACCTGGTGATCCCTTCAAGGTTTGGTTAGGGAAAGAATTAGTTGAATAAAGTCGTTGGTTGTGGAAAGTTAGAGAACCACTCTTATGACAGAAACACGGACACCGCTGCCCATCTAAGAGAACTTCAAAGGGAACGAAGACGAGAAGTGCGTAGTGGGTAACTCTATGTACAAATTGTTCTCAGTTGACGTAGGTCGGGTTTGGACAAATCCGGCCAGTATGGACACTTAATATTAATACGTTAAACTACTTAAGCAGGTACTTGTTTGGTTAATTCCCATATTTGTCTTTGTCATAACTGGTTACCGTCCCTCACATTTGTTTTTTTCAATAAAGATGTTTTAACTCCGCTGTAGGGACCGTTAGGTCACTAATTCTGAGGTTCGAAGGTGACATCCACCACACCAACCAAGTTATTGGGACGTCCGACACACCACGCTGGTTTTTTTAAAAAATTAAAATATTTATTTATTTATTTAGCTCACAAAATCTTTCTGAGTTAATTTCGTATAGCAAAAAATTGTCGTTTAATCTTTACTCCCTCTTCTGATATTTTATAAGTATTACTTTCGTATGTTTACTTTTTCCTAAAACGTTAGCCTAACGAAGTAGTCATAGACGTTACAGAACGAGATACAGTCCCTTTGACCTTGATCTTTGAGGTCCTGGTCTGTTACACACATCAAACACGTCTTTTCCGCTAATTAGGGAAAAAGAAAAAGTCGTCTAAGTAGTCGTTTCTTTTCCGAATCTAGATGTAGAACTGTGACAATTATCGGTTACTACTGTGTAAATCTATAAAACTCGGTTTCTTTCGTAAATCTCTGTCTTATATAGAAAACACACTAAGGAACTATCTTGGTTGAAAAGGTCATTTGTCTGGTAATTGTTAAGGTTAATGTGACCTATTTTTATGTGGATGAACCATTCTATTTTCGGACTGGCGATATAGTCAGGAAGGACCAGATTTTTCAAGAATATACACTCCCTGGCGGGACCACCGGGTCACAAATTAAGAAGGCGAAGGTTCCGTCCCCTATCCCCAAGGTAGGGACCAGTCCTTCGATTCTAGGGTGTACCGGGTACCGGTTTTTTTGGTTTTGTATCTTTTCTCTT
Organism: Capra ibex; assembly: GCA_006410555.1. Taxonomy (NCBI): domain Eukaryota; kingdom Metazoa; phylum Chordata; class Mammalia; order Artiodactyla; family Bovidae; genus Capra; species Capra ibex. The sequence continues at coordinate 51,104,408 of SJYO01052617.1, read as the reverse complement.
CGTTATAGCATTGTTTCAGTTACTTCTAAAATTTTTGTATCATACGAAGAATTGTTCAGAACGGGAAGAAATTTTTTATTTATTAGTGACTACGTACTTTAGTTGACTAAAATCGACGGACCGGGAAGGTGCTAGGTCACCGATACTTGAGACAAAAGTTTCATAGGTTGTTTCCACCGGAAGTCGTGGTGAATTCAGATATATATATATAAAAAAAAAAAATTGAAAAACTGGTACGATATGTCGTACACTCTGGAATTAAGGGGTTGGACTCTAGTTTGGACGCAACCTTCGTGTCGCAGTCTGACGGCCCGTTCAAGGTTAGGTTGCATATATATAATTACCATATACTGAGAGTTAACTGGGAGTCTTCCCGGGCCAGGTAAGTCTTGTCTGGACACCAACGGTTCCTCCTCCCTCCCACCCTCTCCCTACCTGACCCCGGACTCCAATTACGTTTGAGGGTGTCCTACCCGTTTGACTTGTGTCCTACCAGGACGACTTGCCGTGTCCCTCGACATAAGTGATAGGACGCTGTTTGGTGTCTCTTTTCCTATAAAATTTTCTTATATATACATATTGACTTAGTGAAACAACATGTTGTCTTTAATTGTGACATTTAGTCGATATGAAGTCAAAATTTTTTTTCTTTTCACCCCCCCCGTCCCCCCGAGACAGAAGACTTTCGGTCTTTATGTGTGCATAAGAGTTTTCCTCTGATAGGTTTGGGAGGTCACAAAATATTTCACCTTAGAAATTTATAATTACTGAGTTTTTGGTTTCCTCCCATTGAGGTCGTGGTAACAGTCCGATATTTATTGACCCGTGAGTTTGCCTTGACTCACGAATTTGTAGAACCTCAAACAGGACTGTCTCACACGAAAGGACCCTTTACCATTGACGACGGGAGTGAGCCCGGTTTACTCCGAATAGACTTAAAAGAGAGGGAACGTTGGTTCCACGATCAGGTCTTGGGTTACAGACGGCGTCGTTTCAGAGACACCTCGTCGGCCTATGCCGACTCTGTTGTGGTTCTACCATTAGAGATTTGTAATTCTTTGCCAAAGGAAGCCGGGAGAACGTGTACAAACGGAGGGAAGGGGGTGGGACTGGCAAACGGGTCGCACGAGTCCGAACTTGTTTAACCCGACCTAAGTTCTGTCTAAGGACGTCAGTACTGGGTTGGGGCCTTCTTGGCTTCACGGAGGACACTCCTGGCGGTGAGTCTTCAGGAGACGGACCGATCGATATCTTACCTGACCTGTTTCAAATGTTTATAGTCCCGGATCAGTTGAGGTAGAGATTTCTGTGCTTTTCCAGGGAAAAGTCTTACGGTAGGTAGGTCTACTGGCCTTAGACCCTATTTTTTTGAAATATAGGTCGATACATAGACCATCTACGGATAAAATTTCCGACTGACTCCATTAATTTTCAATCTACCTGTCCTCTTTCCGGTCACTCCTGTCTCGTCCCGTTCAGTCCCCTTCTCATCGGTCTTTCTCCCAGGACCCCGTCTGGGTCTAGGTGCCCAGGGACCGGGGTTCGTTTCTCACTAGTCCGGACACGAAATTCCTCTAGGGAGACCGACGACCCTCCTCCTACCTGAGTCCCCGTCTCTTGTTCTCCCTGAGGTCCGGTCCCTGACCTGATTAAACCGTTGGTACCTCTACTACTCGACTCCGTCCTCAGTCCTAAGGTCTCTCTCACCCCAGCCCTGGGATCTTATTTCGTCATTCAGACCGTAGACATTATATATGTAAAAAATTAAACCGACACGACCCAGAATCAATACCATACGTCTAGAAACTACAAATTGGCACCGGACACTTGAGGATCAACACCGTACACCCTAAAGTAAGTGACTGGCCCCTGGTTTGGGTCTGGGGGACGCAACCTTCGAGTCTTAGAATCGATGGCCGGGTGGTCCCTTCAGGGTCAGGTCGTAGATATCTATGAGTGACTGATGGGGACACATGCGCGTGCGTGTGTGCGAGTGTGTGTGACAGGAGAAATATGTGTCTCAGGTCCACCACCGGGTCTGAGACCTGAGACCTCGGTTTTACGGGTTCAAGTTTAAAGTTAAGTAGTGAACGATCCCCATTTTGAACCATACAGTGACTGGTAGAGACATGGGTCTAAGGAGCAGACATTCCACCTCTGTCATTACTTTCGTAGAAGAATCCCAACATTGCTCCTCATTTAATCAATGACGTCCATTTCGTAAATCCCTGCTTACGGACAGTGGTGTCATATAAAAAGGATAACGAGGACATTGTTGAATGGTGTTTGTGTCACCGAAGCACTTTTATTATTAAATAAGAGGACATTAACACCTCCGGTCTTCATCCTTTAGTCAGAGTGACCCGATTTCAGTTCCACAGCCTGTCCGACTGAGAAGACGCGCGGGGTCTCTTCCGAGGCAAGGACGGAAAAGGTCGAGGACCTCCGACACCGTAAGGGACCCAGGACGGGTATAGCAGGACTGGAGACGACGATGGTGGTAGTGGCAGAAGAAGAGACACTGGGAGAGTGAAGGGAGAATATTCCTGGGAACCCGAATATGAATCCCGGGTCGACCTATTGGGTCTTATTAGAAGGGTAGGGGTTTAGGAACTGAGGTAATGTAGATGTATCAGGGAAAACGGGGACTTCCATTACAAGGGTCCAAGACCCCTAAACCTACGTTTATTGAAGTTCCTGGTAATAAGTCAGGTGACAAGTACTATTTCACTTGCACACTCAGTGAGTCAACACAGGTTGAGAAACACTGGGACACCTGACATCGGACAGGTGCCCTGAGAGGTCAGTTCTTATGACTTCACCCAACGGTAAGGAAAGAGGTCCCCTAGAAGGGTTAGGTCCCTAGTTTGGTCTCAGAGGTTGTAACGCCCGTCTAAGAAATGGTAGACTCGGTTCTCCCTTCGGGTGGTGGGTACTATTCGTTATTTATCTTCACTTAATGACAATAATGGTAATAGTAGGACGAATGAGGGAGTCGTCGAGGTCTAACATAGGAGTTGGGACAGAGTTCGACACACCCTCTCTTGCCCTACACCTTTCTGGGGACAGATTGAGAGTCTTCGAGGGACTCTGGTCTGGGGTTCGGTAGTCTGGTCTCGACCGGTACTACGGTCGAAGTAGTCAGTCTCTGGAGTCAGCGACCGACCAGGGGACTCCCCTGTCTTCCCCGTCTTTCGTCTACTTTCCTCGTCCTTCCATGAATCTCCAGAGCTCCCCCGAGTCTCTCCCCGGAGACCCCGACTCCGATTCCGAAAGACTGCCACGACATGAGGCACCTGAAGAGTTCCTAGGACGACCCTCCCGCCCATAACTCTACGAGGTACAACGACATCCAGCCGACAAGTAGGCTCCACAGGTTTCTGTCTCGGCGCATCCACTACGACAGGGACCTTTGGAGTCGGACGTCGCTTCTACAGAAGCCCCAATCTCCCCACATCCCCTACAACAGGGACTTCTGCAGTCGGACGTCACTTCTACAGGAGCCCCAATCTCCACGACCGGCGTCCGACGGGTGGGTACCTCCTCCGGAACCTCCTGGGGTCCCTCTGCCTGGGAGGTCCTGAAGACCTCCGAAGAGGGTCCGGGAGGTCGGGGAGGAGGGAGGTGAGTCGGTCCGTGGGACTCGAGGTCGGCATCCTCTTCCACGAGAGGGAGTTAAGACACGGTCCCGTCGCGTAAAACGTGTCTTATGACCCAGTGAGCCGGTGTGGGTCGTATGCCTGGCACAGACTGGCCTGAGACTCAGAGGTCACGACTCCAGACCATACCTCCACTACGGTCTCCGGTTTTCGGGCGTGCCCGAGACGGTCGGTCAGAAAGCTACCGACGTAGAAACGAGTCGCGGGTGGAAGGGTGTACCCGCTCTCTTTTGGGTAGGAGTTTCCTTCTCCGTTGCCACCCAGACCAGGCTCGGGGTGGTTCGTGTATGGCACAACCGTATCAGGGGCAGGGGACTCATCCGGACCCCCCTCCTCCCCCGGGAGAGTCTCCGGAAGAAGGCCCTCCTCGGTCTCCCGAAAAGTTAGACGACGTCCAAGTCCAGACGCATCGTCTACAGCGAGGGGCCCCCGACTTCGTGGATCCTCTGCTCTGAGCCCAAGGTGTCTCCCTGTGCGCCGAGGGTCGAAGGCGACGTTGGAGGTGAAGGAGAGTCGGAGGGTGCGGACGGGGGAGGGTTCGGGGGAGGGAAGAACGACTAAGGTCGTAGAAGGGCCCGGGGAAGGGTCGGGAACGTCGACCCAGTACTCGTATGTCCGTGAACCCGTGTCCCTAACAGACTCCGTGAACCCGGAGCCACGAGGACCCTCTACCTTTTGTTCTTCCCCCCGTTCCACAGGCCACAAAGACAAGACTGGAGCCCCTGAGAGAATGGAGGTGACCCCTACAGGGTCGTCGATTTTCTGTTTTTGTTGGTCTCAATCTTTCGGGTAAGTCTCTGAGTGGGTACGGAGGTCCAGACCCCTTCTTTACTTCACTTAATTCGAAGTCCGAGTCTCTTTTCTCACTCACACACACACACACACACGTGCGCGCGCACGCGTACGTGCGAGTTAGAGAGTCAACGTAGGTTGAGGAGTGTTAGAGTACTTGACGGCGGGACGGTCCGAGGAGTCAGGTACCTTGAAGGGTCCGTTCCTATGACCTCACCCAACGGTAAAGGATGAGGTCTCCTAGAAGGACTGAGTCTCTAGTTTGGGCGTAGAGGACTTAACGTCCGTCTAAGAATGACGACTCGGTAGACTCTTCTCTGGACCAAGATCAAAAGTAGGGAGTCTACTGTTTATTCCTCTGGAGCCAGGTAGATAAGGGGCGTAGCGTCTTGACACACTAGTCGGTCGATAGTTGAGGAGACCCTAATCCGAGGAGGATATTGAAGACCTTAAGACGGACATTGAGGTGGTAAAGAGTTGGACGGACAGCAGAAAGTGCCCAGTTGAGTTCAGTGTGGATGAAAGACGTCGATGGGTCCGAGAGCTTAGGGAGGGAACGGTCGAGGGTCCCATAAACTAAATACAGACAGAGTAGTGGGAAGGCACCATTTCTTAAGTGGACGGTCACGTCTTCTGGGTCCAAGCTAGGGACCCAGCCCTTCTGGGGAACCTCTTCCTTTACCGTTGGGTGAGGTTATAAGAACGGACCTTTTTAGGGTACCTGTCTCCCCTGACCACCCGATGTCAGGGACCCCAGTGTGTTCTCAGCCTGTGTTGACTTGCTGATTTGTTGTTTTTCTGCTGTGGGAACAGGGTAACTTAACACCGGTCGGAAGCCCACCCTACACCCGACGATCACCGGCTCGGATAAGACACGAAAGGGCCACGTCCGACATGGTCCGCGTGTTCCCGAGGCCGTCATGTCGAACGAGTACTCTGTCCTAACAAGATTCGACGAGAGGTTCACTTCGTGAACTCGACTCAGTTGTGACATACCTGGTCGAAAAAGAAATAGAGGGACTGTAGAGGACGTGGATCAAAACCTCTGATGTCTCTTTATTATATTGGCGGGGGATCGGGGCCAAAAATCCCCCTTGTCTTACATAAATCCAGTGTCTGTTATGTAAACCCTGTTATACTACTCGGTTCTCAATCCGAGGGAAGAAGGGTTTGATGTTCTAAGGGGTCCGACAACACCCCCGCCCCCCTCCACTCCCGTCGCAACTTATCCCGGGGCACTCTCGAGCCCAGGACGACCTAAGGTTCTTCCTCTTCCACGTTAGTAAAATTCTTACACCTTCACCTCGATCTGTCCTTTTCCCAACCAGCTCCGGTTTGGAGCACTGACTGTTCACGTCTGAGCACTCGTCCCCGGGAAGGGATTTCCCATTTAAATGTATCTTGTACCTCCCATCGAATTCTTTTCCGACCTCTTCTCCTTCTCGTTTTAGTCCGGACCCCAGTAGGGGCCATCGAGTCACTATTTCTTAGGTGGACGGTTACGTTTCGGGGTACTCAAGCTAGGGACCAGGGTCTTCTAGGGTGTACGGAACCCCGTTGATTCGGGTACGTACTGTTGACAACTCGGACATGAGACCTCGGGTACTCGGTGTTGATGACTTCAGGAGTGCGGGACCTCGGGCAAGAGTCGTTGTCCTCTTCGATGCGTCACTCTTCGAACGCGCGACGGCGATCTCTCATTGGAGACGAGCGGCGTTGATCTCTTTGCGGACTCGTCGTTGCTTCTGGGTCGTACCGGTTTTCATTTATCTATTTTTGTCCTCACCGGTGGTTGGGAAGACTCCTTTAGGTCTCCTGACATACGCACACTGGCTCGTGCGCACACGTAGGTGCACACCCGCCACAAACGCGTACGTATGCACAGGTACCCGAGTACGCGGACACACAGGTAACTGAGCACACACGTATTGAAGGACTCCCACAGAGGGGACGGGGGTGCAGTTGAGTCAGGGAGGCACTGTTGGTGTCGTTCACCACCAGTTCTGAGCTTTCCCACACCCACGAGATCTTCCCGACGGACGGATTCCGGTGGCTCTCAGTTTAGTCCTTTACCTGGTCCTCCGTCTCGTTTCTCCGTTCTTCTTGTTCCTCCCTACAAGTTCCGTCTGGACTGTAACTTTCGAGGACCCGAGTGGAGGTTCGAGGTCGGGGAGTTTGGCGGTCGACGACTCCGGAAGCCCTGTCGTTGGGAAGGCCTCAGACGCCCGCTAGGTACCCAGGCTTCCGAGGCCCTACTGGTGCGCCCAGCAGTTGGGGTGCGCGACGATGGGTCGGGTCGGGTGGGGTCGGAGTCGGGCCAGAGGAGTGGAAAGAAGTCAGAGAAGCGGTAAGAGGTTCGGTGCTCGCTCCGGTGGTACTTCTCTTCGTCGTTGTGGCGTTTCTACTCTCCTTCCTCCTGTGACTCGGGGTCCGGTAGCAACGACCTTTGCTGTCTCCTCCGGGGGCACCAGCTGGAGGGGGGAACTGGAATAGGGTGGGTGGGCCCCCGTCTCTACCGGTGTGTGGAAATCTGGAAGGTTGACGTCCCAAGACCAAAGGTCGGATCCTTTGGGGATGAGGACCCCCGGGAGTTTCTAAAAAAAAAGGAAAAGAACCGACGTGGTGTCCCGAATACCCTAAAATCAGGAGACTGGTCCCTAACTTGGACGAGGGAGGTGTCACTTTAGTACCTTAGGATTGGTGACTTGGTGGTCCCTCAAGAGGTTTTTACAAAAAAATTATAAAGTAAATAAACACGACTCAGAATCGACGTCGTCCGTTTGAGAAATAACGTCGTGTACCCTAGATCGAGGGATTGTCCTTAGTTTGGGTTCGGGAGGTGTAACCCTCGTGTCTCAAGATCGGTGACCTGGTGGTCCCTTCAGGACCAAAATTTTTTTTCTACCCTCTCCTGACAAGGTGTGCCACAAAGACACCCAGACGTCCGGTTTGTCTTTAACGTACCGTTTCCGAGACCTTTCAGAAAGGATAAAGAGACGAACGGGGGGCACGTCCGACTTGTCGTAGGAAGTGGGTCATCAAGTGAGTCTTGGACTCTAGGCAAACCTTCATTCTAGAAACGTCTCCAGCAGTTCAATTCTGCTCCAGTACGACCTAGTCCTACCCGGGCTCCGTTCACTGACCACAGGAATAATTCCTATTTAAACAGTAGGTCACCGATTCTGAGGAGCGAGGGTTACGTCTCCCCGTCCAAGTTAAGGACCAGTCCCTTGATCTAAGGTGTCGACCGTTGATTCTCAAATGTATGGTGTTGATTCTGAGTCACGTCAGTTTATTTAAAAAAATTTTCACCCCCCCCCCCGCCTTTAACCCCGTGTGTCTGTGTGTCCCTCTTCCGGTACACTACAGTCTCCGGTCCCAACCGCACTACGACGGTGTTCGGTTCCTTACGGGTCGAATGGCCGTCGGGGGTCTTGACTCCTCTGACCGGACCCTGTCTGAGATGAAATCTCAGGGTTCTTCCTCGGTTGGACGGGTGTGGAACCAAAGTAAAGACCGGAGGACTCGACACTCTCGTTCACTCTCCCCCGGGATCGTAAGAACTCGGGTTCTCACGTCTCTGTTCGAGACCGACCCTGGACCCTGATGTCTCCCACGGAGGAAGGCTCCTCAAACCCGGGTCACCAAGTACTCCTTACCGTCGGAGTCTCGACCGAATGGACAGAAACCTCACCACCGGCCAGCGTCGACTCCTCGCTTATAATAGAAAACACAACTGTCACCTCCACCATCCTTACCACCAGCCGTGACATCAACCACGAACCGTGTCTCTAGTCCAATGTGTCGTGAGACGGACGAGTGGCGGGTGGTGGGATGTGTACCGAGACTCAGACCCCGTACCCCCAAACCCCTCAGACCCGGAGGGACGGGACTCCTAACTACTCGTACTCGGAGGGATAGGACTCACAGACCTCGTCCCGGTTCCCTCCCCGGTTGTCGGGTCTGACGAATATAGAGGGACCGGAGGTCCTCTGAGTCTCGGAGTCTCCGTCACCCCGACCGTGTCCAGGTCCCTCCAATCTCCCCGGGTCCCAGCGGAGTCCGGTTCACGTCGACCTCCCTCGCCCTAAGTTTACGAGGTCCACGAACACTGCCCCGGTACCGGCCACGGAGGGGGTAGATGAATAGGTGCTCCTGTCCTCATCTTACCCCCGATGGTCCGTCGACTGTGTCGGTTCTAGACACTTCAGTTTCCAGTCCTTACCATCGGATTCGTTTGAGGGTTCCGGTCCTTTTCGGACGTGAACCTCCTGTAATAATTAGTGGGTGCTACCCCTCTCAAGAGTCCTTACCATAGTCCTAACTTACTCTACTGTATCGATAACATGAAACGTTCATATTACTCGGAGTGTCCAAGGTCCACACTCACCCCCCCGCCTCTCCCCGCCAGTGACCACTGACAGATGGGTCGGGGCGAAGGTGTGTCCACGGGGCACTCGACCACGGTAGATAGACTCCTAGTCGTCTTCGTCTCGGTTTATCTATTCAATACAGTTTGGTTCTAGTGACTCGATTGTACGGGTCCTCACAAACGGAAGATCTTCCTAACTCCTTCTCTCACAACAAGTTGAATTTACATATTTACCAAGGACTACCCCAAAGTACGTAGTCTTAACGTCGGAAGACAGACACCTCGGGACAGATCTGGGGCTGTAATTCGTGTCGTAGGGGGTGACCCGACCCTGAAGGGGGACTCTACCCTATACCTTGTGTGTCACCCTTGCCGTCGAGACTTCTGGGTTGGGACTTAAGGTCTTTCTCGTCCTTGTTGGGGTCCCCTCGTCCCCAGGGTCCTTTCGTGACCGTCCTTAGTCCCAGAGGTCCAGGGTGTCTCCTCCCGGGGAACCGGGTGTCTGACTGTGCCCCTGGTGGTGGAAGTAGGAGAACCCTCACCTGAGCCCGTGACTGACACGCGTCCCTTTGGCCGACGACCCTTTCGGACTAGGTCGGGTCTCCACCGGGACCTCGGTCCTCTCGCAGCTCCCCTTCGGGTCGGTGAGGTCGGGTGCACCAGTCGTCCCCGAGGCACTCGGGAGTCCTGAGGGGGTGGGGACCCTGTAAGGGAGACTCCCTGTCAACCCAGGGACCTGTCTCGTCCGGGACTTCTCTGTGCAGGTGTGTGTGTGTATCAGAATGGACCCAGTTACCAGTGTAGTTGTAGCAGGGGGTCCAGCTGAGGTCAAGAGAGTTAGGGTGTGGTCATTCGCAGACTTAGCAGATCGGACTCGAAGAGGTACCAGTGCCACTTGCTCGCCAGAAAGGTCAACAGGAACTACCTGTGCGCCGGAACGAAGTGGAGGAAGAGACTAGGTACCAAGCAAAATTGTTGTTTGACCGTCGACGAGGTCAGTCGGGGGGCCGTGGTGGTGAAATGTATCCCGAGTATGGGTGCCAGCATAGCTGTGGCGTGTCAGTCACTCGGGACGAGGTGTGGAGAGTGACGAGACCCTGGGCTCTGCCGTCTACTCGGACCTTTGTGTTTAGGTACATGCACAGTGGAGGGTAGGACCCCCGTCCCGGTGTCGGAGGACGTAACACTTATCAAGTTGGTCTGGGTTCCCGGAGGACTCGACTCATTGTCAGTTCCTTCTGTCTAGTTCTGCCTGAAAAACAGGAAGTTTTAAGATCGGTTTCGGTGGTTCTTTTAGGGTACTTTCGTCTTGATGTCTAGAGTTACTTTGTTTTTGTAACTGTGTCTCGTTCTCATGGAAGGATATTAATTGGGGAGAAGGGGGGAGACATCGGTAATTCAGAAAGGTAAAGGTCATTGCAGGTAAACGTCGGTAGGGACACAATAAGACCAGACTACCCCTTCTTTCTCGTTTCCTGGATAAACGTGTCTACTACTGAGACATGACAGCTGGAGTCCTACGGGTCCCCTTTGTAGGAGTAGTGGGTCGAGACCTCTTTGACAAGGATTAATCTTTACCAAGATTAATACAGATGACCAAGATATCATTTGGTCGGACCATCCTTTCACTTTTTCACTTTCACTTCAACAAGTCAGGACAGGTTGAGAAACGCTGGGGTACCTGACATCGGATGGTCCTAGGAGGTAGGTACCCTAAAAGGTCCGTTCTTATGATCTCACCCAACCGTAAAGGAAGAGGTCCCCTAGAAGGGCTGGGTGGAAACTTTAACTGGTTTTCTCATTACGGGTAGTCAAAGGGCCACGAGACCTTAAAAATAATGGGTCTAGGGTAAAGAAGGGTGACTTAACGAAACCGACGAAGTAGTTTTTCGTTTACACACTCAAGAAATACCTACAAGGTAAGACAGGGTAACTAGATAGGAACGCTTCAAGGTTATGAGACCGGCGGACTACGCCTCTCAACGGAGTAATCTTTTGTGAGACTGCACCCCTTTCAAACTTCCGTTTGTCTCTTCCATAGTCGCATCCTATCTACCAATCTATCGTAGTGGCTGAGTCACCTGTACTTAAACTCACTTAAAGTCCTCTACCACCTCCTGGTTCCTCGGACCACACGACGTCAGGTACCCCAGTGTTTGTCAACCTGTGCTAAATCCGTGACTTGTTGTTGTTACTCCGCTTAGGTATGACAGAACTTATGATGTCGGGACGTTCTTCCGTTCCTAATATCTCTTTTCGTCGTCGTAAAAGACTATATATGCTAAAAGAACGAGAAAGAAGGTAAAGGAGTAGAAACTTTCTAGCCTCTATGTCTCTTTATAAAGAAATGATTCCTTTGTTGTGGAGTTCGTAGTGCTTCTCACCGTCGACAGAGATCGTGAACCACAGTCTTGGACCCTTCACCACTTCTCGAGTCGTCAGACCTCTCGTCTGCGGGGACTTACCCCAGCCCCACCCCCCGTGAACAGGGTGACAGGAGTACGTTCTTCGTCCGCTACACCAAAGTCTAGAAATGTGAAAATTCCTCATCGAGTTTTAGACCCACTTTAGAGAGAAACTTTGTGGTCGAATTTATCTTTGTTATCGTTAGATCGGACCCGGAGGGTCTGGGTAGACGACCGTCTGGTCAACACAAGACGAATCCCTATAAAATCTCGTGATTTAGGTACATAATCTTTTCATTTCTCCTGAAATTACATAGTTTGTAAATAAAGTTTTCAATTTTTTGTCTTCCTCCTCATTCTTCTTTCTTTTTTGATCTTCTTTCCTTTATTACTTCCATTATTTTTAATTACTTCATCTCTCCGAAAGGACCACCGAGTCACCATTTCTTAGACGGACGGTTACGTCCCCTGGGTCCGAGTTAGGGACTGGTGTCCGGTGTACCAGTTGTGCGTAAACTAAAAGATTTTTGAGAAGTGTTTAATTCTCATCTTGAAGGAAATAGACTAGTTCTAATAGCTCATTTTCGGAGTCGTTTATGGCGTTACTAACACTCTATAACCACATATGAAATATTAGCAGTTGGACCTGTGATTAAGACATAGGTGAAAAGACATGCACAATGGGTAGACATGTCCAATAAAAGACTTTAAGACTGGTTGCATCACTCTGTGTCTTTTTATATTTTATATAGTAATAACCCCCTTTTATTATTGTAAATCCCCTTTATAAATTTAGAAGTTAAATTTTCCTAAAAGTGAAAATTACCTTAAGTCATCTCACCGAGTTTTGTGTTATTTACATAATTTTTAGTCACCGAAAGGACATTTGGTGATTGTTCATTAACCTTTTGTTTTACCTTTTCACAAGTAAATGTTATTGTTATTTTCATATGATTTATGGTTCCTTATCGAACTTGTCTTTGTTAATCCTGAATATCTTTTTTTAGTGTGTGTTTGTGAAACTTTAAAAGAACTGACTGTATTTCCAAATGTGTATTTTCTCGATATAATATTAAGACTTACTTTTACGATATATAGCATTTTTAAAAGAAGGAAGGGTTTATGTAAATTTCTATATTAAGTTTTTGGGGGTCTTGTAAAAATATTGTGCATATAAAAAAGGGTTATTAGAGACAGATATGTATCCACATCATATATACACACGCACATATATATACAGATACGTACGTACACATTATTTATAATATACATTACATACGATCTCCAATAGACTTATTTACTTCTCTGTTCTTAAAAATTGTAGACTTTCAACTCGTTACTCATTCCTGAACGGACGGTTTATAATTTTACCATAGTCCGGATTATTTCTTCGGTGGAACCTTTAGATTGTTCTGATCCACTTACGGAGTCAGCTTGTGTCAGTTTTCGGATTTTCGTCTGGATCAGATAAATTCTTAAAATATATACGGTATCTTTTGATACCGTTTTCACTTTTGTTTAATTTCTTAGAGAACTACTCCCACTTTCTCCTCTCACTTTTTCGACCGGATTTTGAGTTGTAAGTTTTTTGATCCTAGTACTGTAGGCCAGGGTAGTAAAGTACCGTTCATCTATCCCTTTGTCACTTTAGTCACCGTCTAGAATAAAAGAACCCGAGGTTTTAGTGACGTCTGTCACTGACGTCGGTGTTTCAATTTTCTACGAACGAGGAACCTTCTTTTCGAAACTGTCACATAATTTTTCGTCTCTATAGTGAAACGACTGTTTCCAGACAGATCAGTTTCGATACCGAAAAGGTCATCAGTACATGTCTACACTCTCAACCTGGAAATTCTTCCGACTCACGGTTTCTTGACTACGAAAACTTAAAACCACGACCTCTTCTGAGAACTCTCAGCGAACCTGTTGTTCTTCTAGTTTGGTCAGTTAGGATTTCCTTTAGTCAGGACTTATAAGTAACCTTTCTGACTACGACTCCGAAGCTATGAACCTGGTGGACTACGTTTCTCGGCTGAGTAACCTTTTCTAGGACTACGACCCTTTCTAGCTCTCGTCTTCCTCTCCCCCTGCCGTCTCCTACTCTACCAACCTATCGTAGTAGCTGGGTCACTTGTACTCAAACTCGTTTGAGGTCCTCTATCACTTCCTGTCCCTTCGGACCCGTACGACGTCAGGTACCCCAGTGTTTCTCAGTCTGTGTTGACTCGTTCATTTGTCGTTGTTATATCTTTTGATTTTCCCATTCGTCCCTTCCCTTCCCAATCCCGTGTTGGGAGAGGACAGTGGAGGGTCACATGAGGTAATCCATTTATATCTCTCTGATTCCTCCAGTCGTATTTTGTCCTTTCGTAAAGATTTTGACCTTCTTTTATCTTCACTTACAAATATTTTAAAGATCTACTGTCCCTCGTCAAAGCTTTGAACTTTAATTACTTACTGTCCTTTGCTTCTCAGTCATCCCTTAGACTGATGTACGTTTCTGTCGTACACCTGTATGGTTAATTTTTTCTGACTTTTCCGTTTCTTGTCTGACTCTCTGTATAAATCTTGTTTATTGTATCTTTTCCTAATTACCACAAAGAGAAAGTTCTAAAAAAATGCACCTGGCAAAAATTTCCGAAATAACTTAAACAATGTCATAACGAAAACAAAATACAAAACTGAAAAACTGATGTTCCTACGAGGGGCTGGTCCCTAGCTTGGACGTGAACGACGGAACCTTCAGTCTCAGAATTGGTGACCTGGTGATGATAAGGGTTATCACAGAGAGAACTAATTCGTGCATATCTTCTTTTTGTAAATTCTGAGGTAAACCTTTTGACTACTCTCTATTCTCCGTTCAGTGTTTCTTCTTTAAGTCACCGATTATTTTAAGTTCACAAGCTAAATTTGTTGCATTGTTTGTTCTTTACACCTTCTGTTGTGGTGAAAAGTGTATAGTTTAGTTGGTTCATAACTACTGACCGTAAAACGACTGACTCCGGTCCACCAGGTCCGTGATCCTCTTCTACGACCTTCCTTCCATTGACCAAATTTGTGTGTCTTTCGGTATTCCGTCAAAGTACACAGTCTGTGTCCGTACGGGAAACGAGGTCATTACTATGAAGATCCTATATCAGGAGTCCTTTGTTAGTCTCTCCGTGTGTTCTTCCCAACGTGTTTCTAAGTAATGTATCAATCGTTTTTATTTCCTTTATTTTGGGTGAAGGTAGTTAGCCCCTTTATTCATGTGTTACTTTATTACGTTTGTGACTATTACTCCGAATCTTTATAAAAATTAATACACCTTCTAAGAGTATACTTCACTTTTAATCCCAAAAATTTTTAGTATATGTCATATTATAGTTGATTGAAAAATTTTACGTATTTTTTCTAGTTTTGATTCGATCTTACAATTGTTGACCAACGGAACTCGTAAGTCTGTCTGTACTCCAAAAAATAAAAAGGATTAAGGAGTAAAAAATACATGAAGTGAAAAAAAAGGGGACATGAAAAGATTCATAGTTATTGTTCTTGAATAATGAAAGTTTTAGTATCTTTTTGTTTACGGACCTGTCCCGACAAATTGTCACATCACCCGGCTCATTGTTGGGATTTCTACAGGATTGGGGGTTTTGGACACTTGTGTTAATCGGAATGTACCGTTTTTTCCAGACACGTCCACACTAACTTAATTCGTTTCAGGAATAGTCTCCCTCCGTCCTCCCAGTCCCAGTCTCTTCCTCTCTACTGAATCGACAACGATTCAGCGAAGTCAGTACAGGTTAAGACACGCTGGGGTATCTGTCGTCGGGTGGTCCGAGGGGGTAGGGACCCTAAGAGGTCCGTTCTTGTGACCTCACCCAACGGTAAAGGAAGAGGTTACGTACTTTCACTTTTCACTTTCCCTTCAGCGAGTCAGTAAAGGTTGAGAATCGCTGGGGTACCTGACGTCGGATGGTCCGAGGAAGCAGGTACCCTGAAAGGTCCGTTCTCATGACTTCACCCCACGGTAACGGAAGAGGCAAGACTAGAGATCTACATTATAAGATTCGAACACAAGAAGATTAGGGGATTCAAACACCAGCAAACAGGGGCTCGGGATCCTGAGATTGTATCTGCCGGCGGAGTAGAAGTCAACGATGCGGAGATTGCCGAACATCTCGTAAATCAAAACCCGAAGGAACCATCGTCACCATTTCTTAAGGTGAAGGAACTTAACGTCACCCTACACCCAAGTTAGGGACCCAGTCCTTCTAGGAGACCTCATCCTTTATCGTTGGACGAGGTCATAGGATCGGACCTCTTATGGTACCTGTCTCCTCGGACCCCCCGATGTCAGGCACCTCAGGGTCTCTCAGTCTGTGTTAACTCTCCGACTCGTCCGGACGTGACTGGGAACTTGGTAGACAGGTGAGGGAAGAGAGTCTGGGGAGAAGCCCCACGGGTGAGGGGTAGTTGGAACGTCTCGTGACCGAGACGAAACCCCTTGGCAGGACCGGGTCTCCGTCGGGCCTCGAGGTTCTTCGTCGTGGAAGTGACCCGTACCGATGAGCGTCGGACCTCCTACCTCTTATTAGGATCTAGTCCACCTTTGACTCGGCGTCCCTCCCTCCACTGACTGAGTCACAGTCATTCACTGTCCGCCCGGGCCTCGGACGGAGGTCGAGTCGTCCCCTGTAGTCGATCAGAGGTGAGACCCAGTTGTGAAGACCCCAGACCAGGTGGAGGTGGTGGTGAATGCCACTCCGAGTTCACCCTGTCCGTCCATTAAAAAGAGACTTTTTTCAACAATAACAACGAATCAGCGATTCGACACAGGTTGTAAAAACGCTGGGGTACCTGACATCGGGTTATCCGAGGGGAAAGGTACCCTAAAGGGTCCGTTCTTATGACGTCACCCAACGGTAAAGGAAGAGGTCCCCTAGAAGGGCTGGGTCCCTAGGTTGGGCGCAGAGGACGTAACCGTCCGCCTAAGAAATAGTGACTCGGTGTTTTCTCTCAGTAACTTTCAGAACGAAGAGTGTCTTTTACTTAACGATATTTCAGATCACTTTTCAAAGACCCGACAAAAGACGCATGAAAACGTTGTCACTCGAGAACTCTTCTTCCTTCGTCACGACCAATTTGCACAACGAACACTAGCCTTCAGGATACCAACTCCGACCAGTGTCCAACCGTGGTTCCAAGTGCGACCGCTGATCCAAGAATAGTCGTGTGTCGACACGGACAAGGCGAAGTCTGTTTGTAAGGACGAGACAGAATTAGGGAGGGTTTGGCACATGTGCGTACGCGATGAGAGTGTAGACGGTCGGTAGTGCAAGGGGACGAGGTCTACAGTCCCCCTTCGTGGTTTGGGAGATACACGGAAGGAGTTGGAACGAACGGTTAAACAGGGGATTGAAGAGTGGGGTCTAGATAGAGGAGACAAAGGTGTGGTTTTGAGCTCCGACTCGTAGGTGTTCGGTAGAGGTCGGTGGGTGTTCGGTGTGCAGAGAGAGGAGGAGATTCTGGAAAAGGGGATTGTTTATTTTCGTTGGAGGGGTGGTCACCAAGTCACCCACTTCTTAGTCGGACATTGCGTCCTCTGTCTCCTGCACCCAAGTTAGGGACCCAGTCCTTCTAGGGAACCTCCTTTGATACCGTTGGGCGAGGTCATAAGAACGGACCTCTTAAGGGACCTGTCTCCTCGGACCACCCGATGTCGGGTACCCCAGCGTTTCTTGTATGTCGTGTCTTGGAGGGTTAGTCGGGGTTGTCCTCACACACCCCGGACATTGTTTCCGGAAGACAAGGAGTCTGCATGGTTCCAGTTCGAGTAAAGGTATCCTCTTGGAACGACAGGGAACACGGACTCTTTGAAGGAGTCAGACTTCATGGACGAGGAAGAACAGGAGGTCCAGAGTCGGGTCCACCGAGGGTGAGTCTCCCGAGGAAGGTTCGGGTGGGTAGCTTTCGTGAGGGGGGCGGGGGACTCAGCCCCGTGCCGTGAATCGAAACGAGTGTCCTACGTAGCGACGAATCTTCATAGTAAGAGTAAAGATGTGGACTACCTGACTTACTAGTTTCGTCTGCTGTGTTTTGTCAGTGTCCAGTGTTTCCTGATAGACCAACAGTACGGAAGACGTCGGAGTCTAGGTTTCCGCTGGTGTCTTTCAAAAGAGACCTCTGGTATTGACGAGGATTGAGAGGAGAGACGAGAAACTAATAAAAGAATAACTCTATATTAAGTGTGTAGTGCGTTAAGTGGGAAAATTCAACATGTCAAGTCGCAAAAACACTCTATGAGTGCTTCGACATGTTTGTAGTGGTGATTAAGGTCTTGCATCAGTAGTGGGATTCTCTCTGGGGCATACTTCCTCAGGGAGGGGGGATTGAACGAGGGGTCGGGGACCCCTGGTTATTACATGACAGAGATACTTCAATGTATAAGATCTGTGAAGTATACGTACCCTATTATGTTGTATGTGGGAAAACACAAACCTAAGAAATGGTTCGAATTACAAAAGGTCTAAGTAGGTCTGACATCGTGCACAGTCATAGAGGAAGTAAAAGTACTGATCACGTGGCACCATACTCATGTGGTTCCAAATCAAATAGGTAGGTAGTCAACTGTTTGTGAATCTGACAAAGGCGATAAATCGAGGATACTTGATACAACGGTACTTGTAAACGTATGTGAAAAAAAAATGTACCTGTATACAGAAGGTAAGAGAACCTATATATGGATCCTCACCTTAACGACCGATCACACCATTGGTGTACAAATTATAAAAGTACTTACAGTTTAACGAAAGGTTTCACCGACGTGGTAAAATGTTAGGACACTCGTTACAGGAGAGGTCCATTACAATTGTCGGAGTTAACAAACTAAGATACTTTCATCTTCCTGTTTCTAAGATCCCCCACTCCACCCAACCCGTAATATCGTTAGTGACAAGGGACAGGTAATCTCCGTAAGTGAGTAAGTTGATTATGAGTGATAAACAGAGTTGAGGTGGACAGGACCAACATCCGTGTTTTTAGGGCCGGGAGGACTTCAAATATAAGATAGTTTCACTCCCTTCCCTCTCCTATTTGTACCTCTTTTCATTACGTTCCCTTGACGAAAAAAAAGAAGAAGAAAAACCGGTGCGGCACACCATACACCTTGAAGGGGTTGGTCCTCAGGTTGTCTTCGGGGGACGTCACCTTCACGTTTTAGAATTGGTGACCTGGTAGTCCCTTCAGGTCTCTTACCGATAAAAGTAATCCCAGTAGTTACTACCGAAGTCACTCTTCGTTTCTGCCCTTCCTTGACTCCTGACCTCGGAACCGAGAGACTTCTTCTCGTGACACGCCTAACTTGTAGTTCCCGGCTCCCGGACGCCGCCCTCACGCGGACCGTACCTACCAGTGTCTTGTAGGTTCTCCGACCCTACCGACCCCACCCAACTCGGCCCCCTCGTCTCACCGTCTCCTCTGACCTTCTGCCACACCTCCCTCTGGGCCTACCATGGTGGACCATCGGAGACATTCCTGAAGCCTAAACACGAGATCCTACCTCCAGTAACCTGCCAAAACTGGTGTCTTCTCTGTCCTAGACCGAATGTAAAGTTTCCGAGTGGTACTCTATGCTTTCTTCACTACCTACGGGGACCCCAAGACGGGTTCGTGGACTTTTCTATCTCAACGGTTTGTGTTTCTACCCTCTCTTTCCTAAAACTGTCTCCTCTACACCAGTCCGGTGTGAACTTTACAGTTATAGACCCTGAAGGGACCTCCAGGTCACCAACTCCAAGACACCCTTGGGTCGAAGGAAGGGACCAGGTCCTTGACTCTGGGGTGTCGAGTCCCGTACCTGTTTTTTTTTTCTTCTTCTTTACAGTTGTAGACTCACTTCTTCAGCTTACCTCTCGACCTATCTTCTAAGAACTCACCTCCCTCTACAGGTCCGAGCCCTATGTTTTTGTCCTCAGTAGAGTCTCTCCTCCACTCTAGTTGTTCTCCGACTGAGATCTCTGTCTTCCACGAGTCTGTGACTCGAGACGTCAAGGGGTTGGACAGGTTCGGTTCTTTTAGGGGAACTGAAAATTAGTGTTACTCTAGGTACCCTAAAGGGACCGTCAGGTTACCAATTCTGAGTGCGAAGATTGTTCAGAATTGGTACCCAAGTTAGGAACCAACCCACTGATTCTAGGGAACAGGGTACACCGTACCGGTTTTTTTGTTTTTCCAGAGGTAGTTGAAGGTCAACTGAAGTTGGGAGACAGAGACGAGTGTAGGATCGGGGGAAAAGGAGGAGTAGAATGGTGCGAATCGAAGAGAGCTGGAAAGGTGAGATAAAGGAAGAAGGGGCTTCTTGGTAGAGAAGGTGAGGTAGTCCGTTTAGGGGACGAAGGGAAGGAAGGTCCAGGCGGAGTGGGAGTGGGGAAGAGGTCTCGGAAGGGAACGAGTATTGTGAAAGACCTTACACTCTCGTCCCCACGTATGAGGGGCAGAGAGGACTCGTGGGTCCCGTGGAGACGAAGAGGGGGTAGTCATCGCCGGTGGTCAGACAGGTAAGACTTCCTAGTCGGGGGTCTCCAGCCCTCAATACGGACCACGACCGAAGTAGCACTTCTGGTGCGAGGTGGAAGGCGCAACCGGAACACCCGGGACTTTGGGACTCGCGTCCCAACTCACCGACTTTGGGTGCCCGAGTGCTGACCCTCCTTGACGAATCTTTGTCTCGACCACGGAGTCGTCCTGCGGAACGACTCGGGGGAGAAAGGAGACGGTCGTCGAAGGAGGGAGGGGTAGTTGAAAGGGACCCGCTTGTCCGGGCCGGGGCGAGTGGACTTTCGGCCTCGTTCTCCGTCTTGTTACCGTCGTCCACGTAACACAGAAGCGTGCCGAAGTCCGCGTCGCGCAGTCCCTCTTGGTCGACGTCGGAGGAAGCGAAGGTCGGGAAGACGAAAACGAATGAGAGTGAGAGTGTGAAGGAGGAAGCCAGGAAAGGGTGACCGCTTACTCTACTTTTCGCCTTCCTCCGTCCTACCCACTTTAAAGTTCCGGCACGTTCTTCGTTAGCACTTATTCGAAAACTCTTTATGGAGGGACCGTCCTCGGAGCTACCCAAGAGATTTTCCTCTTGAGACGAGGAAGAGTCGGAACTTCCAACGTCTGGGCGACCCAGACTCGCCGAAAATGAGTCAGGAAGAGGGGACCACCCTTCTAACCCTATCCCCCTCGGACCATGGGCACCTCTTCAACACCTCTCGGTTCTGACTACCTGTGTTGTCGGATGTGCACCCTAAAGTTCGTATCGACTTACGAGTCCTCGGGTCTTCGAGTCCTTAAGATGAATTAGTGTCACCCCGAACCCGGTTTCAGTGTCCTCTCTAAGATCTAAGGTTCGATCTGGTCTCTACCCTTCGTCTCCCACTCCTTCATAGTTTTGGGTCTGTTGACCCTGAAGGGACCACCACGTCACCAATTCTGAGGTTCCCCCGTTCCCAAGTTAGAGACCAACCCTTTGATTCTAGGGTGCGCCGAGTACCCCGTCGTCTTTTTTATGAAATTATTTATTTAATTAAGTAATTTTTTTTTTTTTTGTCTCATGGGTGATTTTCTTTTCCCGAGTTTCTCTCCTTATACACTAGTCCCTTGAGGACCACGTCACCCGTTCTCCCCGGGGACTCTTGTATGGTCTTTGAGAATAGTGACACGGGTCGAATGTTCCATTCGTAGACACTTATAGCTAAGATCGGACTTAGGAGGTCTTTGAACAGTCAATATGGAAGGTCTTCTTTGGTCGAGTAACAAGTATCGATCAGTGGGGGTCGTGGAATGGGGAGTTGTGTGCGAAACGTTACTGATGAAGAGCGTCACCTTTATTTCCTACGCGGGTGGTCGAAGGGGGTGACTGAGGGAAAGAAAGACTGTTGAGACACAACCGTCTCAACAGTAGGAAGGGAGGGGAAGGGGATAGTCTTAGGGTCGTTCTGGACCCTACTTCGGGCCTTTAATCCTTTCATGGTCTGGAAAGAGTCTAAAACAAGGACCTCGAAGGAAACGGCACACGGAGTGTATGGACCACTACAGAACCCCTCGTTCACACAGGGTTCCTCTCTAGACTCGGGGAGTACAGGAGTTCCTCTCTAGACTCGGGGAGTACAGGAATAGTCCTCACTGATCCACAGTCTTCCCAATAAACGTGTCCTTTTACGTCGTCGACTATTCGTTCCCAAAAGGTCCTACACCGGTCTTAACCGAAGAGTGTAATGTGGGAAGGGTCACCAGTTCAGTCCAGTTACTATGTCTCACTCTTGAGCCAGTCGGAAGGCAGGGATGGGATGACGAGCCGTGTCGGTTGGAGCCGGACACTGGGACTTATCGATGGGACTCTCTGTAGACCAGAGTCGTTTGTCTCTGTAGTAAACCGAAGGTCCCGTTTACTGGTTACTCAATTCATTCTACCCCGTGGGACCTTTCGTTACGAAACTCCCTATACTCCACTAGAAAAGAAAGAGCCCGTGTCAGTTATTCTTCGCTTCTCAGAGACTCGACGAGGTTTAAAGTCGGACACAGGACTGGGAGACTAGGACCCGGAAGGACCCAGTCTTTGTCTCTAAGACGAACCTTAGTTGGTTTCTCTTAAGAGACCTCTGTAGGGACCACTAGGTCTCCAATTCTGTGGAGGGTGTGAAGGTCCCTTCTACGGTTAAAGAAACATAGAACTAACGCCATCACTAATGTAACCATATGTGTAAACAATTTTGAGAAAGTGAATATGGGATGTTACACACCGAAAATAACATGCATTCAATATGGAGTCATTTCAAATAATTTTTCTTTCTTTCTTTCTGAAGTGGAAGGTTACATCGGCCACGTCCAAATTAGGGACGAGTTCCTCGATTCTGGGGTGTATGGAGTACCGGTATTTTGTCTTTGTTTCAATATTGTTTAAGTTATTGCTGAAATTTTCACCAGGTGTAGTTTTTTTCTCTCTTAAGAGACTTACAGAGATCCACTGTCGCTCAGATAAGGAGATGTGTTTACGGAGACCCCTGATCTCCTGACAGTCCGATAAGACCCTCGGGGCACAGAGGTTACTGGGCAAACTCCGAGACGAGGACCGAACCGGTAGCTGTAGGCGTGCTCGGACAATGGAGCGACCCGAGGGTGTAGAGGTACACCCTTCCTTCCCTAACCTGCCCAGTCGACTCTAAGGGGACGAGACTTCGTGGACACACACACTCACTCAGTGCACGCGTACATGCATACCCGTGTACACACCACACAAGCACGAACATGGACCCGGGCACACACCCTCGACACAATGCTCACACATAACATGACACACACGAGTACGACACACACGTGTCCGCAACACCAAGGCAACCACACAAGCTGGGAGACGTTGGGGTGCCTGACATCATGAGGTCTGAGGAGACAGGAGGCGATAGAGGGTCTCAAACGAGTTTAAGTGCACGTCACTCGTCACACACACACAACTACGTTAGCAGTCCAACAGGACTACTGATCCTTGTCTTTGAACGAGTTCGATGGAGAGATCCAGTGTAACCCGAATGTTTGATGTTAGAAAAAGACCTGAGTCAGAAAAGTCCTCGAAGGGTCCACCGTGATCACCATTTCTTGGGTGGACGGTTACATCCTCTGGAGCCTCTATGTCAAACTAGGGACCCAGTCCTTCTAGGGGACCTCCTCCCGTGTCGTTGGGTGACGTCACAAGAACGGACCTCTTAGGGTACCTGTCTCCTCGGACCGTCCGGGGTCAGGTACCCAGCGTCTCTCAGTCTGTACTGATTCGCTGTCGCACGTCCGTTCCCCTCGTCGGGGACATAGCTTTCCCGGCCAAAGTGACCCAGAGAGGGTGAGACCTTATCTTCCAGGTGCTCTACCGTCAACGGTCCGGGTGACCTCTTAATGTTTTGGTTTCAGATTTGCTCCACCTGGACTGCCTTGATTCTGAGAGTCACCTCCTCGTCTGCGTTTGCCATGAATCGGTCTGTAGTCCCTGGTCTCGTCTGTCGGCGGGTCTCAGGTCCGCGGTTGCGACCCGACTTGGCCAGAGGGAGACCCGAGACGGTGGCCGTACTGCTGCCGAGAGGAGTGACCCCGAAGCTCGAAGAGCGAAGAAACACTTTCACTCCTTCTCCGGTGCTTAGACTACCTTGAATTTACAGTCGTGGGGAGTGAACGGGTCCGGGGACATAGTTTAAGACATAAGTATAAAGTCCTAAGAAAGGGGGAGAAACACACACACACACACACACAATAAATAAATAAACACACACGGTCCAGAACCAACAACGTGGACTTTAGAAATCGATACCGTTCGTACACCCTAGATCAAGGGACTGGACCCTAGCTTGGGACCCGGGGACCCAACCCTCGCGTCTAGGAATCGGTGACCCGGTCGTCCTTCAAGGTCCTAGGAAAATTTTTCCCGGAGGTTGCAACATACTCGAAGTCCGGACCCTATTTGCCAGGGTGGGACCCATAGGTAGGGAACTGGGGTCTCGAGAAGAGTGTTTCTTCCTTCTCAGAGAAGGGGAGAGAAACTCAGACCTGGTCTGAGCCCTGAATAAAACGGGTTCTTTTACGTCGTCTTCACTGTCACACGGTAAAGGGTCGGGGTCGGACGTCCTCGGAGGACGTAAAGGAAACAAGTATACGGAGAGATGAAGGAGGAACTCTTACGTGGTCCGATTGGTCTCCTAGTTCTCGGTGCGACGAGACCGGTTGTCGAGCGACTGAGGGTCTGTGCGTTCCCTCGGGTCGACTCTGGTCTTTCTGGAGGGTCCGATTTGGCGCCGGAGTGTTTGAACGATGTACGGTGACTTGAAGCCTGTCGAGTAACGTCACAATGACACTAACTTTTGATTTTCTGCTGGGGTACTTTAGGTCTAGGTGGGTTGTCGCCGACGGAGTAAGAGGTGAGGCGTCGAAATCGACGGGACGCCAAAGACAAGTGAGGTCAGGGGAGACGGGAGACTGAAAAGGCACGTCGAGAAGTGTCTACCGGGCGCGACGGGGACGATAGAGTTGTGGAGTGGAGTGGAGAGGGAGATTACACCAAGTCTAGTCTTCCCGGGAACCTGGTGATCGGTAGGCACCGAACACTAGTTTTGATATTCAACGAGATTCGATTCTTTCGTTATGTTCAAGTAAAGTTCTTTTATTTAACACTTTATGTCTATTCCAATTTTTTTTTCTCCTATATTAACGGAAGTAGAGTAGTGGGACTCTATTAGTGAAAATTGAAAGTCCAAATATGAAGTGGGTAGAAAATAGAGAAGGACGTCTTTTCGTTTCAATAAGGTCTTTAGTCCTCCCCTGTGATTACACACGCAAGTATAGTGAGTGAAGAGTTGTCTAAAGGTAGTGTTTGTTGTGGTAGAGGAAACTCTTTTTCTACAGGATATTTTGTTTATAGTAGTTCTTCAAACCAAAATCCCTTGAGGGAACGTCAGGTCACCAATCCTGAACCTCGAAAGTGACGGTTTTCGGACCCAAGTTAAGGACCAGTCCCTTGATTCTAGGTCGTTCTATGCACCGTGTCGGTTTCCTTTTTTTTTTTTTTTTCCTACCGAAATTTCGAAACCTCCCGTCTTGGTTAAGTACAAAGAAAAACCACCTTTACAGAGGCCCTGATTTTATTTTTTGAGGAGAACCAGTGTAACCTGAACGTCTGATGTCAGAAGAAGTTAAACGTTTTCATTACACATAATAACAACTTCTTATTACTTTGTGTCTCCTTGGGTTTGTCACGTACCATTTAGTCAAGATTACGGTGGGGTCTCTGTTGGTGACAACTTATATTCATATACAAAGATAATGGTTAAAACACAAGGAAAGAAATCTTTTCGTCAAATAAAGTCCAATTCATTTCCTAGTGAGGACATACTGAAATAAAGTAGTTAATCAAATAATGTAAATAATCCCTAAAAATTATGTCCTTTTAAGTTTTTCATTTGTTTCGGTTGTTACGGGTGAAACTTTATTAGGGTCAATTGTAAAGAAATTTTCCGTTACGTTTGTCTCAAAAAAATTCACACCCTCTCTGTTTTCCTTTTTCTTTTAAGAGGAAAGGTTGGGGTGGAGTGGTACAGGTCTTGGAGTTCCTTTGGTAACAGTCTGAGACAACGGAGAAAAATTTCTTTCGAATACGTCCCTGAAAGGACCACCAGGTCATCAATTCTGAGGTTCGAAGGTTACGTCCTCCGTATCCAGACTAGGGAGCAACCCCTTAATTCTAGGGTATACAGTGTACCATACCGGTTTTTTTAAATTTTTCATCTAAAATTTCGAATACGTATTGATCTTATACGCAGATTCACTTCACGTGCATTGAGTAGTATGTTTGTTTGGAGAGACGGGGAAGCAGAAAACGAATTATTATATCAAAAAAGGTTTGTCGTGTATGTCTAAGAGGAGTAAGAAAATAGTAAATGTTATAATGTAACGTACATTTAAGATCTCAAGTAAAGTGGTCAGGGTTGATGACCTAATAGACGGGGATGTTCGTGATGCCACTCGTCAGGACATGTATATAGAACCACGTGAAAACCTTCGTTTCGGGATCTTGACGACTCACCCTTTTTTAACCGTAGACATTGAAACTAGTCAAGTTAAATCGAGTTAACGAGTCAGTACAGACTAAGAAAGGCTGGGGTAGCTGACGTCATGCGGTCCGGAGGGACAGGTAGTGGTTGAGGGCCTCGAACGAGTTTGAGTACAGGTAGTACAGTCACTACGGTAGGTCGGTAGAGTAGGAGACAGCAGGGGAAGAGGAGGACGGAAGTTAGTAAGGGTCGTAGTCTCAGAAAAGGTTACTCAGTCAAGAAGTGTAGTCCACCGGTTTTATGACCTCGAAGTCGTAGTCAGGAAGGTTACTTATAAGTCCTGACTAGAGGAAATCTTACCTGACCAACCTAGAGGAAGGTGAGGTTCCCTGAGAGTTCTCAGAAGAGGTCGTGGTGTCAAGTTTTCGTAGTTAAGAAGCCGCGAGTCGAAAGAAATATCAGGTTGAGAGTGTAGGTATACACTGATGACCTTTTTGGTATCGAAACTGATCTTCCTGGAAACAGCCCTTTCATTACGGAGACGAAAAATTATACGACATACCCAAACAATATCGAAAAGAAAGTTTCTCGTTTGTAGAAAATTAAAGTGTCGACGTTAGTGATAGACGTCACATTGAGACTATCTATAACAGTTAAAAAGAGGTTTTCCGGGATCACATCTGAGGGTGGTTACCATATACATATACACGGACGAAGGGGTTCAGAGTCGGTTACAACTGGTATTAGTTTCAAAATCGCTTCGTAAGATATAATAAAAAATAGTCAGTCCCAAGGGGTCTTTTTGTCCTGATCATCCTCTAAATAGATATTTCTGTCTAAAGCAGATTCGTTAACCGACTACGTTGTCACCCTTGGTCGTTCGGGTCGTAGACAGACCGTCCTCGGTTACGATGTCAGAACTCTGTCTTGAAGAAAGAGTCCCTTTCGAGTTGCAATGAGAATTCTAGAAAGTCAATTGACCTATTCCGTTTACACATAATAACTTCTGAATGTTCGGTGGTCAGGGTTGACGTCTTGATGGACGAGGATGTTTACGAGGTTACTCACCGGACCATGTGGATAGAACCACATGGAAACGTTCGCCTTCAACCAACATCTACAATCGGTGTAGATTTTATAGGGAAGTATCGTTATAGATCTAATCACAAACTAACTTATCGTCCTTGATATCGGAGCGGTACAACTGTGGATTTTGTTTGTATGGATGGGTTCTCTTTACTTTTGTATACGGGTGTGTCTTTACACATTATTATCTACAAGTATCGTCGTAATAAATAATCATCGGTTTTTTTCACCCTTGTAGGGTTTATGGGTTGTTGACTATTTACCTCTTTTACTTTACACCCTATCGGTATATTACCTTATAATAAGATATTGTCTTTCCTTAATTAATGACGACGTACGATAGTGTAGCTACCTGGAGTTTTTGTCCTGCGATTCATTTTCTTGGTCAGTGTTTTATAGTGTATACCGTACAAAGGTAAATATACTTTACGAGTATTTCGGAGAGATAGGTATTGGAAACGAGTAAAAAGATAACTCTTGAAGAAAACTCTCGAGAACTATAATGATCCACAAATTGGGAAATGGACCGTGAGCGACACGACACAGTCAGTGAAGTCAGTGCAGGCTGAGGAACGCTGGGGGTTCTGGAGTCGGGTGGTCCGAGGAGACAGGTAGAACGGTTATAAAAGGGCGACAGCAAAGAGTAAACTAAAACAACGAAATAGAAGATTACTGGTCTCATAAAAAAAAAAAGGATATGTTAGTCTAGATAGCTAGAAAAAGAAATACCGGAGACTTAAAGGACAGAACAATTCTTTTTTTTTTTTTGTTCCAACGATTCTTGGTGACAGTCTCGGTGTCATTGGTGAGGTAAGTAGAACCAAAAGATTTACAAGGGGACTTAGTGCTTTAGTGTCCTTTCGTTACATAAATCTGTGGTAATCGGGCCGAGGTAACTCTCCGGAGATGCCTTCACTCTCATCTACAGTCCGGGGCCGAAAATCGTTTCTAGCTATGTTTTCGACCTCCTTTTCGAAACGTAGAAGACGTTGTAATGTTTACGGGTAAAACAGTAAGTCCGGAGAACACATTCCTAGGTATGTTCTCTAAGGAGAGTCGTCGAGTACGGTTCTCTTTTTCATGAGTGACTAACTTTCCTGAGTCCGTAAAAAGGACCGTTATTTCACGGTGTGTGAGGTAGACCGAAGGGTAAAGTAGAACTGACGGTCCTTTAGGTCTTGGTTTACCTTCGAGTCTGCGTCCTCTTTGGGTTGGAGTGAAACCCCTTAAATACGGTCCGTACTAGTCCGTCGTAACAATTGACGGGAGACCATATCGCCACACGTACGGGTGTACGAACAGCACAGGTTGAGAAACACTAGGGCACCTGACTTCGGGTGGTCCGAAGAGGTAGGTACCCTACCTACCCAACGGTACAAGCGGAGGTCCCGTAGAAGGGCTAGGTCCCTAACTTGGGTATAGAGGACGCGGCCGGCCGCCCAAGAAATGGGGGATACCACCCAAAACGACAGTTAGTGGAGTCCAGGGAAAATCTACACCTACTCTGTGTTTATCCCTGTATTTGGTTTACTGTTCTTCTCTCTTGTCTGTGAACAGATTTGCTACCGTTGTGATTGGGTCTCCAAAGACAGTGTTGGTGCTAATTAATTGTAAGGGTATGCACGAGGGTTTTCACCTCCACGGGACCTTTTGGGTCTAGACTCCGAAGAGACTCGTCACTTTAAACCTCGTGTGGGTCTCATTGAAGTCCTTTTAGGACCGTCGACAACTCACCTCTGTGAGGAAACACGTAGATTCTACTATCTAATCGGTCTGGGGAGGGATTGTAAACCCCCTGGTCCCGATCGTATGTTTACCCACGGGTATATGGTACACAGAGCTATAAAATTGTCAGATTTCGATCGATTCTTTTCTTAGATAGTTTAGTCGCAAAGGGACTACCAAGTCACCAATTCTTAGGTGGAATGTTACGTCCCCTGAGCTCAAGTCAGGGACCATCCCCTTGATTTCTAGGGTGTACGGAGCCTCGATGATTTAAACACCCGACGTTAATGACTCGGACGTTCGGTGTCGATCTCTCAGGGACATGGCGTTCCTTTCTAGGCACTCGACGTTGATTCTGGGTCCCATCGGTTTATTTATTTGTGTATAAAAGAAATTTAGATAGTTTAGTTTACGTAGACCTGAAGGGACCACCGGGTCACCAATTCTGAGGTACGAAGGTGACGTTCCCCGTGTCAAATCTAGGGACTAGACCATTGCTTCCCCGAAGGGTCCATCGTGATCTTAGGTGGACGGTCACGTCCTCTACGTCTACACCCAAGTCAGGGACCCAACCCTTCTAGGGGACCTCCTCCCGTACCGTTGGGTGAGGTCATAAGAACGGGCCCTTTAGGGTGCCTGTCGACGGACCGTCTGATGCCAGGTATCCCAGGTTTCTCAGTCTGTACTGACTTCGCTGAATCGTGCGTATGTACGACCATTGATTCTAGGGTGTTCGGTGTGTCATCCCGTTTTTTTTTTTTTTTTCACATAGACTGGAAGGATGGAACTGTTTTTACGGACGGATGGTTGCGTCTTCGGTCTAAACTTACATAGTAAGAGTCTTCAAGACGAGGCTCTGTATCGTCGGATCACTGTCTGCAGAGGGATAGGAGTCGGGCGGCAGGGGTCTGTAGGGGGACGGGAGGAGTGAGGGCGTGTAAGGTGTGGGGTTGCGGGAGTCCTCTCACACATACACTTGTGGGTCTGAAGTGTGGGTTCGAGACAGGTGTAGGGTCGTTTGTCGGTGGGGAACCGGTACTGAGTCCGTTGTGATCGTCAATCGAACCTTGTTTGATATCAGATATCACCCCTGTGTTCAGAAACTCGAGGTACCTGGTGAATAAAGTGCCCCTCCCCGTGTCGGTCCATTTCTGGTCCGTATTTCCACCGGGACCCAAAGTCCCCGTTAGTAAGTTAAAGATTTGACTAGTCGAGACTCGAGAGGTACCACCGGGTCTTTTTTTCAAAAGGGGGTAGCAGTTGAGTGAGGATTGTACTAGTAGAAGTGTCTCAACGACAAAAATTTTTCTGGTCGGGTTCGTGTAGTAGGGAGGGAACGGAGGCCCGTCTTAAGGTGACCTAGACTTTACGACTTGGGGCAGTGGGACCTGACTCAGGAGTGACTTAGTCTTTTCCAGGGTTCTTTTCCCCTGACAAAAGTGTCCTCTCTTCTTCCACTACCATTGAGAAGTGGGACCTCTCCTGTTCCTATTCCCGTCTTTCTTGCTCTTAGACAGGATAGAAAATCATTTTCACCATCTACGTCTACCTGTCTGACTGGGGAGTGTAAGACCTTATAAGAGAGATCCTTCGTGAAGAAGGTCAAACTCCTTCAATCTAAACTCTACATTTAATAATTTCGGTGACGTATGTTGTTTGTTTACCTCAGAAAAGTGGTCCCTCCTTTATTTCTTCTTTCTCTTCGGCGAGTCAGCACAGGCTGAGAAACACTGGGGTGCCTGATATCGGATCGTTCCGACGAGGTAGGTACCCTAAAAGGTCCGTTCTCATGACCTCACCCAACGGTAAAGGAAGAGGTCCTCCTTTATTCTTGACTTGTCTTAAACCAAGCCCTTCACCCTGACTCCCTGGCACCAGTTTCTCGCAGGTTTCCGTTGTAGCGCTTACTGGGGACGATCACTGGGTCACGGTACCAGACTGGGTTCCTCCGGGACAGCTAGAGATGTCAAAAAGTAAAACAAAAAAAACATAGAAATACCAAAACATTCAACTCGATTTCGACCGTAGAGGGTTCAGAAAGGTCACTGGGACTTACGAACGGAAACCTGTCACCGATGACAGGTGAAACTTTGATTACGTAAATGGGTCGGTAAGTAAGTAGCTCCTAGGTGACCGAAAGTCGGAGACTCACGTACAAATAAAGAAGGGATAACGAATACTAAAAGAGAGTCCATAACGTGGACTTAAAGGTCCATTAAGAGGGGTGATGAAGGACGTTCATGTCTTCATCGGTCTGGGAAGAAAGAGTCTGAGACACAGGGAAACTTTACAATAGGAGAGGTTCCGGTTCACGTATAAGAAGGGTTACACATATAGGTCTGTAGGAGTAAAAAAAGTAAGATATCTGAAAGGGTATTCCCTCTGGGGGTCTGTGTCCATAAGGTTCTTCGTCTACGGTTTTCCCAATCCTTTACAAGTCCCTAAAACCTGAAGGGATGATCAGATCACCAATTCTGAGACTCGGAGGTTGTTCCCAAACTAGGGACCATCCCCTTCATTTTAGGGGATACGGAGCTTCACACCAGTGTTTTTTTTTTTTTTTTCACGTTCCTATAATAACTCCCTTTGTGGATACTCTCGTTACCCCACCCTCTCCGTCCTTTTCGTCAGTCTGACACTACTTCTACAGCTGAAATTTTTCTACGTGTCGCACTCTCAACACTCAATTCAAAGTAAACCCCGTTTTACTGACGTTGGGCCCTCTGTCGTGGGGTCGACCGAGACTCTCTGACGAGGTTCCTCCATCACCCCTTCCAGTCATACACACTAAAACCACTTCCCCCTCAACCACGTTAACGCGTGGATAAAGTGTTTTCCATACAAAGACGATCAATGCTCCTCGGCTACAGTGGCACTTCTCTAAATCACGAAAGGATCTATACTTCTCTACGCTCCTAATCCCAGAACTTTAGTTCAGGACTTTCATAGATAGATTTCTGGACAAGGTGGTCAAAAAGACCTCGTGTATCACGGGGTAAGGAGTGGGACTTGAGGGAAGGCCCGTAGAGTTTCCAGTTGTCGACGTCGTTGTGGCCTAAGTCAGAGGTGTCTTCGTCTACAGTCTACGGGAGCGTGCCCACGTACGATTCAGCGCGGTCACCCCAGACTGAGATACACCGAGATGCCTAGCATCAGGTACAGGTATCCTGAGAGGTCCGTTCTTATGACCTCACCCAGCGGTACGGGAGGTAGTCCCCTAGAAGGACTGGGTCTCTAGCTTGGGGTCTGAGAGTACAGAGGACGTAACCGTCCACCTAAGAGTCATTTCTCAGATGGACGTTGTACCCTCTGGACCCAAGTTAGGGACCCAGTCCTTCAAGAGGACTACCTCCCGTACCACTGGGTGAGGTCATAAGAACGGATGACTTAGGGTACCTGTCTCCTCAGACCGCCCGATGTCGGGTACCCCAGCGTTTCTCAGTCTGTACTGACTCAGTGACTCGGGTCGTGTCGCGGTGGACCCTTGGGTCGTCTACGGGAACCCTTCGCGGTTGAGTACCAACTGGGTCCAGACAGGGGTCCACTTCCTCCTTCTCGTCCTTCCAACCCATCTGCATACGTTCCGACGAGACTTCAGAGACCTTCAAAGACGTTTTGACGTTCTCTCAGGTCCTCGGTTTCAACCGAAAATCCCTTCAGAACGAAGAGGGCCCTTGTCTGGTTACTGTCGGGCGTCGCACGTCGTCACTCTGGAGTCAGTCGTTACGGGAGCCCCGACCTTCAGACTCTCCGTGTAAGAGTTCCAGTGGGCTCTCTGACTAATTGAACCCAACTGTGTTTTAAAGGAAGTAGGAAAGTACGGTGCAAGTCGCCAAAGTGATCCTTTAGGTCTCGAACCCCACACACACACACACACTTGTACACACACACACTTGTACACACACACACGTAAATCTTCCTCGGGTGAGGGTGTCGGGGTCTTGGAGAGTCGGGGGAGACAACGAGGGAAAGTCTGGTAGGACCACCCCCTGTCGCCGCACCCCTTCTGGAGGGACGACCAAGTCAAGCTGGTCCCGTTCAAGCAGGGCCCGAGGAAGAGCCGGTGGCACCCGTAGCCTAAGTGTCATTCGTGAGACCCGAACCCCCGGGACGACCCGGAGACTGTCCCAGGGCCGTCCTCTGTCCACCTGCGAGTGTGACCCAGTAAGTCCTCCAAATTATTTTGCCGATAGCCGGCTCCACGTCCGTCCCCCACCCCTTTGGTCCTCCCTTCACCGTCCCGGGAACCCGTCAAAGTCCCGTAGGTAGGGTGGGCTCCAGACTTCTTTCCCTTCTCCCTTGGCAGTCGTCTTGGTCCTTGTTTCTCCCGACACATGTCTCCCGACGGGACTGGGGTCACCATCTTGTGTCGGTGGCAGCCTCGGGTGGGCCCTCCGTCGGCCCCGTCCTTTGACCGGGGACAGGGTGTGACGAGGGGAGGACGAGGGGCAGGTGGAGGGAGACCCCGAGGGGTACTGGTTTCTGTCGATCTTCCGTTCCCTCGTAGGACTGTATCTATGTCCCGTTCTTCTTCGGGTCTCTCCGTTTCTCCATCGAATTTTTAACGTGTATTCAGGAACCCTGAAGAGACCGCCAGTCACAAATTCTGAAGCGGAAACGTACGTCCCCCACGTCCAAGCTAGGGACCAGACCCTCGATCCCAGGACGCACGGAGCACGGTTCTTTGGACTTGTTTTGTCTTCGTTATAGCATGGTTTAAGAAATACAACGACAAGTCAGCGGGTCAGTATAGGTTGAGAAGCACTGAAATACCTGGCATCGGGCGGTCCGAGGAGACAGGCACCCTAAGAAGTCCGTCCTTATGACCTCACCCAACGGTAAAGGAGGAGGTCCCCTAGAAGGACTGGGTCCCTAGCTTAGACGTAGAGAATTAGAGGCGTGACCGTCCGTCCAAGAAATGGTGATCACGGTGGACTCTTTGAGAAATATTCTGAAATTTGATAAATATTTTGAAAAAATTTACCAGGTGTAATTTTTTTTTACAATATGTGTACAGGTTTGAACCGTAACAGGACACCTAGGATCCCGTGACCGTCCAGTTCCCAATTTCGAGTCCAAAAGTGTGAGACAGAGAGGGACCTGTGTGGTGTCCCCTCTTCGAGTCTAGTTCCTTCGTAGGAGTCCAAAACAGATAAGAATCGTGGAGACGTCCGGCGTCTCGCGAAGGAGATCGGGTGTAGGAATAAAGAGAGGCGAAAGTGATACGGACGGTCGCCGACCGTCGCTGGAACTTAGGACCCCTTCGGAAACCTTTCGAAAAACCGGGAGAGAACCTACCACCGTCCCCGTTTTCCCGGAAGAAATCCCCAGGGGTCTTAGGATCATAGACCTCTACGCCTTTCTGTTTACAGTAAAGAACCCGTCGTACCCACAAACTTTCCGGTCGGAGGGTCTGGTTTGTCTCGTGGTTCGGACCCTCCACGACCCTGTGTCGTCTTAGTACGACCGCCCTGGGGGGTCTTAGACCTGAACTGGTGACCCAGCGGCACGTCTTCCGTTCCCTGGTACTACCTCGTCTTTATTCTCTGACCGGTCCCATATACGGTCGACTTCAAGTCGGCGTTTTTGGTCGTGGGTTCCGAGGATCACGACGCTCGTCGCTCCGACTCAGGTCCTCCCCGCCCCGGTGTAACCGTCGGGGGTCCGAAACCTGGTCCCACGGTCCTTCGGCTGGTCCTACTCCCACGGTCCGCAGGAGGTGGCGCCCGGACGTAGTGGACGGGGAGTCGTACGTCCCGTGCACACACGGGTGTCAGTGGGAGGAGTGAGTGAGGTAGGGACAGGAAGGCGCACAGTCTCCCACTCTCCGTCTCTCCCCCACCCCCTTTGACTAAGTGCGAGGAGCCTCCGAGTCCCCATCCTGGAGATTACAAACGGTGGTCGGACCACTCTTTTCGCTCCGCTGAACGGTCCCACTCTTCCTTCTTTCGCTCACCGGTCGTCGCGTACCCGGTCCGGGCGGGAGGGAGGACCTGGAACCGACGCACGAACCGGGACCAAGCCTGGAGTCCTGTTTGGGTGCCCATCGAATACGACGCACTCCCGGACCCCCGGGCTAAGTCCGGACTCAGACCCCAGAGGACCCAGGTCGCTCACCGGACCCTCGTCTGGTCCGTGTGTGGGATGGGGAGTCGGGTGTGACCGGCATCTTCCACCCTACTGTCGGGCACTGTCCCCGGTGCCGCTCCTGTGCACTGATTGGGGCCCGGTCCGTGGTGCCGGGTCGAGGTGTGTTTCTCCGGACGTCGTAAGTAACCCTTTTGTGACCAGAGGAGGTGTTCGGGGGAGGGGTGAGGAGACCGATCGCGGTCTCCGTTCCCTGAAAGGTGAGCAAAGGAAGGGTCTCTGACCAGAGGAAGGTTGGGAGACGAGTCTGGTCGACCTAGAGACGGGTCGTCCACTTCAGAGGGTACAGGAGACTGTGTCCCCGACCTCCTGTGCCCCCAGAGGAGGGTTATAGTCACCAGACCCCCGGGGGTCTCTCGACCCGACGGCCTGTGAACGAACAGGTGGACAGCAAACGTGTAATTGAACTTTGTGACGACTGTCGAGCAACAACAATTCAGCAATTTAGTACAGACTGAGAAACACTGGGGTACCTGACGTTGTGCGGTAGGAGGGATAAGAAGTGGTAGAGGGACTCAAACGAGTTTGAGTACAGGTAACTCAGTCACTATGGTAGACTGGCAGAGTAGGAGACAACGAGGGAAGAGGAGAACGGGAGTTAGAAAGGGTCGTAGTTTTAGAAAAGGTTACTCGACCGGTACACGTTTACAGGACACCGGTCGGGACCGACACCAGTCTTAAGGACCATCGACCACCCCCACACACCCACAGGACAACTGGGTCGAGTAATCCGACTCACCTCGGACCCGTCGTCCTCTCTCCTCCTTAGGAACTGGAAGTGAAATTTCCTCTGTCTCCACCCCTTAAGGGACCACCAGGTCACCAACCTAAGACACGAAGGTGATGCCCTCTGTAGTCAAGTTAGGGGCCAACCTCTTTATTCTAGGGTGAACGACGTACCGGTTTTTTTTTCAATCATTATTATTGTTATTTATGTCCTCTGTCTCCACCCACCCCTCTGGTGACCCTAGACGGGGGTCCGGGGGAGATCTTGGAGACTCGAGTAACGAAGACCTTCACCCTGGACGGGTCCAGGATCCATCTACCGAGAGTTTCGTTCCAGAAACGGTTGAGGAGGCAGTAGTAGACGTGGTTTGACCACCGTATCAGGACACCTACTCAAATGACCCCACACTTGTGGGTGTCCCAAGTGTGTCGTCAGAGGGGTCGGCCGAGGGAGGGGGAGTCAGTCCAAGAGGACCGATACAGAACAGAGTCACAGGGGATTTGAGAGGTCAGAACGGACTTGTGTTGACATTGCAAGTAGAAAGATTTCGGAGTAGGGACCAGGGGTGGTGGATCGTGGTAGTCACCGAGTAGATGACGAAAGGTTATTCAACCTTAGGCAGGAGACGTCCGGTTCAAGACCACGCAAGTCAGCTCACCAAAGATTTGTGCGTCCATTACGTGTATTTTCAGAGGTCAAATGGACGTCAGTACCTAGGGTTCGAGTGGGTGCGCGTGCACCCCTGGCCGCCAGTCCGTGGAGTCTGAGACTACATCCACAAGAGGGTCGAGACGCCCAAAGAACGGCGGGGGAGGCGAGTGAGGGGGTAGAGGACTCACGGGAGGAGACTTGTTGGTACTCCGAAGTGCGTCGTCGTAGTGAAGGCATGACCCTCCAACACAGTCCCACTGAACACATGGTCTCCTCCAGTCCCTCTAGCCAATCCCCACTTCACACCCCACACACGGAAGACCTGAACTCCCACTACTCTCCCCGACCCCAGTAACTCTCTGTGACGTAAGTCTCCCAATAGAGATGGAGATCCCTTCCACACTCTACACCCCCAGTCACTCCTCCCACAGACACGTCACTACATCGCGCGTACAACCCTTCACCACAACTCAGGCCAGACACTGGCACTTCACCACTGTGCACAAACTCCCTACACTCTACACACACAAACGTCTCCCCCACTCCGTAACACACAGATACCAGACTATACTTCCCATGGGCACGAGTGACTATTTTCGCCACGTACGCCTTACTAAACTCTACGAATACACTGAACTGAACTCCACACGTACTACACTCGTCACACACAAAGACACCGGACCCACCACATATACTAAACTCCACACACACACTCCACACACGTACTACATTCTACACATAAACACCACACTCGGTAACACACAGACACCACACTCGACAGACGACAGACACTACCCCACACTCCATACACACACGGACCCACACTGTACAGAGACACACACATAGTGTACTCCACACACACAGACAGTATACTCCACACACGCACAGACCCACACTCCACAGAGACTACCCCACACTGCACAGAGACACACACACATGTACTCCACACACACAGACAGTATACTTCGTACACGTACAGACCCACACTCCACAAAGACTACCCCATACTGCACAGACACACAGACAGTACACTCCACATACACACACACAGACAGTATACTCCACACACGTACAGACCCACACTGCACAGAGACACACACACAGACACACACATAGTGCACTCCACACACACAGGCAGTATACTCCACACACGTACAGACCCACACTCCAGTAGAGACTACCCCACACTGCACAGAGACACACACACAGACACACACACACACAGTGCACTCCACACACACAGACAGTATACTCCACACACGCACAGACCCACACTCCACAGAGACTACCCCGCACTTCATAGACACACACACACAGTGCACTCCACACACACAGACAGTATACTCCGCACGTGTACAGACCCACACTCCACAGAGACTACCCCACACTGCACAGAGACACACACACAGACACACACACACAGTGCACTCCACACACACAGACAGTATACTCAACACACGCACAGACCCACACTCCAGCAGAGACTACCCCACACTGCACAGAGACACACAGACAGACACACACACACACAGACATCCACACACACAGGTGGTATACTCCACACGTGTACAGACCCACACTCCACAGAGACTACCCCACACTGCACAGAGACACACAGACAGACACACACACACACAGACATCCACACACACAGACAGTATACTCCACACACGCACAGACCCACACTCCACAGAGACTACCCCACACTGCACAGAGACACACACACACACACACACACAGACATCCACACACACAGACAGTATACTCCGCACGTGTACAGACCCACACTCCACAGAGACTACCCCGTACTGCACAGACACACACACACAGTGCACTCCACACACACAGGTAGTATACTCCGTACACGCACAGACCCACACTCCACAGAGACTACCCCGCACTGCACAGAGACACACACACAGTACACTCCACATACACACACACAGACACCATTCCACGATCCTCACCCACCCCACTGCACACGGGCCACACTCGTGAGCCCCTCTACGTCCGACGGGGTCGCACATGTGTTGTGATCTCTCCGGTAGTCCTTCCGACCTGAGGGGTCTCCGACGTAGGAGGCAGGCGAGAGAGGCGGTGGGGAGGACAAATTTCTGTGAGGGGTAGAGACTCACCCGACACGTCGGAGGGAAACCCCGTTGTGAACGGTGGGACCGTGGAGGGTCGAGACTTGTAGGGACTGGGGGAGAGTGAAGACGGAGGGACCTCCGACGGGAACTTGTGGGGTGGACTACGACGTCACAGGGTCTCCTGTCGTACACTGTATGACACGTGTGTTGTGGCGGGTGTCCGGGGTCTGGACCGTCCGGTCTGTCTGTGTCGGGTCTCCTCAGGTCGGCCCGGAGAGACGGTACAATCACCCGAAGTACGGGGTGACGATGGTTGGACGGGTGTCACCTCTACGTCGGTGTGTCGCGAACATAAAGAGGTGGTAAAGATCTCGTAGGTGTGGTTACCCGTTGAAAGAGGTAGGGTTTGGACGGTGTCCTGTTTCTGCCAGAACGCCTTCGGCTGTGTTTGGTGTCGACCTCCGGTCTTTAGTTCCGTATCCGTCCCGGTGTGAGGGAGACTTCCGAGTTCCCTTCCGGGGAGGAGCGGAGAGGGTCGGAGACCGTCGAGGACCTTCGAGAACCGTAAGGAAGTGAGCATCGACGTTACGAGGGTCGAGATGTAGACAGAGGTGTGTCGGTAAAAGAGGGACGCAGGAGAAGAATTTTCCTATGGTAAGTGCAACCTAACTCCAGGGTGGAGGAGGAGGGACCTATCACATAATTTTTTGTCCCTGTACTGAAACGGATGTTTCCAGGTAAATCAGTTTCGATACCAAGAAGGTCATCAGTACATACCTATACTCTCAACCTGGTATTTCTTCCGACTCGTGACTTCTTAACTACGAAAACTTGACACCACAACCTCTTCTGAGAACTCTCAGGGAACCTGACGTTCCTCTCGTTTCGTTAGGTAGGATTTCCTTCAGTTGGGACTTATAAGTAACCTTCCTGACTACGACTTCGACTTCGAGGTTATGAAACCGGTGGACTACGTTTCTTGACTTAGTAGTCTTTTCTGGGACTACGATCCTCCCTAACTCCCGTCCTCCTCTTCCCCTACTGTCTCCTACTCTATTGACCTACCGTAGTGGTTGAGTTACCTGTACTCAAACTCGTTTGAGGCCCACTATCACTTTCTATTCCTTCGGACCGTACGACGTCAGGTGTCCCAACGTTTCTTAGCCTGTGCTGAATCGTTGGTTTGTTATTGGAGAGGAGATTCTGGAGTAGAATTTATTAATATGGGCGTTACTGGGATGAAGGTTTATTCCAGTGTAAGACTCAACAATCTCGAATCCTGAACTCGAACAGAGACTCTTCCCCCCTTGGTGTTACGTTGGGTGTAGTCGGACCAACCGTCTCCTTTCGGTTTCTCCTGGTCTGGTGTAGGGGAGAGAGGAAGGGGGAGTCAGTAGTGGGAGAACCCGATTTTGGGACGTCCCAAGGACACACTCGGGAGTCCTGTGACTTGCCTGACCCCGCAATAAACTCTGGTTTCGGACGCTGCGGGTTTATCGTCCGTTCTCCCGTGTATCCGTCCCGAGACACAGGAGGGACGAGCGCAGGGAGGGATACACCGTACTCCAACACCGTGTGGGTGAAGGCCTTTTGTCGAGGACCCTGAAGGGACCACCACGTCGCCAATTCTGAGGCGCGAAGATTTCGTTCCACCCACCCAAACTAGGGACC
Source organism: Capra ibex (assembly GCA_006410555.1). Lineage (NCBI taxonomy): Eukaryota > Metazoa > Chordata > Mammalia > Artiodactyla > Bovidae > Capra > Capra ibex. The sequence goes on along the minus strand of SJYO01052617.1, from coordinate 51,064,531 downwards.
AGTCCCTTGATTCTAGGGTGTACGACGTGAAACTCCGGTTTATTTATTTATTTATTTTTGTCACGAGGTACCTTTTATCGAGGTTCACTACGGATTTCAAGGTCCCGTCCTCCGTCCACATGTGTATGTCAGGGGTGCTCCGAATACCAGCGGGCATTCGGTCCGGACGGGGAACAGGGAGTGGGGGTTATGGAGTAATTTCTCCACGTCCCGGGGACGGGGAGATGTACGGGGAGTGGGTCAGGGAGACATTTCATGGGTGGGACAAGGTACCCTTGGACTGGCGTGAATACATCCTAAACCCTAGTCCATTAACTTACCACCCTACCGTAGTGGCTGAGCTCCCTGTACTCAAACTCATTCGAGGCCCTCAACCACTACCTGTCCCTTCGGACCGCACGACGTCAGGTACCCCAACGTTACTCAGCCTGTGCTGACTCGCTGACTTGACTTAACTTAACTTACCAATCGGGTCCGGTCCCGGGGACTTGAAACGAGACCTGGTGGGGACCTGTGTGAGAATCAGAGACAGTTGTTTTCGTCCTCCTAAGGACCCTCCAGGACCTCTGAGTCGAGTTTGACTAAGTGTTGAAATACTTAAGTAAACCATGGTCCGAAATTCTGGATGATCCACGGTCTCCCCTCCCGGTGTGCACCTATTCCGATCAGGACGGAGCTCCTCGTGGACCTAACCCTTCACACGGCCCTTCGGGCGGACCCTTTCGAGAGGGCCATCCCCTGTGAGACCCGTGTCGGGTTCTCCAGTCCCCCCTTGTCCCCTTCACAGTTTCAGGTTCGTGGCCGCCCGCCCCCCCCCCCCCCCCCCCCCGGGTTCGTTCACACGACGTATCACTCATGGGTAGCCAGCCATTTGTGTTAATGTAAGCCTACTGCAGCTCGATCCCGGGTGATCGTTTTCGCTTTGACGGACGTTCGACGCGAGTCCTGCGTTCGCACGAGAGCTTGGGGCGCGGCGCGCCGGGTCCCCGCAAAGGTGAGAGGGGCCTGGGGCGGGGGTCAGGGGGGTGGGTCGGTGGACACCTGGCGTCCGGCCTACCTCGAGCCCGCAGCGGACGGCCGGTGCGACCCGTCGGCGTTGGGCCCGCGATCGGGCGCCCAGGGTCACTACGGTCTGGAAGGGGTCTTCCGCCCCAGGGGTCCCTGTCGAGGGGCACCTTGGGATTTGGACCGTCGACCGCCGGGACCCCTCGACAGGAGCCGACCTAAACCGGATGCGGGAGGCTAGCCACGCCGAGATCCTCGGACGGACGGGGGAGCTCTCGACTGAGACGCCAGGACGCGCGGGGGCGCCCTGTCGGTCGAGGGGCGGTCGCAGCAAGTCCACCGCCTTGCCTCCCTCCTCGGACAGCCCCAGGGCCGGACCCCGCCACCTCCCCTCTTCCTCGCCCGCCTCGAAGTTCGCCCCGCAAAGGACGGACAGGGAGCCGGCGGCGCCCGGGGTCGAGTGGAGACCAGGTCCCTGTACTGCCCGTGCGGACCGTGGCGCCGGTGGGCCCTACCGCTCCGGGGGCTCGCGAGGGGTGGGACGCCCGGCTCGGTGCTAGAGTGCCCGTTCCACCCACCCGGGGCGCGGGTCGTGACCCCTGATGCCACGGCCGAGACCACCCCCACTCGGCCCCCGGCGGGAAGGGGGGTGGGGCCCCCGGCGGGAAGGGGGGTGGGGGGCGGGGGTCGGGGAGAGACCGACGCCGACGCGACCTGAGTAGGGTAGGGGCGGGGGGGTGGGGGCTGTCGGTCCAGAAGGGTCTCATTCGCCCCTTCCCAGCTCTGTCGGGGGCCCGGGTACGGTTGCAGGTCCCTAGACCCTCTCTTCTCTCCACGCATCCTTCATGACTCACTGAGGGGTGGGGGACTCCTTGGGTCGGGGAAAAGGGAGACGGAGTGAAGCCGGTCACGCTCGGGGCCCTTGGGGCCCGAAGAGCTATCGGGGACTCGGGTGTTGAGTCGCGAACACGCGACCCTTTCTGTGAGCCTTCCCCGAGGGGGACTGCCGCCCCTTTGAACGCGAAATAACGGGAAGAGGGTCCCACCTGATCCTCGGGTCGACGGGAGTCCACGCTGGGGAAGGGGGAGGGTCGGGACGTCGGTCGACGCGTGTGGAAGACCCGCCTACAACGATCGGTCTTGTCATCTGAGTGGACCCTTAAAAAATCTGGGACTCTTACTACCCTCGTCAATCCGTGATCATAGGGTGGACCCTCTCAAATTCAGTCGAGAGACCCGGACCAAGGGGGACGCCCACCGGGACCAGCTTCCTCCACCCCAACGACCACCTGTGACTCGTCAGACGGGAAGGAGACGTGGGACCCTCGTCTGTCCTTGGCCCTAGAGACTTTCTCCCTCGGGTCTCGAAGGTGAGAAGGAGGGATCCCATCCCAGCCCCTCTCTACTACTCCCCCGGCCGAACAGAGGACGCCGTGCTGGAACTTCCTCTGGACGGAAAGAGCCACGGAACGAAAGGAGGGAGGTGGCGGGAGGGGGGGAAGAAAGTCCCCTTCGATCAGACGTTCAGTGGGCGGGTCTCGGCAACAACTCTATCCGCGGGGTCACACCCGACGTCCGTCCTTTACCCGGGGGTCACACACGTCCCCTCTCCCTCGGTGACTCTTGGTCAGGACCCGGTACCCCGTGACGGACTGGAGGAACGAACTGTTCGGTCGACCCACAAACGGATCCTCCACCGCTCCGACCCGTTGACAAACACAAACCACCTGAACGGACCGACCCACCCACCGACCGTAGCGAATGAGTTCCGTCGACACTAGAGAATTCATGTGTCGACGAACGGAAGGGAGGGAGAGAGGGAGGACGGGGTAGCCCATGATCATGGGTCCTTGGTCCCTCGGTACGTCCGAGGTCTCTCGAGGGGTCGGGGGTCGGGTGGTAGACAGGTTCTTTAGTAGGTAGGAAGGAAGATTGGGACACCCTTGACGGTGTCTTTCCAATTCCCTAGAAGGGTTTCAGGGGGTCAGTGGGTACATGTTCGGTCCTGGGGTCGAAAGTACGTGGAAAACGAGTTGACCGGTAGATTAGGGTATGGGTACCAGTGTCGTCCTTTCGGAAACCCGAGGTACCAGTTCCAGTTCCGGGGGGTTTCTTGAGTTTGGAATCAGGGACGAGGTGAGTAATTCGTAGAGAAGTCGGTCAACCTTTTTTAAAGTCGAAATCCAGAGTTGGGGACAAGAGACTCAAACTCCTCACAGTCCTGTCTCCCTAGGGGAGGGACCGGGGTGGGATGGGGTAGGGGTCTCGTCTCCTCGTCCCCGACCGGTCTGTCATTTCCCTGTCTGTGTGCAGGTGTGTGAGAGAGGGTGGGGTGGGGACGGGGGGGTACGGTCAAACGTTCGGTGAACAGGGTGAACCCTCCAATGACGCCTTTCGTGAAGTCCGATTTACAGAGAGACGAAATCATATTTAAACTCGGAAGGGATTAAGTGCGTTCCGAAAATGTCTGTATTCTACAGTAATCCTTGAAGGTTTATTTCCACTGGTTTTTTATTTTGTGGTCTTGTGCTCGTTAAAATCTTATACGGAACCGTTGGCTGTCTCCGGATGGGCGGAATCTAGGACTATGGGAGGGAACCCACCCTTAGGGACCGACTTAATAATTACGAAGAGAAAGACCGTACCACCGGGGTGAGTACATACGTGCGTTCGCACCTTGTGTGTCGTTGTCTGCCCTAGGGTCGCACCGCACCATCCCCCCGGTTCCCCCGGTCTTAGATCTGCGTACTTTTCACCAACAAGAGCCCCGGTGTCTCGTGTAAACCCCCGGAGAACCAAGACCCCAGAGTTGAGCCCGCACGGTCTTCGGTCTACTCCTGTTCTCCCAGGCTCCCTCGTCGACCCTCCGGTCGCCGTCGGGCCCTCTCACCTCCTCTCGTCCTCCTTCGTCCGAAAGGTTTTCGTCCACGGGCGAGTCCCGAGTCGTAGGAAAGGGCCGGGAGGGACCCTCGGGTCTCAGAACGGGGTCGCGGGGTAATTGACGGAGACGGGGGTAGAGGATCCACTACGAAGACCCTCTGAGCCCGCAGCCGTTTTGGACAGAGGAGTAGGCTAAGTCTCTGCCCCGGAAGGACAGGCCCTGGAAGTATCGGTGGCAGCCGTATCTGAAGTCCCACTCCACCGACGTCCGAGGAGGAGGGTCCCCACTTGGTCCCCAGTGTCGAAGTCCGTGCCCCCCTGACAGGAGACGAGGGACGCGACTGGGGAGTCCAGACGTCACCAAGTGGGATCTCCACCGGTCGAATCTCCTCAGACCCGAACGCCCCTAGGGATGGGGGGATGTCTTACTCTTTACTCTCTAGAATTTTAGGACGGGGACTCGTCTCGTCTGTGTGGGGGTACCACACTCGGCCGGAGAGCCCGTTCTGCACTCCAGTCGGCCAGAAAGACCTCGAGTCCCGTCGTGGCGTCCCGCGCTCCAACTCCTCGGCCTGACCAGGATACCTCTCTCTCGTCGTCGGTCGTCGGGCGGGGGAGTGGCCCTACTTGGGTAGAACCCAACCGTAGTTGTCTAACCGTAGCCCCAACGGCTCGTGAGACTCGTGGCGTGTCGGGGTCCCCGGTCCTCCCGAGTCCAGATTGGGACCGTCGTCCCGAGAGTCTCCGGCCCACGGAGGAGGGTCATCTTCCCCTTCGAAGTGGATCGCCATCTTGGTCACGCGCTAGTCCCGTTTCTGTCGGGACGTCTAGGCAGGCGACTCCAGAGACTCTACGACCACCCGTGTAGAGCTTCTCGATGAAGCGTCGTGACTCTCACTCGGGGTCCTCTCCGTCTGTCTTCGTCCCTTCTCCGTCCTGGGGGGGCGGGGGTGGGGTCCCGAGCCGGACACACAGGACGACTCGGGACCCCCCACCCCCGTCCGTGCAAGAGTCCGAGGGAACGGAACCACACAACACTCTTCCTCTCTGCCACAGGTGTCTGCTCTCCTGAGACTTCAGCCCGACAGACCCCTGTCTCAGGGGGGCGGGACTACCCCGCTAGACTGACCTCTGTAGAGGTCCCGAGCAGTCTGTGGGACCGTGGGACCCCCTCGCCGGTCTGTCCCACGGCCGACAACACGTCCTAAGTCGTCCTGCGTCTTCGGTTCGGCGGCGGGGGCGGGGGACGTGGGTGGAGAGGCAGACGGGAAGAGAGAAAGTCTTGTTTCACCACTGACACCTACCACACTCTCACTTCGACGTCCACTCTGGTCGCCGACGCTCCCGACCCCACCTCCCCCCGCCGCCAAGTTCCTATCCCCGCGGACGGGTCCGAGAAGTGGGTGGGTGTCCTCCGGACGCCGGGACGGGAGTCGGACCCCATTAAAGGACACCCCGGGTCCTCTCCTTTGCCGAAAACAAACAAACTACAGACGTCTCTTTCGGCAAGGGTCCGGGGAGAGAAGACAGTTTCCGTCGTCGAGGTTCACGGAAGTCTGTTCGAGTCCGAACGACGTTTAGGAGGGGTCACAGTGCCCGGAGTGTACGAGATCCTCCGATCTGTGGGGATTAGGGACCTGCAGTGGTGAGTCCCGTTGTCGTAGTCTACTCTTGTCTTGAGTAATTGAGCAATTGACGGTGGTAGACCGTCCAGTGGTCCGCGAGTGTCCAGGGACTCTTTGGTTTCTTGCTTTGGAGAGTGGAGGGCGGGGAGTATGGTGTCGTTCCCAAAAGAGACGACTCGTGTCTCGAAAGGGCGAAGACTGACAGACAGGAAGGGAGGGATCTAGACCCTGTGCCGTCCCGTCCTCGCCAAGGCGTCACAGTGCGTACGAATGATGGCTCTGCGGGTCCCATTCCCGGAGACCGTGCCGCGGTGAGGGGTCGGGCGGACATTGTCAGTGGGAAGACGGGGTTCAGGGAGGCGGGGCACACTGGAGAGAGAGGGGGAGGTCGGAACGAGGACGACATGCTGTAGTGGTTGTTTAGAAGGAAGCTGTTATAGGCCCATCCAAGAGGGATGGATGGTGAGCGGTGAGAGCCCTCGGTCGTCCCGTCCTGGCGAAGGACGAACACCCTTACCCACCTCGGACCTTATGACGACGGAGTGATTTTTGGACTCGACACTGAGTCTTCATTATTTGAGGAGCACCCGTCGACTAACCGTACACCCGTACTTCCGGTTCGTCCGACACACGGTGAACGAATGGGGACGGACACTAAGTATTCACGTGAAGTACTGTCTTGCAAGTCTTTCAGGGGTTGAGGTGGGACCTGTTCTCGAGTTCCCTTCTCGGGTTCGTCTTTTGCAGATGGTATATACGTCGGGTTCAAAGATCTTTCACTGAGTCCGTCTGTTTTACTCACCGAGACAGAAGTGTTCGTTTGATAGGTCATCAGCTCCGTTATTAAGTTATTTATATTCGTGACTGAGACACGTGTTCACGCCACTGGAGTTCTCCAACCGTTCGTTTGGCCCCTTTGGTCTGTATATCTCTATTTTGTCGAATGGTTGACCTACCTTGGGTACCGTAGGGATGACGGAGGGGGTCGGGGTGTCCGTACCGTCTGTAGAGATTAGCTAGTGTCATAAAAACTAGTGGCTCGGGAATGCACCGGAATCTTGGGAGATGCCCCGTAAGTTCCTCTCACGACCACTGATCCCGACTAGATCTTATATTTCGAACACGGAGGAGATAGAAGGTATCTTGACTCAATGTGACTTTCCCCAAATCTCGATAAGTCCTGACCTCTCTCCGGGTTCGTTTCTGCGTCCTCTTTCTTCCGGGTCCGATAGTACAAGTCACTAGCTCCCGTCACTCATCGGGTCCTCCTAGGTCTCCCCTCTTCGTCCCTTCCGGCCCCTTTCCTCCTCTTACCGACCCCGAGTCGCGCGGGAGAGGGTGTCCGAACCGAGTGACTCTAAGTGCTCATGCGGGTCTCCCTACACCACTAGTACGAAGACCCGTTGTTCCACTCACTGAGGTCCCGTCCCAGGCGGGTAGGAGGGGATGTCGGTGGTCTCATTAACGACCTGTAGGACGGTCGTTTCTTGGGAAAGGTCGGAGGTCAAGTCTCCAGTCTGGACAGACGTTCGAAGACGGGTAGAGTAGACGGGAGAATTTCGAAACCTTAACCGGGATACGTCCCTTTCCAGTCCGACAAAGGACTCTTAAGGTCCTTACGGGTCGATGAGACAATCTAGGATCCATGATCCATGTACCTACTTCTAGACTCTACCCTCTCCCAATTGGAGTTGATGGCGATAGGGAAGTTCCGACCAGTGGTGGGGAAACGGTTCGCCTCAATGGGTGGTAGAGGGATTTAACCCCACTCTAGGGGGAAGACCCTCGATTCTTGGACTCCTCCCTCAGGACCGGGGCCCACCTAGTCTGGTGGACGTCAGGACGTCCGGTGGTCGTCTCCCGCCCTCCGGGACGAGGGTCCCGTCTCTCTCCCCGGCCAAACCCCCAGTTCCGCAGGAAGGGGGTCTCACTGGGTGGACCCGAACTGTCCGTCTACACTCGTCACTTTCCCACTAGGCGAGTCTCCTGCCTCTCTACGACCGGTCCCATTCACTGGCCGGGCCCCCACCCTCCCCTCCCTACCCCCGTCGGGCTCTGACCGGTTCCTCGTGCGAGAGGGGGACCGTCCTCATACCTCAAGGGAAGTACCTCTGGTCGCGGTTCTGCCCGTACTTACACCTCGATCGGAAAGACCGGTAACGGTTCACTCACGACTCGGCCCTTCCCTCGCACGTCCCGTCCCACCGCGGTAGACCCTGGGTCACGCCGGACCGGGGAGCGGGTCAGGGTCCCGGGTAGATGTCGGACGCAAGCCTCCGGCACCCTGACCCCGTTCCGAGTCGAGGGGTGGTTGACGGGTCGGGTGAAGAGGAAGAAGAAGTTCCCTCGACTTTATGTCCCGGCCCGCCGTCCGGCTACTTGGGTCGAAGGTCTAGGCTCTGATGCACCTCAGGGTCTTCTTCGCCGGGTCGACGACGAGGAAGGACACTTAGGGTTCCCAGACTCTTCTTCGAGGTCTCCGGGGGCTCCTACGTCGGCAGGAGGGAGTGGCGGGGGGGGTGGGGTCTGGACCGAAGAAGACTCGTCGACTCGGTCGTCCCTCTCTCAACGCCCTGGGTGACGTGTCGGGGAGTCCTGAGGACGGGGAGGGGATCGAGGACCTCGAAGGGACACAGGTGTCCCCTCCCGTTTTATAAAGGGAGGGGATCGAGGACCTCGAAGGGACGCAGGTGTCCCCTCCCGTTTTATAAATAGAAAGTAAAATTACTATGTATTGAATTAGTTTTCTCGTGGTCTTTTTGGCTCGGTCTCTCGACCACCACCAGGAAACCGGAAGATCATGATCCTGAATCCTCGGACCCGGAGGGAGGACTGGTGGTACTCCCATCATAACGAGGTCGAGTCGTGGTCCCCCGTGACTACGTGAAGACCCCGTATTCCCGTTCATCACTGTGGTGGTGGGGGGGAGGGGGTGGGGTTAGGAAGTCGACCGTTCGTCGACTCGTTTGGGTCCGGAAGTAAAGGAGGTCGAGGGGTCTCTCGTTAGAAGGGGTTATTTTGTGTCGGGAACACGACCCTCAGTCTGGTTTCGGAGACCTTCTATTCTCTACACCTCTAATCCGGTCCCTGGACCGAGGGACACCCCTCTAGCCTCTCCTCATCTTCTCTAATCCAGATAGACAAACCGATGGAGACCCGAGTGACCGGGGGGAAGACCCTCCACATGGGGAAAAGGAGGTCGGGTGTTTATGTACTTTCGTGGACCTTTGTGGACCAAGGACAAGAGACTTGGAGTCTAGGGTCTCCTCGGAGAGGAGGGACTTAGGGACCGAAATAGAAAGATGGAAAGGTAGACACAGAGGTCTGTGGATTCAAATATCTGTCCTTTTCCAATAAGACCAGGGTTGGGAAACCGTCCATACGTCGGGTGTCCGATGAAGAAGTTCGTCGAGATCACGAAGACGACCTGTTTTCTCGGGTTATTTCTCTTTCGTCTCTTTTGAGACTAGGACCGTATCCGTCCTCCGTCTTCACTCGTTTGGAGTCCGGCAACACATTGGGGGTTTGGGTTCACGACGGAGTAGGGACTGGAGGGAGTAAGGAAAAGAAGAGTCTGTCTGTCTGGTTGACTGACTGGAATCTCGGGTTTGACGAAAGAGAGGGAAGAGAGACTGGGACCAATCCCTCATTCTCCAGTAGGTAAAGGCCCATTTAGTTACGTAACATACGTTTTGTTACAGAGAGGCCATTCTAGACCCACCCCTTTCCCGGGTGTTCCTCAAAGACACATCGGTTCCAGTGTCCAGAAGGGCTCGGGACTGGAGTCCGGACCCTTCTCCAGTCCTCGACACGTCTAACTAGATCTTTGTGGAAATGAGGTCGAGACATGTGGTCCCCGGCCCTCTCCCCATACATTCCATACATGACGGGTAAAGAGTCCGACGACGTAAACGAAAGTTTCGTCTTTAGAACGAGAACCTCGTCTCAGTCGTCGAGGTTGAGTCCGGCTATTCCTTCGAGACGTCCGTCTCGTCCCTCCTCGGACTGGAACGTCCCAAGAAGACCCCGGGTTCCGTCCAACGTCCGCTAGGTCAGTGTACCCGACGAGACCCGGAGATCGTAAACACAAAAAGTCGTAATTTACCGTCATAAAACCTTTCATGTGGGACAGGTGACAAAGAAACTCCACCTGTACTACGCCCCCACCCCCCTCCCGCCGCCGTCAAGTACAACTTTCCTAGCAATAACAAACAGTGACTGACGGTTTTAGTAAACTAGGAGTAGGAATTTACGGGTGGGGGGTGGTTTGACCAGTGGAGTGGGAATTGTCTGACGGGGGTCGGAGACACTGGTCGGAGAGTAGACTTTCATCCTCGACTTTCTTCCAAATAATAGAGTGCCAGGATTAGTAAAATGAAAGAGACAACTTTTGCAGTCCCGAGGAAAAGGGGTCTCTAGCCGGGGGACTGACACTGGACGGAGAGGGGACGGGGTGGAGGGATCGGTTTCCGACTGCGGCTATGTGTCAACGGGAACCCACCGGACAGAAGCGACGCGTCAGGGCAACTTCGGAACCCGCGAGACGACCTGGAAGTGTGACAGGGTCGCTTCTAGCCTCGGGCGTGGGGATGATCGTCCGGGACGTGATTCGCGGGGTGTTTGACCTTTTATAACAATAAGCTTGATGAGAGAACCCAGGCTCCACCCGGACCTGGTGTCATTTTGAGGCCCCTGGTGCGTCGGGGCCTCGGCCTAACGAAAAGGATCGTTGTCAGCGGGGGTGGGAGTGGGGCGTTGACCTCTACGTCAAACCGACTTCCGACAATTTCGGAGTTCCAGGAAATGGGCTCCCAACCGCGCGAGTTAGGGACTGCGTCCACCACCACCACCACCGCCTGCCTCCTTCCCCCCACCTTAGTCTTGGCTAGAACGCTCGGTGGGTCGGGCCATGGTCCTTGGGCGGGGCGTGGGTCGCGGGGAGGGGCCCGGACGTGAGGTCTGTGAGTCATTGTTTGTGAAGGTGAAGGACTCGCGAGAAAGAAGAGGGCGGCGCCCCGCGGCTCGCCTCCGGCCTCGGGGCGGGGGCCCACGAGGGTAACCAGTCCCAGGAAGTGGGACGGTCTCGCGGAGGCACTCTCCGGAGACTAACCAGGCGCCGCCAGGTGTGGGAGGCGCGCCGGGGCGGGGGCCCCATACGCCGAGCCCGCCAAAGACCTTGCGAGTCAGCGGCGCGGCCCGCCCCTAGCCACAAACTAAGGGCCGAAGCCTAGGAGCGACAAGCGGCGGCGCCGAGGGCCGTGTGGACGAGCGAAGAATCGGGCAGGCCGCAGCGGCCCGACGGGACGGCGAGAGCGGGAGCGGAGGGCCGGGCGTCCCACCCTGCGCCGCGACCTGGCCGGGCAGAGGCCTGGGGCTGGCTTGTGGCGACTCGCGGCGACTCGGCAACGGTCCGCTCTACTCGCGCCTGCGCCGCCGGCCCCGCGGGGACGGGGCCGAAACGACGGACCTCTTCCCAGGCTTGCCGATGCCGAAGGTGGACGTGCCCCTTTTCCCGTTCCATCCGGTCATATAGGCCGACCACCTCGGGCCGAGCGGCCGGCTCTTCAGTCCTGACGACCGGCCTCTGGCCGATCACCTCCACTTGCCGCTCTTGCATCTCTTCCTCTGGGTGGTCGTCCACCACTTGGCGTAGGCACGGCGGGAGTTGAGGCACGCGAACGACCACCATCTGGGCCTCTGGCTGCTCGCCGACGTCTTCAACCCGCAGGTCCAGGCCCTCCTCTACGACGCACGGGTCCTTCCCGGGCCCGTCCGGCTTGGCGGCCGGCGGCGGCGGCTCCTCGCTCCCCGACCGCCGCTTCTACTCGGCGGCCGGCGGCGCGGCCTCGGAGCGCTCCGGCTCGTCTCGGTAGTCCTCGCCCATTCACGCCCGGGCCCGGAGCGCCGCTCCGACCTACCTTGGCCCCCCCCCTTCCTCTCATCACCCCTCTGGGTCCGCGGGCCCTACGGGTCGGGACGAGGGGCGGAACAGAAAGACTTTGAGCTAGAAGCCTCCGCTCTGACGAAGGCGGGCGGCTGACCCGGTCGACCGTCAATGTCAGAACTCCGACGCAGGGTGCTGGGGATGCAGGGTAGGGGTCCGACCCGACCCTGGGACTCGCGGAATCCCTCACTTCCACTTCCTCCCGCCGAGTTCCTTCGGGTCAGAGGGAAAGGAGGTGAGACAACCACCGACAGACGAGGCTAGGAAACCCTGGGGGTTAAGGTGGGGAGGAGGCTCACCGGTCGAGGGAGGTGTCCGGGGACCCCCACCATTTACTTCGCCGGGCTGAAGCTTTTCGGCCTCCTTATTGGTGGGAGAAAGAAACACCTCGACGTCGCCACCCTCCTCTTCCCCTCCCCTCCCCTGGGAAAGCGGGGAAGGGGCGTCAGGCGATCGGACACATAGTAATTGACGTCGGGCCATCTGAAGTAGGAGGACTTCAGGTCGCACTGAAGATTCTTTCTTCGAGGTGGTAGACGTCCTCTACACACCCCCGCCCCGACTCCCTCCTCCACGTCCCCGCAGACCAGGCCCCCACCACCGTCGAGACGGGGGTCCTCCTAAATACTAAGAGTCCTTACACTCCTCATTCGATCGAGGATAGACCCTCGTCCTCCCTTCTGGAACCTCTTCACCGACCGACACCCCCACCCCCCGTCCTGTCGTCGGTCCTCCAGTGGTGCCCGTCCACCAGAACGGACCGTGACCGACAGAGTGAGGTCCGGGACCTGTCGTTCGTCCGACCAACGAAAGACGGGTGCGACCCACAAATATTGGGGTCGGACCTAGTCGACGTCCTCCCCGTTCCTCTTTGTCCTGAACATGACTCGGAAGGAACGGGTCTCTCACCCCCGCCGGAATTCCACTCTGACCTCCCTCCTCCCAGCCCCGGAGGGGACCCGGAGAAGTCGAAGTGGTCGAGAGGTGGACAACCGTCCCCACAGGCACCATGGCCATCCTCGGAGGGCACTGTGTCTTTTCCGTGTCAAGTCGGAAAGTCAAACTTCCACCTCGGGCTCTCCTGGTTGACCAAACCATCTTCACTCCAGTGGTCCTCGACCCTTACGGTTCCGGTGGCCCACTGGTGAAGGACGGCGGCGGTTCGACCGGAACCGTTCCCACCCCCACCCCAGTCTCGTGGGGCCGTCCCCCAACTGGGGTCCCTCATCCTTGAGGACTAGAGACCAGGGTCTGTTTAGGTCAAACTTGAAACACGGCTCCCGTGGTTGAATCGTAAGGAAAAAAAAAAAAATTACCTGAAACCGTGAACGTGTTCATTGAGGGGGGGTGGGGGGGGGTGGGCGGCGGTTCAACGTCAGGACAAGCCGACCGAGGAGGGTGACGGGAAAACCAAAAAGACGATCCCCACCCCCTGCGTCTTCGGTCCTACCTCCGAACTGGAAGGTGCACGCGAGGGGGCGGTCCGGTAGACTTTTCGTCGTCTCCAACCGAGGACGAGAGACCCGCTGGTGTCTTACCCCAAAGGGGGTCCAGCCCCACACTGGGGACGTAGGCACACATACGAAATAGGTCGGTCAAGGAGGTCGGTAAGGGACCCTGTAGTGGTCCGGAGAACCCTAAAACCCAGTTGTTCTCTCAGTCTTGAAGAGACTCGGAACCAAGACGGTAGCTATTTTACTCTCGCGACCTAAGGTCCCTGTGGACGGAAGAGATCCTAAAATGTTTATTATGCGAACTCGGGGATCACCCTCGCCCTGACTCGAGGAACACGCGGGTCCGTAAACTTAGGGTCGGTGCTGGACCCTAGAGGGAACCGGAGACACATCGGCGAGTCGTCACAATTCGGGGAGACCATCCTTTAAGGACATTTCAAACCATACCACCCGTACGTCCACTGAGTGGGACAGAAGTTTTTTTTGTTTTCAATTATCGGTGTTCTCAAGTAACAAGGGGTTCTTCTGCCCCCCCCCCCCCCCCNCCCCCGCCCCAGACATATTCCCTACGTATGTCGCAAACGTACAATAACTAATGAAACTTAGACTTAATTGAATACCCCCGACAGTACTGTAGAAGGAATCAAGAGCCTTCACCTTTTCCAAAACCACCCCTCAACAGTTCGTCTCTCTCACCGTCCACTGTAGAGTAACCCTCCTCGTCGGACCCAGTTGTTGTCAAGTCCTGTCTTCCGTTTCCCCACGAGCATCGTGACCAGAACCTCTTTCCACATCCCACGAAGGTCGGGTCGAGTGTAGGTGGGGCCCCTCTCTCTCGGTGTCGTGGGGACGAGTCGACATGAGCGACTCGGTAGAGCTCGGTTCAAAGAGACTCGAAGGTAAAGGAGAGTAAATTAAGTCCTCACTGTCGGCGCCGGAGCACCCCAACCGCCCAATGTACTCCTACAGACAATTCGGTCATCGAGTCTCGGAGGTGATTCATTCGTGAGTCACTTGCAACCACCGGTCCGACACCCAATTATTTGTAAAGTGTCACTACTAATGTGCGAGTGGGTTCCCCCGTCGGTCCGGACTTAGACGGGGAGCGCAACCCGTGCCCGTCGACACCGGTTCGGACCGTAGGGATCTACGAGTCAGACCCTAGTGATGACAACTTATTAGTCGAGAAGTGTTAGACCAGCGGAGCGAGGGCGTGACGGGGAGAGCCTGTGGGGGTCGGGTGGCTCGGTGTGGTTCCGGCCTAAGGGAGGGTCGCACGGTACGTGAAACTCGGAGGCGTGGACTATAAACGTGAGCGGCGCGGTGGAGACCGGTTCAAAGAGACTCGAAGGTAAAGGAGAACAAATTAAACCCCCACTGTCGTTCGGGAACCCTTGGGAGCCAGGGGAAGACACGGCCCGTCCGAGGGGTTCTGGTGAGTCGAAGGTCCACCGGAAAGAAGATGACGTGTCCGTTGTGTTCGACAGAACGGAGTGGAGTCGGACGAGGGACAGGAAGGTGGAAAAGAGTGGGAGCTTGCGGGTCATAGACTTAGTAGACAAGTGGAGAGGAGGGGGTGGAGCAAGTCTCAGGGTTCCCGTTGTCGACCTCGAATAAATACAAATAGTGGGGTCGTGACAGGTCCGAGTCCCGTCCCTCCCTGAGTTATTTATTAAAAACGTACTTACTCACTCACGATTTGTCGGAACCCCCTGGAAACAGGATCCAGTAGAGTCGGGTCGGGTGGACCCGGACGAACACGGATCTCTCGTGTGGGTCTCTAACCTTAAGGTCTATCTCGAATAACCGAAAAAGAACGGATGATCGTCGAAGGTAAAATTTTGGTCTTCAGACCCTTACGGTCGGGACGACGGGTGACCGAGACCCCGGGACTACCAAGTAGTAAGGGACGTTCGGAGTCGAAGAAGGAGACACTTTACCCTTCTCTCCGAGGGTCGGACGTCTCCCCCTCCTTGCCCTCACATTCACGGGTCGACCCCCCACCCAAGGGCGGTGTGGACTGCGACTAGGGTCTCCGTCTCTGGCCTATCCGTTGGGTCCACCGTGTCACGTCCCACCCGTGCTAAGCGACCGTCGGAGGTTGGAGAAAGGGTCCAAAGTAGAGGGTGCCTGGCCTGGCTCAATCTCGTCCGGTCTCGTCTCCCCCTAAACTCGACGCCCCACAAACCTAAACTTTCCCTGTCCCACCCTACCAAAGACACAGGAAAGGAGGAAAATTCGGTGTATGAACCCTAAAGAGTGAGGGGTCCCTAGTGGGGGGTGGGGGTGGGGGTGGGGAATAGAAGACCAAGGACAAGTTAGGACCTCTGTAAGAGGACCTCTCTCCTTTCCCCGAAGGAAGAGTTCCTTGGGACAGTACAGAGGTACCCCCGAGAAGAGACGGAGGGATCCGAAGGGTAGGTGACCGGGGGTTCTTTCACCTCCCCAATCCTTAATCTTTTCTTCCCCGGAGTGGTTCCAATACACCTACGACGTTCGGAGAATCTCTTTCGTCTCGAGATCATTACCCTCGAGTTCCGTCTCTTTCTTTGGGTGTAAAGAGGACTCAGACGATTAGCGGGCCGGGACACGGGATTTCTATTACTATGTTTAAGGTAACAAGAGGGGGGGAGGGGTGGCGTTGGACCGTTTAATCCATAATAAAAGAGGTAAAACATTGAACTACTTATTATTTACCATCGATAATAGACACAGACCGTTGCACGAGACATGATTCGTGCGGAATGAATAGAGTCACTTAGGGGTGCTGGTGGGACACTCTGTCTAATCGGGATAACAGACGTACACCTCCGACTCCGAGGTAGCCAAGTCCCCCACCGGGGACCGAAGACTCGATCACTCGGGATTGGAACGTCGTCTCACCCCAGACTCTTGGGGCGAGTGAGACTGAGACGGGTAGTGTAAGACTCGGTGTGGTCCCGGTAGCGTATCCGGATTCAAGTCCGACGACCTTGGTCGAGGGACGTTCCCAAGTCCCATGGGTCCACGAAGACAGAGGTCCCCTGTGCCAGTCCTTTCCACAGTCGGGACTACCTTCCACAACCGGGTCTTCCCCGTCCGAGGTCCCGGGTAGGAAGAACACACTACCCGGACCGGCTCTTACTGGGTCAGACATGGGAGTAGAGGTCCCGGACTCTCGACGGGAACGACCGAGACCCCGAGGGGACATCGTGTTTCCTGGGGGTGGGCGTCTCCGGACGGAACTGACAACCCAATCTAGACCCAAGATCATAGTGAGTGCCGACACCCTGACTCCGGTCCCGAGACTGAAGGGTCCCTGTTTCCGAGGTCGGAGAGACGAACAATCTTCCGGCACTACGGGTTTACTTTGTCGTTTCCGGCACCCCTACATCCTTATCAACTCTCACTCCGGAGACCCGAGACATCTTACCCGGAAAAGCCGTCGGTGACCGGTGTGCACTGAGGATCGTGAATTTCACACGATCAGCTTTAACTCTACACGGGATTCCCATTTTATAGGGGAACGATTGAAAAGTGATCTAATGGACAACCCTACTACTATAAAACCTATACAACACAATTTATTCCAATTTTAACTAATGAGCACAAAGACAAAATGAGAAACTATAGCGACGATCTTGGAAGATTCAATGGCTGTACTCACCGTAAGACAAAGACACTCTGTTCGACGAGATCAACAACAAGAAATCAACGATTCAGTACAGGTCGAGAAACGTCGGGGAACCTGACATCGAGCGGTCCGAGGAGACAGGTACCCTAAGAGGTCCGTTCTTATGACCTCACCCAGCGGTAAGGGAAGAGGTCCCTAACTTCGGAACAGAGGACGAACCGTCCCCCTAAGAACTGGAACGGTGAGATCTAGACTCGAGTTTCAGATAGGACAAGAGGGTAGTCGACGCACATGAACTCGTTAAATACGACAGATAAACTTGGGTCGAAAGGAGGTGACACTGCACTCCCACCATTATGGAAGGAGCTTCTCAATATCAACTCAAAATCCCTCTTTTATGTGAATTTTCGGGGTCACACCGCGAACCGGGCATCGTTCACGAGTAATTTCCGGTCGACGAGAAACAATAAAGTCATCTCAGGGTCAAAGTGTTCGAGGTTCTTCCAGGAATGTCTCGGAGAACCCTGGCGGGTGTCCTCAATTTAGGTCGCTGAAGACCCTCCTCCCCCTCCCTACTCTTCCCACTGCCCGTCCGTCCGTACCCCGCCGGTCGGACCTACCACAGGTCGGTCCGTCGTCGGGTCCATGGTCCGACGAGGTAGGGTCCGAACGGGTCGGGACCCTTCTGGACTCGGTTTGCGAGGTAGCCGCACAGAGGCCGGTCGTGGTCCTCTCTTCTCGCCCCCCCGTGGACCGAGTCCCGGGAACCCCCCGTCACAGTCTCGCGATCAGGGGGACAATAGTGGACTTAGGGTGGGACACTCCGAGGTATCTCTCCGGAAGGACGACTCTTCGTCGCCCTAGTTCCCGGTCTCAGGGAAGAAAAAGGTGTTTCCCACCAACAGGCCGTAAGGAGTCACACACGTCTGGAACCCATCCCCGGAAGATCCCACTTTATGTACTTCCGTGTAGCCCCAGTCTCCAGTACCCAGTCACCGTCGGTTCGGGAACCAGTAGGGAGGGAAACCCACTCCTCTCCTACGAAAGTCGGGTCTCGGGACCTGGGACCGGACGCCAGACTCGAGGGTCAGTGAGACTTCGGACGGGATTTTCTGTCACGGGGGTGCGATGGCCCAGTGTGCACGGGGGGTCCGTCTCGGCGGAGGAGGTGGGACCAAAGGAACTTCTCGACCGCGGTCCGTGTCCGGACAGAGGTCTCGTCGGGACCGGGGAAGGGGGGTCATAGGGGTGGGGAGGGGGGTGTCTTCCTGGTCCAGAGGGACAGAGGTGGTGGTGGGGGTGGGTAGGGGGGAACGACTCCGGCTAAGGGATCGACCCCCGGATCCCCCGCCCTCCATGGTAAGAATAGAATAAACGTATTTCGGGGCCGACCGACCCGACCCCCTCCCCGTCACCACTGGTCAGTGGAGACAGGTAAGGGGACCGGTCACCAGTGGAGGGGTCACCAGAAGGACGAGGAGGTCGGGGTGGAAAACTCTGGGTCTCGGTCGTTCGGATACCCTATAAAAGATATCCCGAGTAGTGGTACCGCAGCCGGTCCCTCCCCGACCGGGTCACCCCGCAACCGGGGGGTCGGAGGGGAGGGACCCCTCCTCGTCCCTCGCCGGGCCGGGCGAGAGAGGGGTCTCTGACAGTGACCCTAATCCATAGTTGAAAGGGGTCGGAGGGTCCACCGACGACTACCACGGATAACTTAAGGCACGGGTTGCGGACGAGGGACCCGGCGCACCCACCTCCACTGACCCGCCGGTGAGCCCCCACCCCGACCCGAGGGACCCCCAACCCCCCTCCACCACGTTCTCGTCGGCGGTCCGGACACGCCCCAAACCCTGGAGGACTCTGGTCCTCCCACCCTCTTCGGGTGTCCTCTTCTTAGACCTCCGTCTCGAGGACCTCCCCCAGAAAAGGTTTTTAACAAAGACAATAACAGGGCCCTCACTCTCTAAACAGGTGGGCGTCGGTGGGGTCGGGTAAACGTGTCGGGGAGTCGGTGGTGACGGAGAGCCTGGGAGAAGAGTGAAGAGACGGTCAGAGGAACGACTCGTCTAGGACTAAAAAATGAGGGTTCGACGGTACCAGTGAACTCTGGGTGGACTCAGAGACTTGTGAGACACCGGTATAAGGGGAGTTTCAGTGGGGTGGAGGTCGCGCCTGGGGAGACCTCGACGTTGGTGTCGAGTTCCGGTGAACACTCGAGGACCCCCGGGGTATGGCCCGGGTCCATAGGGGAACGGGGTCGAGGTCCCCGGGTCCGGGTCTCGTCGCCACCGGTTCGCCACCGGTTCGAGACCGGTCGCGGACTCGAGAGGCGTAGAAGGGTCACACCCCGGAGTCCCTCGACGGGGTCCTGAGGTCTGTCGTGGTCGGAGGTGGTCCGGCCCGATCCGAGGAAACTACTGACTGAGTCGTCGACCGTCACTGTCAAGATCTCCGTCGACCTCCTCCCCACCTCTCTCTGTACCCTTCCTTCCCCTCGGGGGACGGGTCAGAGGTCCCCGAACCCTTCCATCCTCGACCCACCCCAAGATATGATCGGACTCGCGGAGCCTTTTACGGACCCCAAAGGACCCGGGGACCTCCCCCTAGATGGTGAAGGACTCTAGGAGTACCGGACCGTCTCCCGGTACTCCACGTTTCCTGGTCAGGGGTCCGTTCCCAGGGGTCCCACGGTCCACGAGACCTAGTCATTCCCTTCGGTGGTCCGGACGGACGAGGGTTGGCTCGACGGGAGGGGCCTTCCTTCGGACACCAAAGTAGTAGAGGGGCGGGGAGGGTCGTCTCCGACGTCGGGCTCAAACGTCGAGAACGGGTTCACCCGGAGGAGGGTCAGATCCGAAACCCAGGACGGCACCTACCACCGTGCCGTGTACCCAAAGGTTCAGTCTCAGGGCCCACCTCAGGACCGAGGAGGTGGCACCGCGAGCCCGGTACCCGAAGTGCAGACCCCAGAGTGAAAGTGGTAGAGGTCCTACCCCCAATCCCAATCCCAGGATTGGGTGCCCTCCCTCCGAGAAACCTCAGTCCCCGCCGCCCTCCCCGTCCTCTGTCGCTCGGTGGGAGACCGAAGGGCACTAAGTGGGAGGGCGAAAGAGTCCCACTGTCGCCTCGCGACGGACGTCTTTCGGCTCGGAGGGGCACCGTCGTTGACCAGCCTGGACAAGGACGAGGGGGACCCGGACCCCCTCCCGAATCGAACTCCCCTCTTCTCGGAGTGAATGAGGGCCTTGACCTACCCCCCACCGTTGGTCGTCCCCCGACGGCACCCCTCAGGGACCCCGCACCCGGGGGGAGGGGGAAAAGTACGAGTGTATTCACAGAGACGGTCAGACCCTACGGGTCTGACCATTTCGGTTCGGATTGACAGTGGAACGGGAGGAAGGCCAGACCCGGAGAGGTGTGGGGGACAGTTGTAGGACTTCGACTTTCCGGGCGGGTCCGGAGACTTCCTTTCGTCTCAGTGGGAGGGGTGGGGGATGAGGGGGTAGGAGGCGTCTCGGCTCCCCACCCCTGACTCAGGTGGCGTCCACCGTCGACGGAGGACCCGGACCGTCCAACCCCGTCCTCCGGACACCCAGGAGGGGTGGGGTGGGGAGGGAACGGAGGAGAGGGTCGACCCGTCGATCCAAAGTCTTGCTGGTCGTGGGGTGGGAGCCTCAGAGTGGAGAGGCGAAGGACCCTGACACAGGTAGTCATAATCGTTGCTGCCCCCGCAGGCGTGTACGTGTCCCCACACCCCACGAGTCCCCGAGGGTGCATACAATTGACCTGGAGGATCGTTGGGACCCTCCGTCCACCGTGATTCTTGCCTGATATTTGTTCCTTGGGTTTCGAGATTCTTCCTTTACTGAACGGGGTCCAGTGACTCGGCCCTTCGACCTTCGACCCGGTCCCGGGACTGAAGCCGAAAACGAGAAACGGACCGTAGGCCCACTATTAGGGTTTGACCGTCCGAACCCCCGGCCCCCTCTCCCTTGGGTACAGACAGGTACCCGAGGTTCGAGTCCGGCGGAGTCGAGGGAGGTAGTACATTTGCACGGGAGCCCGGTGTCGACGACTTCGACCCGACTCCTACCACCCTCGACTCCCAGACTCACATACGTGTGTCGGACAGACATCTGAGAACCGTCCAGGAGAGGTCCAGCGTCGGCGTGCCCCGAGGGGCGTCAGGTCGGGACGAAAGGCGGCGGGGGAGGGGCAAGTCCGAGGGACCCTGGGTCGTCCGAGAAACCCCAAGACAGCGATGGAAACAGGAGCCGGAACGAAGACGACCACCCTACAGGCCCTGGGGACCGACACGGAGGGAGTCGGGGTACCAGTAGACCGAGGGTCGAGGGAAATCCACCCGGCAAACCGAACCACCCCTGTTCGGCCCTCAGGTACATCCGCTCCCTTCCGAAATGACATTTATACATACGGTCGAGACTCATTGGTGGACGGGAACGAAGGGGGAACGTCTCTCCTACTATGTTTTCCCGACCCCCAGGGACCAGTGACAGGGTCCATGAGTCCGACCACCCCTACGATGGTCCTCCCTTCGACTGGTTCGGTAATCGATCCTCCCTACTCCATCGGTAGTTTTATGGTTCTATTTCCCTGAACGGATCGCGAGGTCACCAACTGAGCTGTACAGGGTACGTCCCCGTATGCTAGGTAGGGACCAACCCATTGAGTCTAAAGTGTACGGAGAGCCACACCGGTTTTTTTATTGTACTAATTGGAATCTTACAGTCTTTCCGTCTCAGGACTCGATCAGACGGGGGTGGGGAGTGAACGGCTTTCTCCCTGGCCACCGTGCATGAGTCCCCGCCGAGACACGGGTCCCCGCGGGTCCGTCCAACGCCGTCCCGTCCCAGGGGCCGGTCGTAAGAGAGACCGACGACCTCCTGGACTCCTCGGAGAGAGCCAGCCTCCCCTACCCAAGTCCGTGTCTCACCCCTCCCGTCGTGGGGCCCGGCCACACCTTCCTGGTACCGGGGAGGAAAGAGGGGTGTCGCGCTCGAAGCCGGAGCCGAGACGCGGTACTTCTTCCCGGGGTCACCAATGCCGAAGTTGGACGTGTCACTGTTCAGGTTCGGTCCGGTCAAGTAGGCCCGACACCTGGGTCTGAGCGGACGGCTCCGGAGCCCCGAGGCCCGGGTTCTGGCGTAGCACCTCCATTGCACTCCGAAGGACAGGGGAAGGGTCCGAGGAGGAAGGACTGTCGGAGGAGGTGCCGTCGGTTGTATGGTGGACGAGGAACCAATCGGGAACTCCGGGCCTGTCGGGCATCTACGATCTCTCTCCCGCCCTCTCTTCCCCTCTTACCCCATTCACCCGTGCTCCCTTCCTTTCTTTCTACCCCTAAGGGACCACCAGGTCACCAATCCTGCGGTGTGAAGGAGAGGACCCAGGAACCAGTCCCTTGATTCTAGAGTGCTCGACGCTCCACGCCGGTTCTTTTTCTAAAAAATTTTTCCTTCCTTTCTACCCACTTACCTACCTACCTGTCTGTCTGTCCACTTGACTGAAGAAAGGACAACCGTGGAGGACACCCGAGAAGAAGCGACCCGTCTGTGCGAGTCGCCGGGTGTCAAGGGCGTAGGCAGGTCCCTCGACGGACCCCGGTGCCGGTCAAAGGGCGAGAGGCTCCGGAGGTGTGGTCGTGCCCCTGTCCCGCCCCGACCCCCGGTACTTTAGGCACGGGGCTCACCCCGACCGTCCGTGCGAGAACGTGGGAACACGAGACGGCCAGTCTTCTCCTTTGCGCTTGGGTCCCGGACCCCGTCCAGGGTCTTAGAGTCAGAATCTCGGAGTCTCGACCTTCTAGTCGAGAGGGTTCTACAGAGTCAAATGTACGCTCGTTTGGTTCCGGGTCCGTCCCTTCATGGATCTTTTCGACCCCGGGTTGGGTCCGGAGGGTCTGGGAAGGGTTTGGCAGACAGTGTCGACACAAACAAGTCAGAGCCGGCCCATAAAAGAAACCGAAAAGGGTGCACAGGACGGAGGGGTAGGTTGGCAGTTCACCCTCCTGGTGAGCCGGACCAAGTCCCGAGATGTCCACCCCTATCCCCCGACCCCACCCGTGACGCACAAGGGGTTAACGGTTGGTAGAGTCGGCAGTGGACGGGGGGTGGGTCTTGACTCTGGACACGCCTATTGGGGACGGGGGTGGGTGTCCACTTACCCCAGACGTACCTCCCGTTCGGTGTGCCCCTCCACCACAGACGGTAGTTCCGACCGCCCCTGCTCCGGTTCGACGACCACCACCTGTCCCTCTGCCTGCTCAAGAAGTTCTTTACGTTTCACTAGGGCAGCGTCCTCGTGGACGTTCCACTCGACCCGAACCGTCGGACTCCGGGGGGACCCAGTCCTTACACGAGACCTGAAATAACCCAGGGTGCCCTCCCCTCCATCCGTCACACCCAACCCCCTCTCCCAGTCCCTCTCCTTCGGCCGTACCCGTCACCCAAAGACTCCTACCAAATACCGACCCCCCCAGCCCCCACCCCTGGGCGTGTTCCCTACCACTCTACCTTACCCGACGACTAAGGCGTCTCCCTCCCCTGGGGGGAGGAGGGGGCGGGACGGGTTGAGATGAGGAGCTCCATTCACGAGTCCCGTCCCGGCTACGTTCCTTTGTCAATTGAGACCCCGCCGAAGGTCGGAACCGAACCAGTCTAGTCTCAGGTCACTGTCCCCGGGTCACGGAGGGGAAGGGAAGAGAGTCCAACAGAACCTTTGGGTCCGAACAACCGAGGTCTCTCGCCACCCAGGGACCCGGGGACGGGAGGGGCGGTGAGGTAGTGGGACGGTTCGGACCGTGGAGGGGGCGGGACCGGGTTCGGTTTGCCCCGTCGGTGTCGGGGCCCGTTCCTCCTCGACTCGGCGCGAGACGAGGGACCAGACCTGGAAGAGGGACTTCTACTTCTGTCGAGGGCTCCCCCACCCTCCGCGATCCACCTTGGAGAAACCTGACACGTCACCCACCCCGAAGGAACTCCCAGTCTACACCTCGTGTCCCCAGGTGTGTCTCCAGAACGGTGTTTAAGTCTAGCGGTCGAACCACCCCGGGTCACTCAGGACCCCCATAGGACCTTCGGTGATCGTCTGAGGTCAGTACCCTCCACCCATGGTGACACGGGAACAGAGGGTTCAAGTACCTTTCGTCCATTCAGACTATTAGGGGTAGGAGTGATCCCCCTTTCGACTCCGGGGCTCTTCGGGGGTCGGAACGAGAACCGTCACACCATACCCTTTCCCTTTCACGATCAGCGAGTCAGGGCGGACTGACACCAGACATCGGGTGCTCCGAACAGACAGACGCCTCTAGAGGTCCCCTAGAAGGACTGGGTCTCTACCTTGGGTCCAGAGGACGTAACCGTCCGTCTAAGGGATGGGGACTCGGTGGTCCCTCCGGGGTCACACCCTTCTGTCGACTTTAGACCTGAGGTGAACCGACGAGGAGATGGAAGGGCTGAGGGGGTCGTGGGAAGAGGGGACTGAGGGTTCAGTAGTTGGGAGAGAGAAGGGGGACCGACCCCTCCTTCCCGGGACCCTTGGAGGTACTGACGTCGGAGACTAGTCTCCTGGACGTCTCCCTCCGCACCCCCGCCCAGGGGACGCGCCCACAAGGGGAGGGTTCACGTACATTCAGACGCGCAGGGGTCGGCGACGGAGGACGGGTGTCGACCCGTCGGGTGCCGAGTGTCCACTCGCCCACGTCACCTCCCACTCAGTCCCAGGGACACAGGGGACGGGTCGGTGACACCCTCCCGACCTGCTCTCCACACGGACGGGTCAGGTCCCGTTCCTCTTTCTGCATGGGACTGGAATTCGATTCTCAAGTCTTCTTTGGGTGGGTCCGACTGGACTCTCTCTTATCGGGGGAAACGCCGGTCCACCCCGCAGATGGGACTCGCTCCGGACCCTCCCACTGGGGTCCGGCACAGGGACGGGAGACTGGGGTGGACAGCGGTGGTCCAAGGGGGAACCGACCCCCTACCGTGCGGGTCCTGAGACGGGACTCGGGACCCCGGGGGAGGTAGGGGTGTAACCGGTCCTCCTCAACCCCAAGAAAGCGTCGACCACGTCCACTATTAGTATTGGTCCCGCACCAGGGTCAAGACAACTGTGTTGGTAGTGGATCCTTCGTAAGCTTTTTATGACTAAGGATCCGGACAGGGTCTGGGTGCATCTATTTGTGGAACCACAGTTTCGGGTCCCTAGACATAAAGATTGGTCGTAGGACCCACCAACCCTCCGTCGACGGACCTTAAAGTTGGGGCAGATGTTGTCGCGAAAAAAGTTTGTCGAGGAATGAGTAGTCACCAAGAACCCTAATTAATTCATCCGTGGAAAGAAGGAAAAAAAAAAGTTGAAAAATAAAACATAACCTCATATCGGCTAATTGTTACAATATTGTCAAAGTCCACTTGTCGAATCCCCGAGTCGGTATGTATATGTACATAGGTAAGAGAGGGTTTGAGGGGAGGCCAGGTCCGACGGCGCATTGTGACTCGTCTCACGGGACACGACACGTCCTTCAAGGACAGCCAAGAGGTGAAATGTATGCGTCACGCGTGTACGGGTAGAGGTCGAGGGGTCGGCAGGGAGGGGGTAGAAAAATTAGTTAGACTTATCCTTTGTAGTTTCTCGGGACGCTACATCATTTCCGTTCAACAAAACAATTTACGATCAGACGCCGACGACCCAACGGTCTTACAGGTCACATGACATCACCCACCGTCAGTTCTCTGAACTTGTGACTCAAACCCCTTGTTCCAGCTCACCAGATGGGTTTGGGTGTTGGGGGCGGAAGGCGCGGGGGGAGGCAGGTGTCGAAGACTGAGTGGACGAGAGAAGGGGTAGATCCAGGGAACGGACTCGGGTAATGGTTGCCCCTCTAGCTCTTCCATTTCCGTCTCGGGACTACGAAGAGCCCGAGTCAGGACCCCGACGCCCTCCCCCCCCTCCTCCGCACCAATCCTCCTCCTGTCCCAGACCAAGTCCACCTTTGGAGCACAGAGGACCGTCGAGAGAGGGCTCGGGGTCCGGCACATTCCCGGGGTCAACCCCGGTTCCGTCTCCCCTGCCCCGGCGAACCGGTCCGGGAGGCGTCGGTGGTAGGACCCACTGCCCGGGGCGGAGGTCGAGGGGTGGTGTGTCCTCCGGTAAGAAGGGGGGTTCTTGTCTCGCCGTCACAGACGGGCGGCGGACGGGCCCGGGACGATGAAGGTCAGACCCAAGCCTCTTGTTTCGGGGAGGATGGGTCCGGCTTCCCTTCTCCTCCGTCACCCCCGGCCCCCTCTCTACCACGTCGGGTCACGGTCGACCCCGGTGTCCTTGGGTCCGTCTTCGCCTCACGGGTCAACGTCGGGTTCCGGACCCGAGACCCTGTCGGGGGAGTCCCAGTCTGGTACCCCACTCTCCCGAGGAGCCCCAGACGAAATTCCGAAGGAAAGGGACCCCAGAGGACGGCCCCACCCCGCCCAACACGTCGTTCTTCCGGGACTTGGTGGACTCGGAAGTCAGTGAAAGGGACACCCAGAGAGTGAGAGGGAGTGGAATAAGGGAGCTTCGGGAAGAACCGACGAACTCCCAACTAAAGTTCTTAGGCCCCAGTTCAGGTTCTTTTGTTCAGTCCACCCGACATCCTCTGAGTCCCCCGTAGTGCTCACAAGGGGTGTGGCTCGTCAGAGGGCCGTGGGGGTGCGGGGTCCTCCGGGGAGACATCAGTGACACGGTTCCTCCTCAGTTGAGGTCTCCGACAGACCCTCCTGTCCCCGCCCCACTCGGTAGGTCGATCAGGGTGCTCCCTACCAGGGCGACGGGACCTACCACCTTGGGCCGACGGGAGACTAGGAACCTTCTTACACTTTTACATTTAGGGACGCCCCGGGACCGTCCGAGTCCGTCCGAGACCTCACCTACCGTTCCGAGTCTGGCTCCGGGGCAGAAGGGGCCCTTACGGGAAGCATCGAGTCCGGACGGGTGGGTGTACGGAGGAGAGGCATGGTCCTCTTGTCAGGACTTCGGGACCGGCTCTGCCGGAGGCTCTCGGGGCACGGTGGGGACCGTTCTTGGCGGAGGTCACTGTGGTCGCTCCTCCATTCCGACCCGCCCACCCCCCACCGGGGCCCACTGTCGTTCAGGTAAGGGTCCGCAGCGAGTGAGGACCATGTGGTCGGACGGCACCTCCAGTGTGCGACTCAGTGCAAGACAAGAGCACTGGACCGAAGGGGTGCGTACCGGAGTTCCCTCGTGGAGCGACTCCGTGACTCCGGGCGAGAGAACGAGGAGAAACGTCGACTTAAGGGTTCTGTCGGGGTTCTTTGTCCTGAGGTGCCGTGGGAGCAGATGGAGGAGGAGCAGGAGACTGGGGTAGGACCTGAAGTTGTAGAGGGACCGGCACCGGTTTCTCTCCCGGGTGGTCTTCGCGTAGTCGTTTGCCCGGGGCGTCTACCTGACCTCGTTCTTTTTGCTTGAGAAGTCGTTGGAGACTCGGCGTGGGGGATGTGGTCGTTTCGGGTCAGGGTGTGGGTCGGTTGAGGGAGAGGGGGTGAATGGGGGTCTAGTCGTGTGTTTAGTCGTGGTCGTAGAGGAGAGAGCCGTTTAGACTAGAAAGATCTCTTGGTATGAGAAGGGAATGGAGGCTGTTCCACTGAAAAAGACAGGACGGGGTCAATTTTTCGTCTGAGACACGGGGAGGAGCGACCCACGAAGTCGGGTGGACGTCAGGGGGACGGTGTGAGGACCCTGCAGTGACCCTGGAGGTAGCTCGTTTCTAGGATTCTGACCCGCTCTCCAGTGGAAGGGAGGACTGGGGTTCACTACTGGTCCAGACCCTAGATGGTTCCTTCCTAAGGTTGGTGTCGTTGTAGGACCTCACCTGACCCCGGTGGTAGGAGTCTCGACACTGAACCCGTAGAATAAAAACTAAAAATTCACGTCATGATGTCTCAAATCTTCCTGAAAGTTAAGAACTAATTGTACTAAAGGGTCCAACAACGTAGGCCCTGCATCGTCACCGGAATGGGAAGGAAGTTGAAAAAAGACGGGGGCGGGGGGCTCTGGATCCGTTGTACCCCTCCCAAACCGGTGGGGGACGGGTCGGGACTCGGTCTGTGTTAACATTCCTTTAAGAATGGGCTTTAAGTTGATCAAAGAGGTTTGGTGGAACCGGAGACACACAAGGAAACGTCGAGACAGGTACGTACAGGGGTCTCACCGGAGACCGACTCTCCTACCAGATCCCGAGGGATCCTGGGGTTCGGGCCTCGGTCTTCACCCCACCGAAATTGGTCTCCCGGAGCTCGGACATCGGCGACCCACCGATCCGGTACGCATCCAGGACACCCTCCTGGGCGGTCCCGGGGACACACGAACCGAGCGATCCCGACGGGATGTCCCTACTGGTCGTCCCTTTGCCCCTCGAATCCCGGGTGCACGCGTCTCCCTCCCGAGATTCTGGGTGGAACCTAGGGTCCTCGCAAGTTTCTCACTTAGGTACTACCTCGGTCTGAACCTCTGCCTTCCGAACCGAAATTAGAAAGACGGGTGTCGGTCTCTCCACGTCTACGGGTCCGTACCGGGTTCGACCACAGGGACGGGGGGGTCTATGAGAGTAGAATGGACCGGCACCTGGACTGGCACCCCTACCCCTCCTGTCTGGGCCGGGCGACCCGGGACCCTGTACGAACACCGTCCACCCCACCTCCCCTGGAAGGTTCCGACTTTCCGGGACGAGGAGGTGTCCTCCAGGCCCAGAGATACGACGACTGGGTTCCCGTAGGACCTGTCGACGGTCGTACCGGACGTCCCGGGTCAAGTACCCGACAGGAGGTGGGGTGGGTCTCCGGTGAGTTCGGTCTGAGGACCCTGACTCTTGTTCGTCCCTTCCAGTGATAGACTAGTAGTGATCTCGACAATTCCAATCTTAAGGTGGTGACCATTTCTCTTTGGAAGGTTTTGGGAATAGTGCCGTGGTTGACGTCGTCAATCGGACCCGGACCGGACTGGGATGAGTGGGAACGGGGGTGGGAGACTGGAGACTACCTCCAGGGGCGTCCACACGGTCGGGGTGGTCCGGGAGGGATGGAGTGGACGACCCACCCCTACGGGATTCCTGAAAACTGAGACTAATTCGACCGTGTCCACCGAGTCTCCGTTGACAGTGACTCCCCGGACCGTGGAGTCGTTCGTCAAACACACAGTCCAAGTCCGTACAAAGAAATTACTAAAATAAATGCCAACACGTCCCAGAAGTACGCTGCCCCGGAAAAGAGATCGAAACCGCTCGTCCCCGACGAGAAATCCCCCCGTACTCGAAGAGTGGCGCCACCGAGGAGAGCAACCCCTCGTGTCCGAGGTCACGGGTGTCTGGAGTCATGAAGTCGAGGGCCCGAGCTCTCGGGGCCGGGTCACCGACACTACGTACCCGAGTCGACGAGACGGTGCACGCCAGAAGGGTCTAGTCCCCACCTTGGGTACAGGGGACGAAACCGTCCTTTCGGGAGTCCGCATAAGATCCGAGATCAAAAGGCGCGAGGATAGACGACTCTCTCCGGACCCTCGGTCCTCAGGAGTCGGTGTCACGACCGAGACGGTAGTTTTCGGGACCCCGGAGATCGTTCGCGGACGGGGAGGGAGTCAGCACAGACTGAGAAACGGGCGGTCCGAGGAGACAGGTATCCTAAAGGGTCCGTTCTAATGACCTCACCCAACGGTAAAGGAAGAGGTACTTTTATGGGATCCACGGGAGTTTCCAGAGAAGAGGTTGACACAAAACTTTCGTACGGTGGCCCAATGCTGTCCCGCACTACTCTCTGTCTGCAGTTTCCGACAGGGCGACCGAGACTCCACGGGCCGACGGTCAATTCGCGACCAACGGTGCGTCGGGCCGGTAGACTCCAGACACGACGCCCGTGGGGGAGCACCGGAGCCGTCCACCTCGACGAGGCCCCCGGCGCCCTACTCCGGCCCTCTTGCTTCACGGAAGTCCTCCGGTTTCGGACCCCCCGGAGGCGAAGGAGGACGTCGGCCGCCCCCCACGAGGTCGGTGCACCTCGACACAGGTCTTGATTGAGGTGGGAGTTTTGACCGAGGTTTCTGGTCCTGTGGGTGGTGAAAGGGAGGAAGGCAAGGTTTGGAGGGCCCCAGTGTGGGACGTCGAAGACGTCTTGCTGATTCGTGGTTTGGGGGTGTGGCAGTCGGGTCACTCCCTTGTCCCGGTCGACCTACGTCACGCGAAATGAAGGCCGGCCTTGGACCCGCCGGGGAGGTCCCTTTTCCCTCCGGGACGGTCCAGCATCCTGGGAGACCAGGGGTTCCGGCGGAGATGGACGGAGGAGGCGGACACCTGAGCCCGGTAGGTGTTGTCAGACTCAGAGCCAAACCGTCCTGCCCGACTGGGACCTTATCGGGTCGGTGTCGTCGGTCGGTCTCCGTCCGGTTCCGGCTCAGGCCGGGTCTCAGACTTCCCGGGGTGTTCCTCTAAGGGTCGGACCTCACCCCGGTCGCGTGGGACGTGGGGTCCGAGGTAGGTAAGTGGACGTCGTCCCGAGGCCCGAAGGTGCGGGTAGGCGTGCCCCTCCGGACAGGAGTGCCGTCGACAGTCGTCTCGAGGTCCGAAGGTGCGGGTAGGCGTACCCCTCCGGACAGGTGTGTCGCCGACAGTCGTCTCGAGGTCCGAAGGTACGGGTAGTAGTGCCCCTCCGGAAGGTGTGTCGCCGACAGTCGTCCCGAGGCTGCGGGGGAGAGACATCCCGAAAAGAACGTGCATCGACCAGACGAGATCTTCGGTGACAGCGAGGCCGAGTGAGTAGTAGTCAGACTCGCAGTGGAGGACCTTCTGTGACGAGTGTCGGTGGATGTACGCGGTCCCTGTCTCGTCCCGGCCCGGCCGATTCAATGTCTGGGTCCAGGCTCGTGGTGGCCCGGGGGACGGGTCTGGGTCCGGAGTGGGAGAGTGGTCGTGGTCGGAGTGGACAAGTTTCACTTCGAAAGCCTTGTAGGCCTACGAGCCAAGTAAAGGAACGGGTTAAAATCGGAGTTTGAACCAGTCTGGATCGGACCAGTGAGGAAGTCTTCCCTAGTCTCTCCCATTCGGCGTGATACTTAGGGCGGGGGGAGGAGGGTCGTGGGAGGTGGGGTGGACGGGGGTGGGGACTCGGACTTCCAAGTGGGGGTGGGGAGAGGAAGGGGACCCTGGCGGACGGGTCGGGAGGAGTGGTATTTCGTAGTAGTATTCCTGCCGGAGGCACGGGTCCGGGACCGGGGACGTCGACCCGAGATCCTCCTTACTGTTCTCAGTGACTATGACGTACGGGCCGAGTGTTGGGATCCTTCGAACGTTTATGCCCATGGTAAGAAGTCTACTTCTCTGTCTCCGGGTCTCTTCAATTTGATGAGTGGGTTCCAAAGTGTCTACTCGTTGTGAGTCGTTGGACTGGGGTTTTGACTGGGGAAGTCGAGTCACACGACGGGGTGCTCGTGCACGCGTGTCGGGAAATCTTTCTCCGACTCCTGGTGCTACTCTTTGCCCCCAGAGGAGTGTGTCGTATCCTTCTACGAGGTCCCTTCTCGTGACTAAACCCCCCCAGAGGTCAGGTGGAGTTTCTACCCCGTCTGACGTCGGACGTTTAGGACTTTGGTTTCCAATTCAAGTGTGGGTGCGTACTCTACCCTTATTTTGCTTGGTGGCTCCCACTCGGCGCACCGATTGTCCCGCGGTTCACCACCAGACGGGTCGGTCCACGACCCGAGTGGTTCCGGTCCCGGAACGTGGCTCGAGAAAGCCGTCGAAATCCAAGTCACCTAGTCTCCCGGTCTCCCTTTCCTCCCGTCCCAGTCCACCTTGTTTGGACGTTAGTACTGGAGCTAGAGGGGGTTCCTCCCCAGGGGCTCTAGGCACTCCTTGTCCAAGTGTAGAGGGCGGTACGTCGAGAGAAGCGACCACGGGCTGACCCGGACGGTGAAGAGACGTAGGTCGTGTTACTTCCATGTGAGACTCTTCCCCCCTGCCCCAACAGTGGAAGAGGGGTGTCCTCCCTTATCCGGTCAGAAGGATGGACTCGGTCTCTTGATCGGGACAGACTCAGACCGTCTTTTCCCCTCGACCGCGAAGGAGGGCGACTAATGTTTCGGGCTTTCGCCGGAGGAAGTCCTTTGTCACCGGAAGACGTTGTCGCTGACGTAAGAGTCTCCCCCTACGCTGTGTTTCCGGTGTGACCCGAACGTCGTTCCCCGTGCTCCCCCTCGCCGGACTAAATGTCGGTCTCGGGGTGTTCGAAAGGAAAGAGATTTAGGGAGGTCCGGGCCACGTCACTCACCCCTTCTCTTGTCTTCGTGGTCGGGGGTGGGAGCCCCAGACCGAAGTCCCCCGCAGGGTCAGAGTCCCAAAGTCCGTGGAGGGGCCGAAAGGTGTTTCACTAAAAAAAACGTTGGAAAGACCCCTCGGTCGCCCCTTACCCTTTCCTTCCCTTGGGTCCTGTCGGAGACCTTAGTCGGGAGGGTGTTGGTCGGGCCGCGTCCGGAGGAGGCGACGAGTGACAGGCGCAGAAGGGCGGTCGACGCGACGTAGCGCATGAGGACGAGGTCCCAGTCGCCGAGGCTCCGGCAGTTTGCGGCGTCGAGGAGACTAAAGTAGGTGAGTACCATGGATGTCCCCGCCTCCCCGTCGGAAGTCGTTCGTCCTGGGTAAGTCTTCGGATTCAGAACTGCAAAATACTCTACTTCTTTGCCTACGAACTCTCCGTTTGGGGATCCCGATTGTCTCCCGGTCTCTTCTGGGTTCTTTCCCAATATTACCGAGGTTACCGTCTTTCGGCGCCGGGGTCATCGGTCTCTGTCGTCCTCGGTCAGGATAGACAGGCCGGAGGAGAGGACAGAGTCCCCAGTCACGCCTCCTCGTCAGCCTTTGATTTGTAAGGAGTTTAAGGACTCCTCTACATTACCGTTCGGTTTGAGTCGTTTCTTCCGACCTGTCTAGAGGTGTTTCCGCCTCACGGTCTTTGGGGGGTTTCCTTTTGATGTTCGTCCCTTATGTGCGGGTGTCGTGGTGGTCGGGGAGATGGTCTGTAAGCGGTTGACGGTGGCGTTCTCGGGGTGGGACTCTGAGTCAGGACCGGCAGGGTTTGTTGTCTAGAGTGTTGTTGGTAGCCGAGTCAAAGTTACCGTGGGGTGAGGTCATGAGAACGGACCTTTTAGGGTACCTGCCTCCTCGGACCACCCGACGTCAGGTGCCCCAGTGCATGTCAGTCTGTGCTGACTCGCGGAAGTGAAAGTGAAAAGTGAAAGTACGTGACCTCTTCCTTTACCATTGGGGGAGGTCACAAGAACGGACCTCTTAGGGTCCCTGTCGCCTGGGACCACCCGACGGCAGATACCCCAGCGTGTCTCAGCCTGTGTTGACTTCGTTGAATCGTCGTCGTCGTAAGTCAGAGGTTCTTGACTCGGATAAATGACCGTGGTCCCCACACCGTGAGAAAATGTTGGTCCTCTCTTCTGTTATGGAAAAGAAGGAATGGGTGTACACCAAATATCTTTCCTTAAGGAACGACTTTCCAGTTTTTCCTTCGACTTCCCGCCCCACTTTCCCCCTTTATCCCCCTGGCCACTGAAGGCGGTCCCTCCAGTGACAGGAGACGAAGTCAAAAGTGAAAAAGGATAAACGTTACTGAAGAGTGTGGTTACAAAGAGGAGGAGTCTCTTTTTGTCGGAGACTCTAAACCCGATTCTGTCCGACTGGGAGGAGCGACGTGGCCTCTCGACCGAACGTCGGGTACAGTCCCCTCATCAATGGACCCGTGTACGAGACTCCACATCCCCTGGTCGTGGTGGAAGAAGGGGTCGTCGTTCTACAAGACTAAGTCGGAGTACCATCGTCGGACGTCGATCGCCCCTCCCGTTTCTAAAGTCGTGGACTCAAAGGAGGGTGAATCCCACCCTTGGACCCGAGAGTTAAGCGATTTGCGGAGGTCCCCGATTCAACAGTCTTCTCTCGGCGGTAGGAAGAAGGAAGTGTTTGGGAAGTCTCTTGTGCCGGAAATTTGGGGAACGTTCCTCCCCTTGGCCCGACCACTTTCTATTAATTTGTTAGGACCTGAGCGTAGAGTTCCTCGGAAGTTCGTACCCGATAGGGAAGGTGGGGTAGTGGGTCTTCCGGAGTGTGGGTTCGGACTTCTAAATGGCTTTGAACGTGGTTGAAATAGGGTAGTGAACGGGGTCAGGATTCTGCGGCGGGGTCTGCCAATTAAAAGGCGGCGCAGAATTTGGACAAAGGTTGGGGAAAAGGGTCGCTTGGCGGGGGGTGTGGGCCCCCGAGAGCGCTCGGTAGGCCCGGGGTAGGACCCGGGGAAAGCTCCCTCCGCCCGCCTTCCGGAGCTAGCGGACGGGAAACACTCCCCGGTGTCCGATGCGAAGAGCTCGGGGTGCCGGTAACCCTAGGGTCCCTGCCGGTTTAGGTGTCGGCGAGGAACCGGCCCTGTCCGCGGGTGGAAAGCGTGAGCCGGGGTCGAAGGAAGGGCCCCGGCTGCCGGCGGGAGCGAGTGCGCGCATCCGCGCGCGGGGCGGGTGAAAGCCAGGCATCTTCCGCCGGCGGCTCCGCGCGCGCGTCGGGGCGGGGGCAGTCCTCGGGTTAGGCGCGGCACGCGGGGCTGGTGAAGGCGGGGCGTCTGCCGCCGGCGCCTCCGCGCGCGCGTCGGGGCGGGGGCGCTCCGCGGGTTAGGCGCGGCACGCGGGGCGAGCGCCGCGCGCGCCTTTTCCACCCGAGGGCCGCGCCTGCGTACGCGCGACGTCCGCGACCACG
This sequence comes from Capra ibex, assembly GCA_006410555.1. Classification (NCBI taxonomy): domain Eukaryota; kingdom Metazoa; phylum Chordata; class Mammalia; order Artiodactyla; family Bovidae; genus Capra; species Capra ibex. The sequence goes on along the minus strand of SJYO01052617.1, from coordinate 51,030,204 downwards.
CCCTGTCGACCGCGGCCAGCGTCGGAGCCCCTAGCGTCCGTCGCCGGCGCCGCCGGGCCTCGGCCGAAGCGACGTCCACAGCCCCGCTCTCCGACCCCCCTGCCCCTCCCCAACCCAGCACGGGTTGAGCCCCGAGGAAGTCCTCTCTCCTCCTTTTACCCCTTTTCCTAGCCTCTCCTCGCTCTCGGGGTCCCGTCCAACCCCCTGCACCTCGCCTCCGGGACCTGCCCCGAGACCTTGTTCCTCAACCCAACCCCCCACCACTGGAGTCTTTCGGGGGTCGGGGAACGGGGTCCGCCTCCTCTGTCAATAAACCGACGAGACAACGCTAGCACTCGACCGACAACGACCGTAACTTACCCCTATTGTTCTCACACAATTCCTCTGTGAACACGACCCACTCTGAATCACCGTAGGCTCCTGGGAATTTAGTGAACGTCAGACTCGCCGTTACCTATGTACGGGACGTGTCGGTCCCTTTCCATCTTTCTCTGGTGGGTCCACAGTAGTATGTCCCTCTATGAAGACAGGGGCGACAGACCACGGTCTACAACTCCGGTATTTCACAGTCAGCGAGTCAACACAGGCTAAGAAATGCTGAAGTGCCTGACATGGGACGGTCCGAGGAGACAGGTATCCTAAAAGGTCCGTTGTTAGGACCTCACCCAACGGTAAGGGAAGAGATCCCATAGAAGGGTCGGGTCCCTAACTTGGGTACAGAGAACGTAACGTCCGTCTAAGAAATGACAGACTCGGTGGGTCCTTCGGGGACGCCGGAATTCGTAGACTAATTTCCTACCCCTCCCCCATCGGGACGTCTGTAGGGGTCGGCGACAGATCCAGGTACTCTTTCGACTTCAGACAAGAAAAAGGTCCCTCGGCGTCGTCGACGGCGGGATCGCTCCTTCTTTGCAACTGGGGGCTCCCTGGGAAGGAGTGAAACCCTTTACCGTCCGCTTTAGTGTCTCTGGCCCCTCGAGATAAGAGGGATGCACTCAAAGTGAAACCCCCGGATTGAACGGGTGTAGCCACGGGAACCGAAGATCTCTCGTGTGACGAAGGAGACCTGACACGAACACTCGGGTCGCCGAAAGTGCCGACCCCAGACCATTGGGTTCAGTCGTCGTTCGGTACCACTTGTCTCCTACTCTCAGTCTAAACAATTGAGAAATGCACAACGAGTCTCTCGTCAGTCCTTGTGTTTTACCTGAACGAACGGGGAATAAAAATAGAGTCCCGACGACAGAGAACGTCTGACACTCCAGTCAAGTATACCTACCCCCGACAACTGATACCCAAAACGAGGTGAGTCGTCAAACTTTGGTGAAGTGAAGAATGGACTTGAAATACAACGTGTTGAAAATATCAGAACCTACTGCATTCTCCGTCTCTTTCGTGCGCCTCTGGAGGTCAACACCAAACGACCTTGGACATTAATCTTGTTAATGTTACTACCTAAAGAGTGACAACACGCAGACGCAATGGGAGTGTATGTGAGTCAAATAGAAGAAACACAATATTTTCTAACCAGTACCAAGGTAGTGCCTCAGGAGAACGGACCCACTTATCAACTTCCCGACCTCCTAACCTTATTAGTTTACTAACTAAGTACAGCAATGGTTCATAAGGTCACGACGACTCATAGGGTCCTTTTCCGTCGTGACGGAATTCATCGCTTCAGGAGAAAGGACTTTCATGTCGACGGGACGAAACGTGAAGGGACCCCTAGATACGAGGAGACAGAGACGCTTCAACACTACACTACCTATTCCTAGGTGGAGACTCTTCTCGACTGTTTTTGGGAGTGTGGCTCCAGGACACGGTAAGCACACACTGAGGTTCCCGGGGAAGAAGTGGAGCAAAAAAAAAAAAAAACAGACACAACCTAGAAGTAACGATGTACCCGTAAAGAGATCAACACTGGTCGCTCCCCGACGAGAGATTAACGTCACGAACCTGTAGAGCAACGTCACTGAAGAGAACAACGTCACCTCACGTCCGAGATCCTCACACTCGGAGTCATCAACGCCGAGGGCCCTAGATCTCGTGTCTGAGTCATCGACACCCAGTGACCGAATCGACGAGGTCCCGTACACCCTAGAAGGGGCTAGTCCCTAGTTTGGGAGAAGAGGATGTAGCCGTCCGTCTAGGAAATGGGGAGTCGGTGGTCCCTTCGGGGAAGGGGAGTATTGACTAGTCCAATCAGAAAGAACTTGGAACTTTACCTAGCCTAATACGAGGAAAGTAGACACCTTAATACATTGTCGGTGTCGGAGGAGACCCATAGTCGTTACTGTACAGGTGTGACATATATTTGCAGTGGTCCCGAGGACACAGTAGAAGGCTGTAGACATTCGAATCTCCACTCCTTTACTCAATAAAGACATCGACTCGGAAACCTTCTTCTCGGAAACTACACAGGTCAAAGGAACCCGAGGTCGACAAGTCATTAGTAAAGTGTGCAGTCGTACACGGGTGTCCTTTACCCCGTCACTCTGAATTTCCGGAGGCGTTTAAGGCGAAAAACTTTGAGAAAGGGAGGTAGAGGATACACAACCCACAACAAGTTCCAGACGCAAGTTCCCGGAGGAGACCCATAACCGGTATTTGTCGCCGAGTACAAGAGGTTAGCACGACCACTTCTCTCTCCGTCCCCTTCCACCTACCATGACTCCCACTCCACCGTCATTCGTCCTCAATCGCCAGTCCCAAACTCGGCTCCTGTGCGGGGGACGGACTCCAAAGGCATTGACGGCAGGACGCTCTTACTAAGAACTAGGGGACCCTCTGGTCCTCCCAACCTCTACGTGGGGGGTGGAGGGGCGTGACTCGGGTCTCCCTGACGCCTTCTCTGAACTGACGTCCGCGACGAAAGGAGACGTCGACTTAAGGGGACGAGTCGTCTCGTATCCGCCTTGGCACGACCGACGGAACCCTCTCGGACTGCGACTCGCCATGTAGGGGTCGGGGTTCGGTGAGGGATGGAAAGACACGGACAACACTCTAGGACGGTGAGCACCCACAGTCCTCACAAACGGAAGCGGACGCAAGAAGACGTATTGGCTGCACACTACTCGGAACGTCCCCCGAGTCTACTGCTCGGGAGAGCTCCTATCACCCCTAGTGTCCTCGTACCAAGTCCGGACACGTGGAGCGGGAGTATCCACTGGAGTCTTGTCCGAACAGACACAGGGGTACATACCCCTGGTGTTCACCGTGCCCTGACTTCCCTAGGACACCAGCTTTATCTCCTTCTTCCCCCAGGGACGGGTGTCTCTCCGTCGACGACTCCGGTGGGGGGCGGTCGGACAGAACGGCTTCTACCCACTGCCACGAAAGCTTCCTTTCTCCCGAACAAAACGCCGGACTTTGGGCTCAACAACGAAGGGGTAGAGGTGGCGGAAGACAAAGGACACTGTTGACAGCAACCCCTTCGGCAACTTTCTACGGCCATTGCGGCTGGAGTACGTCCTTGCGACGCGGTTTGGGGATCTCTCACCACCCCCCGTCGTCCAGGGTCCCAGTCGGTGTCCCTTCTGAGTTCTTGCCCTCCTTCGAGCCAGACGTCCCGACGAGGTGACTCTGGGATGAGGAGACGAAAGACAGAACGGAGGGACCTCCGACAGGGGTGTCTTGTCAGTGGTTGGTCGTCTTGTCCCCTGGGGTGTGTGTGTGGTCGAAGGAGGACGGAGTGTTGACGGAAGGTGGGCTGGACCCCGAGTCGAGTCCAAACGAGGAACGGACAAATAAGACGAGGAACTCTAGCCAGGAAAGATTAGGGGAACTGTCTTTCATTTCTCCCAAATTGAGACCGGTCCTTCCACCTCTGTGGTATGTAAAAGGATATACCAAGGGGGGCGGCCGATGGGGGTCCGGGTCTTATGATCGGAGTTTGACTTTTTATCGTTGTTGGGTTCTGTTTACTCTAATGGGTAAAGACGAGGATTGACGGTTGTCAGCTAGTGATTAATTGAAGAAACAGTTTCAGAATTTCCCAGAAAAAGTGACTCTAGATAAACTTCGAAGAAAACCCTCACCCAAATAAAGTGATACGTAAATAGTCGTCACCAAGAGTCGATCGCCGACAGAACGGATGGTCCCCTGTAGATCGTCACAGGCCTCTGGGGTAGTGATAGTGTTGTGTCCCCGCTCCACCCCCGATGACCTCAGATCACCGATTTCCGGTCCCTACGACGATTTGTGGGGCTGTTACGTGTCTTGTTCGGGGGTGTTGTTCCTTATTAGACCGCGGTTCATAGTCGTTACGAGACAGACTCTTTGGAACGAACTGTCATCTGTGAACTGAAAATGTAGGGTTGTGGAAGTCGGTAGGAACTTAAGTGTTTACGGAAAACATGAATTAAAGGGGTACTTTCAAAAAACCCCTCACCCCTTCCTTCCCGACACAGTACCGAACGACCTAGAATCAAAAGGTCGGTCCCTAACTTGGACACGGGGGACGTAACCTTTACACCAGAAGATCCATACTGGATTTAGTTTAGGGAATACTAATATGTCACCTTCACTCTTTATCTATATTCCCTGATCTAGACTATCTGTCTCACGGACTACTTGATACCTACCTCCAAGTACTGTAACATGTCCTCTGCCCTTAGTTCTGGTAGGGGTTCTTTTTCTTTACGTTTTTTCGTTTTACCGACAGACTCCTCCGGAATGTTTATCGACACTTTTCTTCCCTTCACTTTTCGTTTCCTCTTTTCCTTTCTATATGGGTAAACTTACGTCTCAAGGTTTCTTATCGTTCCTCTCTATTCTTTCGGAAGGAGTCTCTAGTTACGGTTCTTTATCTCCTTTTGTTATCTTACCCTTTCTACCACCGAGTCTCCAATTTCACAAACGGACGTTCCGCCCTCTGGGCCCAAGTTAGGGACCCAACCCTTCTAGGGGACCTCTTCCTTTACCGTTGGGTGAGGTCATAAGAACGGACCTCTTAGGGTACCTGCCTCCTCGGACAATCCAATGTCAGGTGCCCCAGTGTTTCTCAGTCTGTGTTGACTCGCTGAAGTGAAAGTGAAAGTTCTTTTAATCTCTATTGTTCCTTTGTAAAGTACGTTTCTACCCGAGTTATTTCCTGTCTTTACCATCCCTGGATTGTTTTCGTCTTCTATAAGTCTTCACCGTTCTTATGTGTCTTCTTGACATGTTTTTTCTAGAAGTGTTGGGTCTATTAGTGTTACCACACTAGTGAGTGGATCTCGGTCTGTAGGACCTTACACTTCACCCGAAATCCTTCGTGGCGATGTTTGTTTCGATTCCCTCCACTACCTTAAGGTCAACTCGATAAAGTTTAGGACCTTCTACTACGACACTTTCACGACGTGAGTTATACAGTCGTTTAAACCTTTTGAGTCGTCACCGGTGTCCTGACCTTTTCTAGGCAAAAGTAAGGTTAGGATTTCTTTCCGTTACGGTTTCTTACGAGTTTGATGACGTGTCAACGTGAGTAGAGTGTGCGATCATTTCATTACGAGTTTTAAGAGGTCCGAAGTCGTTATGCACGTGGCACTTGAAGCTCTACAAGTTCGACCAAAATCTTTTCCGTCTCCTTGGTCTCTAGTTTAACGGTTGTAGGCGACCTAGTACCTTTTTCGGTTTCTCGAGATCTTTTTGTAGATAAAGACGAAACAACTGATATGGTTTCGGAAACTGACACACCTAGTGTTATTTGACACCTTTTAAGAAGTTCTCTACCCTTATGGTCTGGTTGACTGGACGGAGAACTCTTTGGACATACGTCCAGTCCTTCGTTGTCAATCTTGACCTGTACCTTGTTGTCTGACCAAGGTTTATCCTTTTCCTCATACAGTTCCGACATATAACAGTGGGACGAACAAATTACACATACGTCTCATGTAGTACTCTTTGCGACCCGACCTTCTTCGTGTTCGACCTTAGTTCTGACGGCCCTCTTTATAGTCATTGGAGTCTATACGTCTACTGTGGTGGGAATACCGTCTTTCACTTCTCCTTGATTTCTGGGAGAACTACTTTCACTTTCACCTCTCATTTTTACGACCGAATTTCGAGTTGTAAGTCTTTTGATTCTAGTACCGTAGGCCAGGGTAGTGAAGTACCGATTATCTACCCCTTTGTCACCTTTGTCACCGACTGAAATAAAAAGACCCGAGGTTTTAGTGACGTCTACCACTAACGTCGGTACTTTAATTTTCTGAGAATGAGGAACCTTCCTTTCAATACTGGTTGGATCTATCGTATAAGTTTTCGTCTCTCTCTGTAATGAAACGGTTGTTTCCAGGCAGATCAGTTTCGACACCAAAAAGGTCACCAGTACATACCTACACTCTCAACCTGACACTTCTTTCGACTCACGGTTTCTTAACTACGAAAACTTGACACCACAACCTCTTCTGAGAACTCTCAGGGAACCTGACGTTCCTCTAGGTTGGTCAGGTAGGATTTCCTCTAAGTCAGGACCCACAAGTAACCTTCCTTACTACGATTTCGACTTTGAGGTTATGAAACCGGTGGAGTACGCTTCTCGACTGAGTAAACTTCACTGGGACTACGACCCTTTCTAACTCCCGTCCTCCTCTTCCCCCGCTGTCTCCTACTCTAGCGACCTACCGTAGTACTGAGTTACCTGTACCCAAACCCACCTGAGGCCCTCAACCACTACCTGTCCCTCCGGACCGCACGACGCTAAGTACCCCCAGCGTTTCTCAGTCTGTGCTGACTCACTGACTTGACTTAACTTGACTTAGTGACCGGATGGTCCCTTAAGTGTAAGGACATTTTGAAGACCGACTTTTGGTAGTGAGAGAATCCAGAGAAACGGAAGAGAATTGAAGATAGTACTCTTGGTAGTGGTCTCGGTAAAAGGTATTTCTTTACTCCAAGACGAGAAGTATTCGCAATGGTGAATATTTTCGCTATAAGTCCCCTGTAGGAACCGCCAGGTCACCAATTCTGAGGTACGAAGGTGACGTTCCCCCGTGTCCAAGCTAGGGACCAGTCCCTTAATCTTCACCATGTATTAGGTGGACGGTCACATCCTCTACGGTCTCTACGCTCAAGTCAGGGATCCAGACCTTCTAGGGAACCTCTTACTTTACTGTTCGGCGAGGTCATAAGAACGGACCATTTAGGGTACCTGTCTCCTTGGACCGTCTGACGTCAGGTACCCCAACGTTCTTCAGTCTGTACGGACTCACTGACTGTGTGATTTCAGTTTTACTCGGACTCCTGCGAGTGTAGAAACTTTTCAGTTAAGTCTTCCGATCGACTGTGGGAGTGTAAATAAGAGCGTTGCAGAGGGACCCGGTCCTGAGAGCCGCCCCCTTCGTGGAGCACGACCACCACACTAGGTCAGGTCTCGGTCTCCTTCTGTCGAGTTGAAGAGAACTAGAAAGACCCTAGGTAGGTCCCTAGCTCTACTCTGACCCTAGACGGAGGCCCTAGTTTCACTCTGACCCTGTTTCTGGCAGTCCAAGTGCCGTCTCCCTTGACTCGGTCCCGGTGGCTCCCAAGGGTAGAGCTCCGGCAGACGGTCAGTGGGGCTCTTTACGTCTCTCTGCGTCACTCTGTCTCGTTCGGAGTCTGAATCATTGTTATCCCCTTTCTATTTGTGGAGTTGTGGTTTTTGGGTTTGATCCCGTAGTCTTCACGAGAGTTAGGTCCCGAAACTTTGACCCTCGTTCTTTCTGAACCCTCTGACCCTTCCCGGAACATTACCCGTGTCGTAACCTCACCCGTGGCGGAGGGGGGTAGGGTACCACCCACCCTCAACTCCCCGACCCACCCTCCGCGTCCTCGAACCACGGGACTTGTCTCGACACAGGAGAGATCTCCTGCGGGAGGGTAAACAGGTCGTGAGGCTACCGGTTAGTTGGGGACGGGGCTCCGGACAGAGGGAAGGATTGGTGGCGGACCGGGGAGGTCGGAGGGACAGTGCCCGGGGTCCTACCACTGGTTGTGAGGGATGAAGAGAAGAAGGAAAATTTAGACTGACTCCGAGTAGACTCTTACCCAGGACTGAATCACAAAGACTAAATCTTACGTCGTGTGCCAAGTCACCCCACATCCCTCTAGTCAATCCTTGGACGAGAACATCAAGTCCGGTCTTCACTAAGTAAACTCAATATTTCTCTCGTCATGGGTGATGTCTCAGACGACGCACCATCCACGAACAACTAAGAAAATACCTATCAATACACACATACAAGTCGGGCTGGAGGATTCAGCCGGCGGGCGAGGGCGGAAGGGGTCAGTTAGGATAAAATCAGTCCTTCAGTGTGTGAACTCGTAGGATGACAGTCAAGTGGGTCGGGGTACCTTCAGTAAGCACAAGAACCTCAGGTCAAAAAGGTAGCCAAGACATGTGAAGTGGACTACTAACTCCCGTCTCCCTGCCAAGGTTTCTTAAAACGTTCGCGAAAACACTTCCGAGGATCCTTATTTTAGCGGTCGTGACTCTATCCCTCCCTTTTTGCCAAGACCCCGGTAAGACCCCACAGATCCACCTCCCCCGAGCGTCCGTCTTTCCAAGCGCGATTCTCTTCGTGGCAGGAGAAGACAGGGGGCCCTATTAATTTCGGCATCCGAGCTCACTACGACGACTCCTGCTCTATGTGTCTCTCTCTCTGACGGTTACAGTCTTGGCATTCTCTCCAATCTCTGATTGTCGGCAACCCAATCCTCCAGCAACCACTAATATAAAAAGAAAAACCAAACAAAAAACAAGCCAGTAACCACTAAAAAATTCTTGCGTCAAAGTTCTCTCAAGATCCCTACCTTTGGTGTTTGACACCCTGTGCTTCCGTCTCCGATATCGACGACGACGACGAAAATAGAGCAGAAAACCGACGCGACCCAGAAGCAACGACGCACCCGAGAAGAGGTCAAAGTCCCTCGCCCCCGATGTCATCGACGAGCCCGAAGAGTAATGCCACCAACTCCTCCCCTCCCTCCTCCGTGGTTAAAAACTCAAGCCTTCCCCGCTACGAACCCTTAAGGGACCCCAACGTCGAAGTGACGGTATCCGGGTCCCCAGCGAGGGACGAACCCCTTGACTCCAGGACGTTCGACGAACCACGTCCCTCTTCTCTTTCCCTTCTCACTCCGAACCCCTCACACGTACCCTACCAGAGGCAATGGAGACATCGTAACGATCTCCATGTCGGAAGTGAACTCTCTCTGCCCTCGGGGCCCAGACCCAAAACCTCTGACTCCAAACCTCGGAAAAGCACCCTGTACGAGCGTTCAGGTGGCACTCCTCCTTTCTTTTAGACTACGGCGGCTCGTGTCACCTTCCCTGGGAGTAGGCAGTCTCCTGAGTCGCAATCTTAACGAAAAAATTAAAAAATTTTTCGATAAATAATAATAAATAAACAAATAAACCGGCGTGGCCTATAATGAATACCACAAGCCTTACAACTCAACGTCGAAAACTTGGAATCAACGTCGTCCACCCTCGATCAAGGGACTGGTCCTTACCTGAGACCCGGGGACGGAATCCTTACTCCTCAGAATCGCTGGCCTGGGGTGAGGTCATGAGGAGGGACCTTTTAGGGTACCTACTTCCTCGGACCTTCCGACGTCAGATACCCCAGCGACTCCCAACCTGTGCTGACTCACTGAAGTAAAAGTTAAAAGAGAAAGTACGTAACCTCTTCCTGTACCGTTGGGTGAGGTCACAAGAACGGACCTCTTAGGGTCCCTGCCCCCTGGGACCACCCGACGACAGATACCCCGGCGTATCTCAGCCTGTGCTGACTTCACTGAATCGTCGTCGTTGTCGTCGATGACCTGGTGGTCCCTTCAGGGGAGTAGCACTCCTAAAAAAAAAATTAAGGTCCTCGGAAATCGTCGAAGTATAATCCCTTGACTCCTTCGCCTACGACTTAGTAGAGACTCCGGGTCCCAGTCTTTCCAATCTTGTCCCTTCTACACCCCTCGACCACCCCGTCACGGTCGAAAGTCCTTGGTCGGTTGACAGTCACTCCGGTGCCGGCTCGCCCTCCGGACCCCTCCCTCCCGGCCTTGACCCGTTGTGTCCCTTGTGTTTCCGTCTACCCACTCCTACCTGCCCCACACCCTCGACTCCGAAGCCCAGTTTCTTCTCTTAAAGTACCACCTCTAGAACTTTTCCCTTAGTAACCTTAATCGACTCGACCTCTCATCCACACTTGAGTTCGAAGTTTGGACTTCAGTCACTGAGTCGTCAAGGTGACCCTCCACCCAACGGTCCCCACTGTCCTTCAACCCTCACCGAGGGTCACTCATCCCCCAAAGAAATCCCCCATTACTTTACCTTAATCTACCACCACGACTGACGCCTTGAACACTTATATGGCTTTTGGACACATGAAATTTGCCGACTTGAAATACCGTGTACTTAATAATATCGAGTTAAAAAAAAAACAAACAAAAAAAAAAATTTAAAACCGACATGGTGTTCCGAACGTCCTCCTAGAATCAAGCGGTCGGTCCTTAACTTGGACTCAGGGTCGTCCCCTTCGTGGTTCAGGAGTGGTGACCTGGCGACCCCTTAAGGAAGAGTTTAAATTCTTTGCTCCCGCCCTTTTCCCTTGGTCGTACTTACAACTGCAGGGTTTCCCGTCAACGTTCCTACCCACCCCTCCTCCTGACCCAACGCACGAGTCACCAGAACCTTTTCATCCCCCAAAAAAACCTCCCAGTCGTTACACCCAACCAGACACACGGTCCAGTGGGGTCTGAACAACCGGACAGGAGTCCTTTGGACGTTCCCCCAACTCATCTCTCGACGGTAGATTCTACGTCGAGGCTTATGATACGTGACTACTTCACTACCCCCACTACTGAGCTTTCTCTTCCCATTTTGGCTCGGGGTCTCTGAAAAACTTTTCTGCCTACCTGGTGCCCGAAACCAGCGGGTCGCAGGTCGACGTCTAGGGCGGAGGGACCTTGGGCTCTCCTTGGGAGGGAAGAATGCACGGGAGGACCGATTCCGGAGGACCCGGAGGACCAAAGGTGCCCAAAACAGTATCGGGTCTCAGTGGGAACCCTCGACAACCCCCACCACTCCGAACAGTTAAAGACCCGACGAGTTTACAACGGAGAGAGCCAAGGTCCAGCCTGACCACATATACAAGTTGGAGTAGCACCCGTGGCCACGCGAGTGGTACGGGTTCCGGAAACGGTGTCGGCCCACCGACCAGTCGGACCACGACGACTATAAGGACCCGAAGTACTCCATTCTCCGGTAGGACCTCAACCCCCACGACCCCCACTTTGACCCCCGTGGAGGGGCCCCTCGGGCTCGAGAGAGGTAGGTAGATTGTCTCTATAGACCATTGTCCAAGCGTCTCGTTCCTCTCCTCCGGGTTTCCAGAACCCCGCCGCCCCCAAGTGCGACTACCTCATCAACGGGTGGGGGGTAGTGACCCTTCAATTCTGGAGATCCCTGAAGGGAACGCCAGGTCACACCAATTCTGAGACTCTAAGGTGACGTGTCCCGTGTCCAAGGTAGGGACCAGTCCCTTGATTCTAGGGTGTATGGGACTCCGTGTCGTTCTGTAATCGTCTTTTTTTTTTTTTTGTTCGCTTCTGGAGGTCAATCCGAGGTCCTACAGAGTACACCCCGAGTGCACAAAGAAGGGGCCGACCGAAAGGAGGAGACGACGTGGGTATTAAAGACTTACACTGGTAGCCGCACACAAGGGACTCTTCAAGGGTCGGTCGGTGTCTTCTCTACGGTTGATTGCAAAGTCCACTAGGTCCGTTAGTCGAGCCTTAAATCTCAAACAAATTCTATCAAAGTGGCTCGTCGTCACTATTCGTCCGTCCACGTCGGTATAAGTCCACAATTAGAGTGTACCGAAGCACGGGTCGTCGTTTGTCCTCCGGGTCGGGAGCCCGTGGGCGAGGCACTCGTCCACACGCACCGAGTGGACCCTACGCCGTCGACCACGGAGACGTCCGGTGAGGAGCCCCTTGAGTGTCCGTCCCCGGGGTCCGATCTCTCCCTAAAACAACAAGAACAAATCAGTGATTTGTTCTTCAGTGAACAAATCGACGAGAAAACATTGGGGCACCCGACATCGGGCGGTCCGAAGGGACAGGCACCTTAAAAGGTCCGTTCTTCTGACCTCCTCGAACGGTAAAGGAGGTCCCGGAGAAGGGCTGGGTCCCTAACTGAGGGCAGAGGACGTGACCGTCCGCTTAAGAACTGGGGACTCGGTGGGCCCTTCACGGTGTCTTAAATCATCGACTTCAGTTGATTCCGACGTGCCCCGACGTGCCCCACCCTTTGCCGGGACAAAAAGGGAAAGAAGGGCACAAAAGGAGACCCCTCCAACATACATCGGAGTTCCATGACACCCGAGTAATGCAGGATGTTCGAGACACCGGTCCTCGGGATCTGCAGGAACAGGAGGACACTGAGGCGACAGGGGAAGTTTCCTGAAAGTCGTGTCCGTCGGCGGACTTTCCCTTCACCAATAACCCCCGTGGGTCCGTCCCCGGCGGTGCGTCCCCGACGGTGCGGGGGGGTTGGGTAATATAAGGTCGTACTAGGTACTCGACCGAAGCACGTCGGTGCTCTCGGAGAAATACGGAATTAATTCTACCTAAAATCAAAATGAAGGGTTTTCTTCTCCGTTACCTTTCGGGAATTTTACCAGTGAGTCCGTTCTATTACTCTTTGGAAAGATCCTCCTCGACGCCATCGACCTCAAAGTCCCGACCGACGGGGTGGGGGTAACCGACACCCAATTGAGGACCCGTGGGGGGTGGGGGGCGGGGGCAGGGGTGGCGGACTGACGGTCGGACGCCGTCCACGGTCGTGGGCTCCACTCGGTCCCCCCGGACGCCCTTCGGGCGGACGGGTCGTCGAAGTCCTTTCTCCCTCCACTTACAAGGACTTATAAGGTGGACTAGGCAAAGTCGTCCCCACCCCAGTGAGGCCAAAAGCGTCGTCCTTGGGTCGGGACGGGACATTGCAGACGAGTGGCTCGTAAGAACGACAGTCGGGTTAGAGAGGTCAAAGGAATTTCTTTCATCTAAAAGAGAAGTGAGATCAGAGTGAAGAGTGTTTCCAGACTACGATGGAGGGTTAGAGGCAAAACTAAGCCCGGTCTAATAATCCGATAATTTTATAATTGTGTAAAAGTAGACAATTATACAAAATTGAATAATTAATTTATATAACTAAATAACGTAAGAAAGAAGTAAATGAAATTATCGCTTGTAATTTTATTGTTAATAAAATTATAATCGGTCCAATAATCCTTTCATTTTCATGGGGGATGGGGGGGGTTCTTCATTTTTCCCCTCCCACTAAGGTCCCGGTTCGTGGGAAAAGTCAATAGGTGTGGGCACGAGGCAAGTAGTCGCACACATTCACCCCCAACTGGCGAACGGGTCGCTTCTCTGTACTCTCGACGGGTGACGGGAAGGGACTTCGGGGCCCGCCGGGGGAACACCTGGCCGAAGGAGGAGGGTCATATCTCGGAGTAGACGACAGAGAGATGGGGGGTAGAGAGGGTGGAGACGGGGGTTGTCCGGGGAGGACCCCACGACATGGTGGAACGGGGGCTCAGTGGAGAGGGGGTTCCAGTGTGAGAGAGGAAGGTAGTCGAACTAAGTGTGGGACCAGAGGACACGTGACTCTTATACAAGATTATATTTGTCTGTAGTCCCGCTCGGGTACTCCGTGGCTCCTCCGTGTGTGTGGAAGCATGTCCCAGTCTGGGTAGGGTCCTGAACCCCATGGAAGGAGTCGTCTCTCTTACGAAACCCGACCGACCAACCAGCCCAGGTCAAAAGTCACCGAAAAGGAAAATAGAACACGGAGGAGGTTGGAGGAGGGACGGAAACCGCTAATTGGGCACCGGAAAGGGACGTCGAAGCACTGTTGATGGAAGCACCACCTCCGGTACCCCCGCCGGTTGCGAGTCGAGGCGACCTTCTCCTACCTTTGGGCGGTCCACACACCCGGTGGGACCCGAGGCAGCACCCCGGCGACTCACGTCTCTCGCCCGGTCCGGAGAGGGGCGTGGGGGAGGACTGGCACCCGTCGAGGCCTTGGGCCTTTGCAATTTCTTTCAATGAGTCAGTCAGCACAGGCTGAGACGCTGGGGTACCTGACATCGGGTGGTCCGAGGAGACCGGTTCCTTAAGAGATCCGTTCTTAAGACCACCCCCAACGGTAAAGGAAGAGGTCTTGGACCTGAAGAGACCCGTAATCACTCCTCGACTTCAAGCGTCGGTACAGTCGAAGGTCTTATACGTGTCGGAGACGACAACGTGGGAGGAGTGGACCACGAGAGGCGGTAGGGGAGGAACGAGGGAGGAGGGGGCTACGAGAGGTTCGTAGGTGAGTCCGAGGGAGGAGGGGGCCACGAGAGGCGTAGGGGAGGAACGAGGGAGGAGGGGGCCACGAGAGGCGGTAGGGGAGGAACGAGGGAGGAGGGGGCCACGAGAGGCGGTAGGGGAGGAACGAGGGAGGAGGGGGCCACGAGAGGCCAGTAGGGGAGGAACGAGGGAGGAGGGGGCCACGAGAGGTTCGTAGGTGAGTCCGAGGGAGGAGGGGGCCACGAGAGGCGTAGGGGAGGAACGAGGGAGGAGGGGGCCACGAGAGGCGTAGGGGAGGAACGAGAGAGGAGGGGGCCACGAGAGGCGGTAGGGGAGGAACGAGGGAGGAGGGGGCTACGAGAGGCCAGTAGGGGAGGAACGAGGGAGGAGGGGGCCACGAGAGGCGGTAGGGGAGNCGAGGGAGGAGGGGGTCACGAGAGGCGGTAGGGGAGCACCGAGGGAGGAGGGGGCTACGAGAGGCCAGTAGGGGAGGAACGTGGGAGGAGGGGTCACGAGAGGCAGTAGGGGAAGAACGTGGGAGGAGGGTCACGAGAGGCTAGTAGGGGAAGAACGAGGGAGGAGGGAGTCACGAGGGACTCGTAGGGGAGGAACGAGGGAGGAGGGAGACTGGACCCTTGGAAGTAGGGTCCTGGGCACTACGCGGAGAGGGAGACTCGCGGAGACTGGGAAACTACCCTGTCGGGCCTTCATACCTTTCGAGGGACGAGTCTACGGAAGATCCTTCTCTCTTGCTCGTTCGTCCGAGAGGGAACCCACAGGGGAAAGGAAAGGACAGAAGGAATGGGAGGCGTAGGGCGGGGGAGGGTCCTCCTCCTTCTGCTGCTGAGGAGGAGCCGGAGGCTGTCGCTGCAAGAGCGGGTCCTGTCGATGCTCGCCCGCCTCTTCGCCGGGTAGGACAGACACGCATTCAGAACCCCAAGGCCCGACCCGGCGCGAGGGGAGACCAGGTGCCCCAAGGGGAAGGAGTACCTCTCCCGAGTCCCGTCCCCGCCCCCAAGAGAGACGTCTCTGGGAGACTCTCGTGAAGGGTGGACTCCCGACTACGGTCCTTCCGTCGTCCCTTGTATGTCGTCTCGGCGTTGGGACCTTGGTCCGGTCCGAGGGGAGACGACCTAGACGGCGGTTGACAACAGACGTCGGACCCCTCCCGGGAACTGGAGCCGGGGACCTTCGGGCTCAGACACAGTTCAGACATTGAAGGGAGGAAGGACAGGGTGGCCTGTCTGTGTGTGGGTCTCGGGTCGACTCGGTCCCTCCGTGGGGGCGGAAGGGTGAGTGGGGTGTCACTCGTAGGGACCGAGGGAAAGACATCTGTAAAAGAGAAAAGGAAATGAATAAATAAAAAACCGACGTGAACCTCCGTGTACCCTAGAAGTAAAGGGCTGGTCCCTAGTTTGGGTACTGGGGACACTACCTTCGAGTCTCAGGACTGGTGGTCCCTCGGAGGAGATACCCGCAAAAATTTTTACAAAGTTCGTCCTTCGTGTTCCTTTTCAAAAGAATTCTCAAACTCGGGGAACCCTAAAGTAATAAGACCTCCTAAGTCGCTTGGGTCGTGGGGAGGCTCCTCGAACAGGAGCACCCTTTTTTAATGTGGGGGAGAAACGAGAACCGAGGTGTCTCTCTGCGCCTAGCTTGGAAAAGCTCTAGTGTCTGGCCCACCTCGACCCTGTCTACCGGAGGTACAAGAAGTTATTTCCACCCCCACGAAAGAGGTGCACCCCTCGCCCGTCCTTTCGACCACGGAAGGGCGCCCGGTCCCGTGGGTCCAGCCCCCAAGGTGGGACGGACCACTGTCCCGTGCCCTCTCCCTCCTTGCCTAAGAACCGGACGCTTCGGTGGAACGACCCTCCGGACTTGGGCAAGTCCCACAAGAGAACCAAGGGAGGGACAAGTCACATAGCCCTTATTTTTTCGTCGGTCACCATTTCCTAGGCGGACTGTTACGTCCTTTGTACCCAAGTTAGGGACCCAACCCTTCTAGGGGGCCTCTGCCTTTACCGTTGGGTGAGGTCGTAAGAACGAACCTCTTAGGGTACCTGTCTCCTCGGACCACCCGATATCAGGTGCCCCAGCGTGTCTCAGTCTATGATTTTTTGTTGTTGAGTCGTTGATACCCCGAAGGGAACACCGAGTCGACCATTTCTTAGGTGGACGTTATACCCTCTGGACCCAAGCTAGGGACCCAACCCTTCTAGGGGACCTCTTTCCTTTCCGATAGGTGAGGTCATAAGACCGGACCTCTTAAGGTACTTGACATATCAGGTACCCCAGTGTTTCTCAGCCTGTGCTGACTCGCGGAAAGTGAAAGTGATGGTTGATACCGAGTGTCTCCGACCCAGGGTTTGTCGAAAGGTCACCTCCGCCGCCCACCAAGAGAAGGAAAAAGAATTAACGGAGACGGAATAGAGAAAAGAAGACCTGACAACACAGATCCTGTCGGGTCTCGTGGGGTGAGGTCACTGCCGTCCCACCACACACCGACACACACCCCTCCCACAGAAGTGTCACCGGCCGTCTCCCGCGGTCCTCGGGCACGAGTCCCGGCGACAGACCTGAGACGTCCCGACCAGCACTGGAGGACCGCACGAGGTGGACGACGGACCACCCTAGCGTTCCTGTCGCCGGTCGAGTCTACGACGGCAGGCACAGCCAACAAGGCCGTTGTAGAATCCGGAGGTAAGGTTTAGAACAAGAAGACCCTCTACTAGACAATTTCCCAAATCAAAAACATTACGGGCTTGGAAGCGTCTCTCAGCCTGTGTAGAGTCCTTCACGAACTGGAACGTCAATGGAACCCTCTAAAAAGACGGGGAAGTAGGTTCGGGGTGACACACGTCTCCCCTCGCAGAGGTGACCGAGAAAGGACAGAACTTACACTGACGTGACTCGACCTCGGTGCCGCCTCTGACACCTTTGATCTTAGAGGAACCGACAAAGAATCCTGTAGTTCGTAGGTGAATAGTGGCACCACCCTACCCTGCCCTCTACCACTAGCTCCAGTGGGGTCTCGGACGGAGACGGGAAGGGGTGGCCTGGTCGGAGTCTCTCTTGAGAGTCTTGAGTAGTCTGGCTCTGACCGACGCAGACCCGGAAGACACGAGAAGAAAGCAGGGTAAAGAGAGAGG
This sequence comes from Capra ibex, assembly GCA_006410555.1. Lineage (NCBI taxonomy): Eukaryota > Metazoa > Chordata > Mammalia > Artiodactyla > Bovidae > Capra > Capra ibex. The sequence continues at coordinate 51,012,739 of SJYO01052617.1, read as the reverse complement.
GACAGAGCAATATTCTCTGACGGTGACGTGTCGGCGGGCGGTTTGCGTTCGAAGACTTTGTCTTGCGTGTAGCTCCGCTCCCGTATGTGGAGAATTTGGAGGAAGGATTGGAAGCACAAAATGTCAGGTGAGACTAAAGAAATATTCTTAAGATCCTTGAACGTCAAAGCCCAAAAAAATACAACAACACATACTCACGGGGCGTCAGATCTGAAGATCCAATGGGCTGTGACTACCTTTTACTTGTATGAGTAAGCTCTCGTCGAGTCTACATCTCCTGTGGGAGGGGAGTAGACGAGGCCCCAAAGAGTTCGAGCCGAGACAACGGCACACCGACCTGGGAGGAAGTGACACACCGGACGGGACGCACAACATCCTGTAACTCATCGTGGGAACTGAACAGGGGTGATCACCAGTCATCGAGAACGGGTTAGGACTGTTAGTTTTTACAGGAGTCTGAAACGGTTTATAGGGGTCGTCCTCCACCCCGCGTGTCAGCGGCGGGGGGAGGGGTTTGACCTTAGTGACGAGTTGAGTTAGGATTAAGTGGCTAGTCGGGTAATGAAAACCTTCCCGACGGTCGGAGGTATGTTCCGAGGGACCCCCAGGTCTGAGTCAGGACATTAATCTTTACGGTCCGGACCAGTGACGCCAGGAGTTCCTTCACGTGACTAGGAGGGTGAAACACAGAGCATTACTTTAAATAACTAGTCCCTCCCGGTCACCGTCAAATATTTGTCGACTGTACTCACGTGACGCCCGTCTCCTTTCCGACCCTCGTTCCTCCCCGTCACTGGGGGCGGCGGGTGTTCTGAACTCCCTCTCGGCCTGAGTCTCGGGTCCCCACTCTCCGCCACCGGGGGGGTCCCTGGCGGCTCGAACCGGTAGCCGCGAGAGACTTTGGGAGGTCCCAAGAAGGTTCTTATCATAGAAGACTCAGCAAAGGGGGATCTGAGGATCCTCGTCTCGGTTAGAGTTTATCGGGTCCTCCTTGAACAGGGACTGACAGGGGAGGGTGGTGGGGACCCCTGGGTCTCCGAGAAACCTCGGTGGTCCTAATCTTCGCTTGACTGTGAAGTAAAAAGAAAGACAAGAGTCACTGTGGTCGTCGAACTCTAGTCACTGTGGTTTTTGTTCGGTAGTCAAACTTTTCCTCAAACTCCGACCGACAGACCCCGGTACTGGGACTCTAACATCCCGGGCCTACGAGAAAATTCCGTGAAAATGTGGCCCAGAAATATCGGCCTTAGTGCACACCTTAAATCGCGCCCGACTTAAGAGTGACCTGCCCTAATCTCTGCCAGTCCCTGAACGGTCCCAGTCCTTTACTCGGACCGTTCTAATGTTGGTCTCGGTTCGAGGGCCCAGGATCAGGTCCGGGGAGGAACCCTCTCTCCCTGGTTCCAACCGGAGACGTCTCCCTGGAAGGAACAGTCGTAGGAGGGGCGTCCACTAAGATCATTCTTCCTTGCACTCGGTGAGGGGCGTGGCTCGTGTGGCCCGGTCGGAACGGGAACCCACGAACCACTGCCCGGTGTAAATACTTTGTGAGTCACAAACCCTTAGGTCCCGAAAAGTGAGAGAACAAAAGTCGAAGGTCCGAAGGGACCACCGAGTCGACCATTTCTTAGGCGGACGTTACGTCCTCTGGACCCAAGTCAGGGACCGAACCCTTCCAGGGGACCTCTTCCCTTTCGACGGGTGAGGTCATAAGGTCGGACCTCTTAAGGTACCTGACATATCAGGCGTCCCAGCGTTTGTCAGTCTGTGTTGACTCGCCGAAAGTCGAGGACCTCGACCCGGCGAGGGACAATGGAAGAACGAAAAGTCAGGGAGCCCGGCGTATACCGACGTTTTCTAGGGGCCGGGTCCGGACGAGACCCCAAGTCCGGGGACGGAGCCCGGTAGGGGGGAGCAGGGGCGGGGGGAGTGACCCGTCGGACAGGACTCGCGTCTGCGGAGGTCCAGGAGGTGCCGGTCACGTCCGGGGTGCGAGCGAGACGTCGGCCAGACCCAAGTCTTGGAGAGACTAGGTCGGACCGGGTCGGGGGGTGAGAGTACACTGTCGGTGCTCGTCTACGCAGAGGGCGGTCGTAGTGCCACATCCGTCGGCCTTACTCTCCGTCCCGAGCCCCTTCCGGAAGGGGTGAGGCGAGTCTCTCGTTCGGTGGCAGCACCCTTTTCGTCCGCCCTCCGACCGAGGGACTGGCTGCCGAGACAACGAAGGTCACCCCCAGTTGGACAAGATGAAGACGTAGTAGCAGATGGACATACCCCTGGACCGGTAGATGCGGCGTCGGCACGGGAAGAGGGAGTACGTCCACTGGACCACTCACAGGGGCGGGGTGGTCGACGTCGGTCCACCCGAGGGAGTCCGCCAGCCCTGGCACAAAAGAGACCGCCTTCGGGTCGTGACTCGCTGAGGTAGTCGCAGGGGTCGACCAGCCACAGGCTCCGGGAAGAGACGTGCACGGGACCGGTCGGTACACAGGACCGGACACCTCTGTGTAAGGAGTGGTGACAGGGAGGGGCCGGAGCGACCCTTCCCCAGACCCCAAGGGTGGCCCCCGAGGGCTCACCGGCTCTTTGCCACGTCACCTTAATCCCCTGCCACGGACGGGGGTCTTTATCCTTTCGGACGTCCCAGTCTAGCACCCTGGGTTTCGGCTTCACGCCCCGTCCCGTAGCTCCAAGGCGCTAACGGGCGTTGACTGTCTCCGTCCAAGACAGTCGAAGGCCGGTTCGTCCCTCCGGGTGTGACTCGGTGCCAAGAGAAGTAGTCGTCGCGGGATCCGTTACTGAGCACGCCGCACCTCAGGCTGTGGTTCATGTTGCTGTGCCTGGGCACGACCCCCGGGGACGCGGCGTACCTGCGGATGGCGTAGATGGACCACTCACCGGTCGGCCCGCCCTGGGCCCGGACACTCAGCGGAAGTGAGAGCCGACCTCGAGAGGGGTCTCTCCTCGCAGCTGTGTCGAGGTGTGGGACCGACCAAGGACCCGAGAATCAGGACCAGCCTTCCACCTAGCACAGTGATATCACGGTCGGAGTCCCTCAGGTCCGGTGGTCCGGAGACAGTATACACCAGACCTCGACCGTAAGTCCAGCCACGGTCGAGGTCCCACTACTTGAGAGTATTTGAATCGAGTCCCAAAGTCCCGTGCGAATCGCTTCGGGGCAATTCTCCGGGGTCCGACCAAAAGACCTTCGAAAAGGACAAAACTGGAAGGTGGGAGGGTTGAGGTGCTCGTGCACTCACCTAAGGTCCCGTCTAAGGACCGACCCGCCCACCCTGACTCGACAGAGTACCTCTGGGACTAATACCCGTCGAAGGGCGTACTCCTCCCCAGAGGGGACGAGAGACATCTGTTCCCTCCTACTTAGAGGTCCGAGGCAGAACTAACAAGACACGACAACACCTCTCCAACCCCCAACCTCCCCCCACCTCGACTCACTGTGCGGGGTACTCAGAGCCCATAGACAAAAACGGACCAAACGTCCGCCCTGAGTCTTTACCAAGGGAGAGCGCACACGTCGCACACAATTCTGAGAGGCTAAGGAGAACCACGAGGAGTCGGGACTGTGTCTAAATCCCCGTAATCCACTGTGTGTCGAGCTGTGCACCGGCGGACCGACTCCCCCTCGTGCTCCGTCTCGGCGCTCTCTCCGTCCCCCGGGCGGACAATTAACAGGCGTAGGAGGTCGGCAAGGCGTCGAGGCTCCGACACGACAAGTCGAGACTTAAGGCAAGTGCCGGACCCTGACCAAGACGGAAGGATCGGGGTGGGAGATCTGGACGGGGGTCCCATCAGGACACCAGGTCGGGGCCCTCTGTGAGTAAAAGGAGGCAAAGACCTTGTCAGAACTACCAGTCGAGGTCGGTCCTCAGACAGAAGAGCCTCTTGACATAGAGTGGACTCCAGGTCACCCTGGACCCACCGTCCAAAAGGGTCGGCGTGAGGGGGTGGTGAGGGGTGGGAACCCCCGTCCGTCTCCTGAGGCGTCCTGGGGGTCTTCTGACCTCCGGGTGATCGGAGAATCGTAGAGTTGTTTGACACTAACTATCTTAATCGTTTTCGCAACCACTCATGCTCCTGGGCAGACCTAGAGACTGGCTGTAACGTCTTCCTCCCCCAACTCCTTTCCCGGGCTCTCCGAGTCGTGTCTGGACCCCCGTCCAGGTTCTGACTCCCAGTCGCCCCCTCGGGGAGTCCACCCAGGAAGGGGCCACCCCGGCGACTTCCGACACGTCCCAGACAGGTCGTGTAGGGGGGCGGGTAGACGTTTTGTCTGCACCTCACGTCCCTCACGGCCGACGACGGTGCCCGGGCCACTTAATAAATCGTGGTAATAATAACGGAATAATTTAGCAAGGAGGAGAATCAGGACATTTGGAAGGTGTACTACCTTCGGAGGGAAGGACTTAGAGTTATTGAGAGACCCGCTTGTCTTCCTTGGGAAGTCCTTTCGTCTGTCCGTAATTAATGACGGAAGTAGAGGGTCTATAATGTGAATATTGAGTACTGCGATTAACGGTGGTCCGGGGGTGTTCGGTGTGTTGTGTCCTACGCCCCCCCCCCCCCC